>CM030358.1:92621620-93221620 GCA_017893485.1 Hemerocallis citrina | reverse complement strand
CACAAGCCAAAACCATTTAGCTTTCACTGGACAGTCTCATGGGTAAGTAACGGAATTGCTCATTCAAGCTCTAAATTCTAATATCTCATTCCTTTTTAATGCTTAAATTTATTTATTATTTGTTTGTGTTTTTTCTCTTCTATATCAAATTTCAATCATACTTAGTTTTATCACCTGCTGGAGGTCTACAATCAATTATGCTTACTTCAAAACATATAAGTTCTTTTCGTAATATAAATATGGATTGTAAATAAATAATTAAGGCACTCAGTTTAGCCAACTTCAATGTTCTAGTTGAATTAGTTTAAACTAGGTTTACAAAGAAAGAAAACTCTCAAGCATGTATAATTTTGTCTACAATGGTTGGAACATTCTTGCCTAAGTTGTTCTGAACATATTGTAGTAAGAAGTTATGCATATGTAGTAGCCATTTCTAAAGGCTTACTGTTTTTTTGACTCAACGGCTTACCGTTATGTAAATTCTTTACTTTATATATATATACTAGGTTTGCCCGTTGACACGTGCCTACGGCACGTCTTCGGAACGGTGCACCTGGTTTGATTATATAATATAATTTTGGAGTTCCAGCGAATTAATTGAAGTAGCAAACATATTATATGAGGAAGCAATATATATCTACCTTTAAGCTCAACCTTCGCCTTTTTTATCATTAGCTTGAACTTACATATAGAGGCTCTCGATTCGGTTGAGGGGAGTTGCCGAGACGGGGTCGCTTGATATCCGCGCTCGATTTGGTGGAGTCATCGATATGGAATCAGCAGCGGATCAGATATCGGCGACGACCTCTTGATTGGAGTTCGACATTGGATTTGGATTTGGATTTGCTTTGAGATTTTCAAATTTTCAAAATTATCAAATATTTGATTTTAAATATTAAATATTTTTATTTTTTTGAAATTTTCTAATTTTTCTAATATAAAAAAAATAATTTTAAAAAAATTTTATTTTAAAAAAAATATAAATTTTTTTTGTAATTTTTTGTAATTTTTTATTATTTTTTATGAGTTTTTGAATTTTTTGATTTTTCGAATTATTTTAAATTTTTTATTTTATTAGTTTTTTATTTTTTTTATTTTTTATTTTCTTAATTTTTTGAATAAAAGAGAGAGAGAGAGAATTAATGAGTTTTGGGTGGGGAGATTTGAATTTGAGTTTTGGAGGGAAACTTTTGGGAGGGAAAATGTGTTTTGTGAGGTTAGATCTGGGCCTTTGATTTTGAGGGGATTGAAGGAGAGCCACTTGATAGCTTTCTTTGTGTTTTATTATATATATATATATATATATATATATATATATATATATATATATATATTTATCACTACAAAATAAAGAGGAATATCTGGCGTAAATTCTCCGGCGTTTGGGGTTTTCGCCGGGAGATTCTTCGGCTTTTATTAAAAAGCACCGGCCATTCCACAAATCCCCGGCACTGGAAAACGCCGAGGAAAACCCCCCCACCCGCGCACTAAATTCCCCACTTCCCTCTCTCTTTTTTCACTCGCCCCTAATTACTCGCGCCCTAAACCTATTAATCACCCACGCCTCTCTCCGAAAACCCTATATCTCCGAAAAACCTCTGATTTCGTTCTTCTTCGATTTTGTTCCTCTTCGATTTTGAAGAAACCCTACCTCTTTCTTTCTTTCTTCGATTTCGACGCCCCAATCTCCACTTCGTTCCTCTTTCTTTCTTCAATTTCGATATCGTTGCCTACTCGATCTCGATCTCGTCGCCTGCCGCCTGCCGCCATTGGATCTCGTCGCCGCCACCGTTGGATTGGTGAAGATGGTGAGTTAGTTACTATGCAATCTGCAGATATGGTGTGGATTTTTTTGTTGGTTTGGATCTTGAATTTTGTTGGTTTATGGTGTGGATTTTTGTTGATTTGGTGGAATTTTGTTGGTTTATGGTGTGGATCTTGAATCTACGGATATGGTTGATTTTGGTAGGAGTTTAGTTAGTGAATGACGACGAGACTCTAAGGGATTGTGCGCAAGGGTTCCAAACAAGCTGCAAGATTGGGCAAGGTGGATTTGGGTCTGTTTATAAGGTGACTTTATTACCCTTAGTATTGTTCAAAATTAGTATGTTGTTGTATACTTAAAGAAGTAGCAATTCCTTTTACTTTGTTATATTTATTTATTTATATCCCTCCCTGGGAAGTAATATTGTAAGAAATAGAATAATGCAGCATTAAGATTTATATTGGTTTATTCCCTGTTTGTTACAGTGATGTTAGCAATTGTATATCATTAGCTTGGTTGACATACTTGGAGGTTGTGGGAATTATTCTCACCTTGTTTCATTGAGTTTCAATGGGGATTTTATGCTTCTGATAAGACTGATGGAAACTGCATATTATAATTTGTTTGAAAGGAAAACATATTTCTCAACATGTACAAATTGTTCATTGTAGTGATCTTTGTCAAAATTTATTATATTGTACAATCATCAAGCTTAATTAGCCCATTACAGGAGGTAGAAGGAGAAGAACAAGTAGAAGGCCCCTCCCTTTGATCACTTCCTTCAAGGTAATCTTTTATTTAATTTAATTTTATTTGGTTTTGAGAAATAACTGAATCCTTAGTTATTCAGTAATTATGTGCAATCTCCAATAAAAATCAATCAATATGGTTGTCTTATTTTCGTTTCTATTATTTGACTTGTTTTTATATACTAAAATTCTAGTTTCAATAAGAGTCATTTGTAGGTATCTAGATAAGTTGGGATTAAACAAAAAGAAACTTTGTATCAAGTTAGAAAAGCCATCTATGAATTTGACACAAAAATGACTATAATAGTTACACGAGAAATTTCGAATACATATGAAAGAGGGACACAACTTTAAAATAATTATTTCATTTATTGTTATTCAAAATTTCATTCCATATATGCTATAGCCATAATATACTGTTAGACATTGGTTTGATGATAGGGGTTTGGGATGGACTCTTCAAATACCAAAATTTAGATTGTACCAGGTTATTATCATTACTATATGATAATATACTGCTATATGCATCATTGGGAATTTGGATTGATCTCCGATTGTTATCCTTAATAACACAAGTTTTCCTCCAAATTCTATTTAATTAGTATTCAGTATTCACCGACCACTTCCCTTGCTACTCTCTCTCTCTTTCTCTCTTCTATCCCACTCCTAGTGACAGTTTGACATGAATGAGTAGTACCGAGGAGGCACTACTCATTTACTATTTTTTTCTTGAATGCAGAATTAACTATTTTTTTGCAATGAATAGATTATTCATCATTCCATTCTGATGATATTGTGTATGTAATCATTTCATTTTGATGTTACCGTGTACATATATAGTAGTGTATAACTAAATTTGAACAATATATGAATGATACTTCAAACTCGGACATAGTGATTTAAACTGCTAAATAGCTAGCTAGGTTAGTTAATGCAATTGAGGATTGAGGGTTACTCAAAGATAGATTTAATTGAGGATTAAATGAAGAATTGTAGAAGTATATAGTAACATCATCGAAATATGCTTTTATACTATTAGAAGAGAACTAATTGAAAGACTACAAAAACTAGTGCAGAACAAAGTTTTAGGATGAACACTCAGATCAAGTTTTGTATTACATCTATGTCAGTTTCTATTTCCCTCTTAGTTCACCATCACACCTACAATGCGAAGTATGAATTTGATTATTTTCAAAAGCATACCAAACCTTCATCCACTCCATATTTGACCAAGTGTTCATTAAAAAAAATATTTTAATTTGTGAGAGTTTCAATCTCTCTTTCTGAAAAGCTATTTTTTATGAAATTTAATTTTCAGATTGAGTGATATTATTGAAATGGATAAAAGTTGGATGAGTAAGTCACGATTATGAAAAGAGTATCGAGATGGTGTTAGAGATTTCATTATCTTTGCCAAGAAACATTCTCGTGATCCCAACTTTATCCTTTGTCCATGTCGCTGATGCGTAAACTGTCATTTGCTTCCATGCTACGAAGTACAAACACATTTGGTGATTAATGGTTTTCTACAAGGGTACACATTGTGGTTCTATCATGGATAGCGTGACAGATCGATTCCGGTTGGACAAGATTTGTTGGAAGAGGAAGATGAACCCTTAGTGAATGACGACGACAGTCTTGCCGATGAGATGCAAAATCTAGTGCGGGATGCTTTTAGGATTCACAACAATCAGATGCACACAAATAGTTCAACAACTCAAGTCCATGATGAACCGACCGAAACCTCGCACACTGATGGAGACGAGGGTGGAGTGGAGGAGGGTAGGCAAAACTCTGAATTTAACAAAGAATTTGAAGCATTCAGTAAGTTGTTGGAGGATGCTAGTACACCTTTGTATCGTGATTGCATCAAATTTACGAAGTTCTCATTCATCGTGAGGTTATTTCTGATCAAATGTTTGAATAGTTGGTCTGCCAAATCCTTTACAATGTTACTTAAATTGTTGAATGAAGCATTTCCTGAAATTTGTCTCCCAAATTCAGCATATGGAATAAAACAATTCCTTAAATATTTTGATCTGGGGTATGAGAATATAGTTGCATGTCGATATGATTGTATGTTATTTAGGGGGGGATAAGGAGAGTCTGGAGAACTGTGAAATTTGTGGTACTTCAAAATGGAAAGGTGTTCCGAATGAAGAACAAGATGCAAGTGGGATAGTTAAATCAATGCGGAAAAAGAAGCCAGCAAAACAGATGCGTTACTTTCCTTTGATTCCTAGGCTACAAAGGTTGTTTATGTCATCTAAGATTTCTTCTGATATGAGATGGCATGCTGAAGGGCGAAAGAATGATGGAATTCTCAGACATCCCGCAGATTCTGCTGCATGGAAAAGTTTTGATGAAACATATCCTGATTTTGCTGAAGATACTCGCAACGTGCGACTTGGATTAGCTAGTGATGGTTTTAACCCATTTCGGCAAACGAGTAGTACATACAACATATGGCCTGTAGTGTTGATACCGTATAATCTACCGCATTGGAAGTGTATGAAGCCATCGTTATTTATTTTGTCCACAATAGTTCCTGGACCGAAAAGCCCTGGAAATAATATAGATGTCTATCTCCAGCCTTTAATAGATGAGCTGCAACAGTTATGGGAGGGTGTTCCAACATATGATATAACAACTAAGAAATCATTCCGTCTTCGAGTTGCATTGACTTGGACAATCAATGATTTTCCTACGTATGCAAACTTATCTGGTTATAGCACCAAAGGGCGTAATGCATGTCCTTGTTGTGCTGATAAAACTACTTCACGATGGCTATATAATGGAAGAAAGTTCTGCTACATGGTTCATAGAAGATGGTTGCCCGACACACACAATTTCAGGACGGAAACTACGACTTTTGATGGGGTGGAGGAGTGGGAACATTCACCTGAAATATCGTCTGGGTTCGATGTGTTAAGGCGGCTACAAGGTCACCATTTCAATTATGGTAAGGAAGTAGAAGCCATAAAAAAGGGCAAGAAAAGAGCAAGGGATGACGACAATGATGAAGATGAATGTGATGACATTGTTGAGTTAGGGTCCTGGAAGAAGAAGAGCATTTTCTTCACACTACCGTACTGGGAATTCAATTTATTGCTCCATAATTTAGATGTGATGCATATCGGAAAAAATATTGGTGAAAATTGTGTAGGGACTATCATGGGAGATGATCGGAAGACAAAAGACAATCTTAAGTGTCGTCTTGATTTAGCTGCGTTGGACATACGACACGAGTTGCACCCCGAATATTTACAAAATGGTAGAGTGTGCCTTCCTCCAGCAATGTACTGCATGTCTAAAAAGGAGTTGGAATCATTCTGCAAAGTTCTACAGGAGCTTAAAGTTCCTGATGGCTATTCATCTAACATAGCAATGTGCGTCAATGATAAGGAGAAGAGGCTTCAGGATCTAAAGTCACACGACTACCACATCTTGATGCAGGATCTCCTTCCTGTGGCTTTAAGGTTCTCAATGTGCGACCAAGTCACTGCCATCATCAAGGATCTGTGTAGCATTTATAAAGGACTTTGCTCAAGGGTTCTACGTGCTGAAGATATTAACCTCTTGAAGCAACGTGCTGCTTTGGTACTTTGTCAAATGGAGAGAATATTTCCCCCTTCGTTCTTCACTATAATGATTCACCTAGTCATTCATCTAGCAGGCGAAGCAAGACTTGGTGGGCCGGTACATTATCGGTGGATGTATCCCATTGAGAGGTACTTATTCATATTTGTTAATTATATACCTCGAATTTGGATAATGTGCATATTTTTTTTGATCTAACCATTTACATGTATAGGTATCTTTATTGACTTAAGGGATATATTAAAAATAGATCACATCCAGAAGGCTCAATAGCAGAAGGTTATCTCTCGGAAGAGTGCTCCAATTTTTGTTTCCGATATCTTCAGGGTGTCAAAACATGTCTTACTTGACCAAGGAGAAACCCAGTTGGGTCAAACCTCGGTGAGGCACATTATCTCTTTCAAACTGCTGGAAATACCATTGGTAAAGTTGAAGCGGTTGAGTTAGATAACTTAACATGGGAATAAGCACATCGATATGTGCTAGATCATCATGCAACAGTTGAGCCATTTCGAGAGTAAGTCATAATTCGGTTGGTTTATATTTAATTAAACTCGATTTGAACAATGTACATCTAATTATATTTCATTCTTTTAAATATTTATAGAGAATTTATCCGTGAAATGAAAAGGAATTCTAGAACAAGGAAATTAAGACCACGTGACCAAAATAAGATGATGAATGAAAGATTTCATATGTGGCTTAAAGACTATGTAAGAGTGTTCCAAATTATCAAGTACTGTCTTTTTTTGTTATAATAATCTTAATTTTACTAATACGGTTTATCATCACATCCTATAGGTTCCGAAGTTGCATGATGATTTGGTATCACCTGAAATCAAGATTCTTCCTACAGGTCCCTATAAGATGGTTAGAAGATCTAAGGGATATATATATAACGAATTCAGATTTCACACTAAGGATCGTGAACATTATTTAAAGTCCCAGAATAGTGAAATTGTAGTGACGTCAAAGACAAGAAGTTATGCTTCTAAGAATGACACAAATCCAGTTGATGAAGATGTTGACTATTATGGGGTGCTCACGGATATCATCGGGTTAGACTATTTCGGTCATTTTCGAGTTGTCTTATTTTGCGCAGACTGGGCTGGTATGGATAAGAATTATCCCCAAAACAAGGATACTTTAGGTTTCACAATTGTAAGCTTTTCAAATTTGATTCATACTGGCACACACATCAGCCATGAACCATTTGTGTTCCCATCTCAAGTACTTCAAGTGTTTTATGTTGAAGATCCAGCTTCGCCTAAATCTTACGTGGCTCTTATTATGCAACCAAGAGATGTATATCAGTTGGGAGAGACATCAGATGATGAGGACGAAGATGTCACTAACATTTTTGTTGCTCCTGAATTTCCTAGGTTTGATGTAAACATATCAGATGACAACAGTAAACCTAATTGGCTATGCACGGATGGAGAGCCAGGGGATGTATTGGATAGTATTGAAAACAATAACTTTTGAAACATATTTGAATTATTAATTATGTGTTTACAAGATTGCAATGTATTGTCTCGTTTGATACCTATTTGAAGATTGCATTGTATGTTTTCGAAATCTGTTTTGTCTTATTATGTGCCAACTTATTTCTATTTTGTCTTATAGCTTCTTGTTTTTGTGCCAATGACCAAGCTATGGTTTTTTATCACTGTGTTTATGGTTATTTGAAGCATCAATGCGTAGCTTTGTCATTATTATACGTACACGAATATCATTAGCTTTGTCGTTGTTTGAAGCAGGTTGGATTTTTTTTATTATCATCACATTAATAGAAGTATTCTAATATAAGTTTGATACTTGTTTAGAATACTTCTATTACCTAGCTTGGTTAATGTATACATCAAAATTGAATATGACTTTGACACTCAACTTGAAAAGACGGTAGGAAATTTTTATGTCATTTTTGGAGTACACCTGAAGGGAATGTAATCAAAAAATTATAGTATATGATGCAATATATTTTGATATGATATTTGGCTTATAATAATCTTATTGTCTGTGTAATAATTTTATATTATGTGCAGAAGAGAGCTGAAAGAGGTCGTGCAAATAGGGATGCACAGGACGTGCTGCACACTGCAGGAGGTACAAGCTTTGCACGGCGACGCGCAATAATGGTATATATATCTAAGTGTTTTGTTCTTCACTATGAATAGTATACGTAATTGATTTTATAATTCCCTATGTATTCTAATATATGTAGGATGTGGAGCGAGGAGGTGCGGATCAGTACGGCGATTTAGATTTCTTCGACGCAACCCACATGAACTCACAAGGCGTATTTCCGTCCTCAAAGGCAGTGACGATATCGGTAATAGTTTTTCTATCTTAAATTTGCTTATTTGATGTGTAATATGCCTTAACAATGAATCACATATCACATGTTTTTGGTTTTTTTTTAAAACAGACAACTGCTCGAAATAGGTATGCTGAACTATCATCCGCTCCCACCGCCGGGTTTCCCACAACACCGGTCGATATAGTGCAGCTTCAACACCAGGCGTTGGTCGAAAACATGGGTCCGAAGCGCCATGGCCGTGTGCGTGGGAAGGGGTTAGGACCAACACCCTCTCGAACTCATGCTTCTTCATCAACACAACCGGATCCTAGAGATGAGAATATAGCTAATCTAGAGACGCAAGTGGCAGAGCTCAAGGCAACAGTTGCACATATAGCACAGATAATGAGGGAAACAAATGTTCAAAACCCATCTAACATACCGAGACAGGTTAGAAAGTATATACAGTATTGTTCTTATCTAATTGTGTCTATCAATTGCTTAGCATTAACATTTTATACCAATCTGACTAATTGCATTAGCATTAGCATTTTATTTGCATTAGCATTTTATACCAATCTGACTAATTGTGTGTACCAATCCGACTCAAAGCATCTTTCATACTTATTTCTTATACAGCAAGGTGATAGAGACCCGACATCATCCAGTCGTCCGAATGAAGAGGAAGCCGATGATTGTGATCCCGTCAACGGCATTGCTAGACGTACACTGTAGGTAGTATTTTCTCAACTTTTAGGTATTACGACCTTATTAGCTTCACTTCTTTATGTATTACAGCATTTTCTATTAAAAATACATTGTCTATTATTAAAAATACATTGTTATTTTATAAATGATAAATTAAAAATACATTGTCTATTATTAGTTTTGATATTCCTTCCTTTGCTTACTGAGTCTAACTTGTGAGCAAGAGCAACATGAAATTCGGATTCCATTTCTGCAAATACAGGCTATAAGCCTGTGGATCTTTCTATTTCCTTACAAATTAATTCTAATGGCATATCGGACACATTTGTAGGGTATTTAAGTATCTTGTGTTTAGAAGATTGTCTTTGTGCATTGCTTGAGCATGTAGCTAGTAGGGTATCATACTCTTAGCAAAGTAGCTAGTAGCTACAAAATTTGTAGGGTATCATACTCTTAGCAAAGTAGCTACACTACAAGGAATTTGACATATAGTGACAGCAAAAATCCATGGGTAAAAGGTGAAAAACCGTAGGTATAACCCTTAAAACCTATACCAACGGACATATTTTTCTATCGTTTTTAATTAGCTATACCCACGGCAAAATGCCGTCACTATAGCCTATAGCGACGGTTTTTTCACCCGTTGGACAAAACCTCGGTGTTCTACCCACGGTTTCGTATCCGTTGGTACAGGTTTTAAAGACACCATTTGTTTTCCTATACCCACGGTTGAAACTCCATTGCTATAGGTTTTAGCGATGGTTTTCACATCCAATTATTTGAATATGTACTCATTGCTCTATACACAATTTTTTCTTATTAATTACGTTTATAATAATTTAATATTTCTTTTATAATATTAATCCAATTATAAACTAAATACACAATAAAATAGATAAATGTGTTTATGAAACAAAATTAAAAAAAATAAACTTCAATCATATTAAAAATTAATGAAGTATTACAAGCATGTCAAATTACAAAATAATTAATAACCAAATACACAATTGAATTCATGTGTGCAGCCATGAGAGTCAATACTTTAAACTACGATCAATATATTCAATGGCATTTTAAGATAATATTCAATTAACTCCTCACTTGAGATACGACACTAACAATTTTCTTATTTTATGGCAACCAGATCTTGATTGATCTTGATTCTCTTTGCAGTAATCTTCTTTTAGCATCCTGCAAATCTTCTTTACAACCTTCTTCACTTCATCGTTGGCAAACACAAACTCGGCTGCATTTTGAGCGAGTTCAATCATTTCTCGCTTGTTGAGAGCCCTTCACAAACAAAACAAAGCAAAAAGATCCAACTTTGTTCATCAACAAATAGTCAAAAAGAGAATAGTGTACTCTAGATCTGATTGATAGGAACTAGTCTACTAGTACGTAGTCAAAAAGAGAACAATGTACTCTAGATCTGAATTGAGATTCTCCTCTATAGAAAAATTGAACCAAATTACAACTATCAGATTGATGTCAACACTAGAAATTACCTAATTGATGACGAACTTCTAGGATTAGGCAATCAAGAAGCAACCCTTCAAATTTCCTGAAGACTAATAATAGTCTGTATGTAGAGACAGAAAAAAACAGAAAATTTTAGATCAGCTTGAATCATGGAAATCTGAAAGTGAAACCAACAACATCACCAACAAAAATAAAGCCACTACATGCTTGTATGGTCAAAATATTATATGGACAAGGTTTTAGATCCAAGTAAAGAATGGAACATGAGAGTTTTTATGCACATGTTTTTCCTTATAATAGTAGCCATTGAAAACCTCAGTTATCCCTAAATGTGTATCATCAATTTTCAATGTTGCTTCCTGAAATTCTTGCCATTAAAAGCTCATTTATCCACTCATATGTGTAGCTAAGAGAGAAAATTGTCAGCCTTTTGTTTTTATACATATACAAAACAGAGATTGAATATTCATCAGGAAAATTATGGAGCTTGCAAACTAGAGCATTACCACAAGTCTGATAGAAAAGCTGGGCAGCCTTCTTCTTGGTCATACCAATAGATAGTTGATCGAGTGACTCGGACTGTGGATTGCCAGGGGTATCAAAATGTAACTTAAGATGGCTGCACAAGAGAGAGAGAGAGAGAGAGAGAGAGAGAGAGAGAGAGAGAGAGAAATGGTATTTAGTGTAAGGCTTTTGAGACAAGAAATATATGATATATATTTTAAGAAGTTATATAGTAATACAGATTATTTCACTTCGATAAGAATTTGAATGAAGTGTAAATTTCAACAAAACAGAGTTCTGAAAGTAAATGCTATGACACTAACCTGCAAATTGATTGAGTGATCTTGTCAATCAAGGGCTCCGCAACTACTGGAATTGGGGTCTGAGTTGGCATTGTTTCCTCTAACAGGTCTGCAGAATATAATTAGTTTAGCTTTTGGGAGCATAAGTATATCCTTTTTTTTTTAAAACTAACGATAGCCAAGTCCCGATTTATTTAGTCCTGCAGTGTGCTTAAAATTACCTGAATCATTGGTCAGCCTGTTTTGGGATATCCTTGGTATCTTTAAGCTTCTCACATCTTGCACCACAGGAAACTCCTCCTCTACAGTTTCAAGATTCCCTAGTTCACTTCTCGCAGAAGAGAACTGCCTTCTCTTGTTTCTATTGCAACAGTTTACAAATTAATTTTTATAGGACTTAAGCAGCATGATCCCATTAGAAGTAGACTACGACTACTATCCAGACGCTATACATAAGGAATATGAGAACTGATGAAATATTAGTCATTCGTGGTAAATATCAGATCTATGGACAATAGATGTTGTTAATTGGATAACTTGGAAATTACTCAACATTTTATACTTCTGGTGGTTTCAACATTCAGGGGCAACTTATTTTTTTTGATTTTAAACCGTGAGCACTAGACCCCCCGCGCTTCATTAAAGAGTTTTTAATAAAACAAACAGTCAGGGGATATGATATTCATGCATCCCAACATCGGGCCATGATACTCATTCCCCAATCCCAAAAAAGAGAGCACACATCCCATACAAAAGAGTCCCCTCCCAACAAACAAAATAATTACAGATTCAACAAAAAGTTCCAAAGACCGGAACATTCCAAAATAGAATCGGCAAATCCTCCACCCCGCCCTTCGCTCATTCCATAGCCGGTGTGATTCGGGGGCAACTTATAAACTTATAGATAACACTTTTCTAGAAAATACCTTTGGTTTGATTCACTTTTCAGAGAAATACCGTTACTTTTATATAAAGATAAATTTTTCTGGATACGAGTAACCTATGAAAGATACATCAGTCTGTAATTTTTGGAAATGGACAAAAGAAAAAATTTATGGTAAATCTACAAGTTTTGCAATACTATTACCATACAAATAAAAACTAATTAACAAAGGCATTTGTTATTAAGATATTACCAAGACTTGGACATCAAGATTTTTGTATCAACAAGTTTTATCAAATAAAAATGGAATTAAACTGATAACTATTCAAATTAAGATAAATATAATGATAGTGACAAGACTTAGATGTTAATAATCAAATTTCTGTGAACTGTAGTACAAAAGATTGTTGATGTCTCAATAATTTAAAGCAACAAAATGATAACTAACCTAGTAGAAGGTGGTAATATTTCCTCCTGTTCATATGGTTGGAACGAATGTCCAGATCCTGAGCTCGGAATAGATCCAGAGCTCGCACCAGCTGTTCAGAAAGCCTCATTTATATCAGTATCACCCTATGTAATACATTCAGAAAGATAGGGGGGAAATTTTGAAGGAGTTACCAGGGCTCGTTGAAGTGTTGAAGTGACCACTTGGTGTTATATGAGCATCATCGAAAATAGCTTGGAACTCATTGACCATGCCTCTCTCTATTGATAAACTAGGTTGTAAGCCTACTTCACTGTGAAAATCTCCTGGTGGCTGCATAACAAGATATATCCAAATTAAACTAAAGAAAAACATGATAAATCAAACAGCTGATGGTAAGCATTAAGAAATTGACTCATACGGATTCAGGAATATTGTTGCGATGAGATAGTGCCGCTGGAGGAGAGTGTGATGCTGGATTTTGTTCTCTCTCTGGTGGTGTTACTCCCACCGTACTCGAGGAAGAGGGGGGCGACGGCAGCGGGAAGAGGCGACAGCAGTGGGAAGAGGGGGGCGACGGTAGCGGGAAAAGGCGACGGCAGCAGGGAAGAGGGGGGCGACGGCAGCGGGAAGAGGAGGATTTAGAGATTGGGTTTGGGGAGAGAGGGATTTAGGAGTTTTAGAGGGATAAAATGAAATATTTTGGGGGAAGAGAGAGGGAAAATAAAATATTTTGGGGGAAGAGAGAGGGAAAATGAAATATTTTGGGGGAAAATAAATTAAGACTATACCCACAGTGTTTTATCTCATTTGTAGGTATACGATACCTATACCCACAGTTTTAGAGATCCGTCACTATAGGTGTCCGTTGGTATATGGCAAATTTCTTGTAGTGCTAGTAGCTACAAAATATCATCGTAATTACCTGGCTCCTTTTCTTTTACATTTGCTTGTTCCGTCTGTATCACGGAAGCGAGTAGACAAATACCATGAATTTTATGATTTAATTGACATATTTACATATTAATTGCATCATAGGATCTCAGATTACACTACATTTTCACAATCACATAATGTTTTCTTATTTGATAACCATATTTTCCTGGTGTCTCATCTTGGTCAGGAAACTGATACAAACATGCCATTTTTTTTTTATTTTTATGACCTAGTCTAGATGCAGGTAGTGCTTCTCAAGTGGAATTTCACTGTGTGATCTGCCTATAGATTTCAAATTTATTAATTGTGTCTCATATGTTGTTTTCAGATAGAAGAATAGCTTCACCTTTGTTCAACTGAGATCCATCTATCACGATATTATTGTGAAGCACATTACTAATAGGGTAGATTTATATGAATATGTCTCGTTTTAGTTGTGGCGATATGAATGAGAAGCAATGTATCGGTTATATAATGTTGACATTGTCTTTTAGCACTTGTATAACGACTAAAACAAGACATATATCTTCTAATGTATTTTTCTTTAGTAATTTGGAATAATATCTGCTTGCATATTGTTCTCCCAGCTCTATTTTAAGGAGATGTACACTAATCCACTTGTATTGTACAATGAAATCTGAATAAATTACTCTTCTTGCATAGGATCATGGTGGAAAGTTTTGTTCAAGATGCAGTTTGCTTTGTCATAATGTCTGTTTTCTCACCCCATATTACAAGAATTCTTGTTGTCAAAGATGCATTCATTTCCTGCTAAGTTGGATAGTAAATTACAACTGCAATGTTGTATATGACTAACAATAGTACAATAATGTTCTACTTACGAAATAATAAATACATTATATATTTAGTATCCATGTATCCTGCTTATTCTGGAAATTGCATTGTCGACGTCCTATGTAGTCATATCTTTGTCCTTTATTTATCTTAAGCACCTGTTGATGGTAGGCTCTTTACCTTGATATATTTTAGTAAACCCATTAACCAAGCATGGTGTAAACAGAGACTGATCTATGCAAGTGCAAACTAGAGAACTACTACTCACAATGCTAAAATTTTAGTTACATGTCTTTCATTCTACAAAAATAATCCATCTCATTCTGCACAATTTTTTTTCCCTCAAAACTGTTCTGAATATCTAAATACAAAAATTTTATGTGATTAAATACATCTCAGCGAATTTTTCTCTAACTATAGAATTTGTTCTTGTTCGTTTTGCAGGATTACCACCCGACTAGAGTTCTCACTATTGTTTATCAACCTTTGTATTGACTAGGAAGCACTGGGATCTTGTTGAATGATTGGAGAATTTTATGTGATCTATGTTTATGAAAGAACTTTATGGTTATGAAAGAACTTTATGTGATCCATCTTGTTGAATGGTTGGAGTTCTCACTATTGTAGTTCTCACTATTGTTTATGAAAGAACTTTATGTGATCTATATTTTGAAGTTGAAAAAATTTTATGTGATGTATATATAGTACTATGAATGAAAGATCTTTGTTTTATAAAAGTTTCAAGGAGTCATTGTTTGATTATTTGTGAGTTTCATAATTTGTGGAGTAGTGGAGTTTGTGATAATTTGTGATAATTTGTGGAGTAGTGGAGTTTGTGATAATTTGTGAGTTTCAATAATATGGTTATCATTCTATGGGTTTCGTAATTTGTGGAGGAGTGGGAAGCAAGAATAAAACATTCCCCGGCGTTTACCAACGCCGGGGTATGTTCAATAACGGTAGGATTTTTTGAAAATTCAAAAGTAAATCCCCGGCGTTTGCGAAACGTCGGGGATTTCTCAAAACATGGCCGGCGTTTCATTTGCGCCGGGGATTCGAATAAGATTCCCCGGCAGCGGCAAGGATGGCGCTTGCGGCGGCGTTTCGCGAAACGCCATTAACCAATCCCTGGCATTTGCAAAACGCCGGCCATTTTGGTAAAAAAACACTAGCCATTTTGTTACTGTTTGTAGTGTATATTATATAGGGTAAAAGGGATATGAGCAACTTGCTCATTTAGTTAATGAGCAATTTATTATGTGGCATGCATGTGATACATTGGACAATTAACCCTTTTAATGATTTTCCAATCACATGTATGTCACATCATCAATTGCTTATTTACTAAATGAGCAAGTTGCTCATACCCCTTTTTCCCTATATATATATCCCTTTTACCCATATATATATATATATATATATATATATAGGAAAAGCTTCGGTTGAGCACTACTCTAGTGCTCACTGCGTGAACACTAGGCCTTCGGGCGTTCATATCAAAAATCTGAACCGTTCACATTGATCTACACATCTAAATTAGTCTAAATATGTAAAATCAAATCATTTGAAATTCATTTGCCCATCCATCATGTGACTATAAAAACAATGACTTTCAGCCATACAATTTTGTAACACTTCAATGGATGGGTAAATGAATGTCAAATGATTTGATTTTACATATATAGACTAATTTAGATGTGTAGATCAATGTGAACGGTTCGGATCCTCGATATGAATGCCCGAAGGCCTAGTGCACACGCCATGTGCACTAGAGGAGTGCACAGCCGAAGCTTTCCATATATATATATATATATATATATATATATATATATATATATATATATATATATATATATATATATATATATATATATATAGGGATATGCTCAGTTGAAAACGGGTTTGTTTTCACGGGTTGGAAAACACGAATCTGAGCCATCGGATCGATTATGATCGCGATCAGCGGCTCAGATCGAGCCCGCCCATCACCCTATATGACTTAAGTGGCGGAGGGTTATTTTGGGAATTTCGTCCCAAATAACTCTTCGCCTGATTCGTTTTGCAAAAAAATGATATAACCTAGGTCGTTGTTGGGAACAACGGCCTAGGTTATAAAAAACTGAATCATAGGCCGTTGTTTGGAACAACGGCCTTGTTTTCAATATTTATAACCTAGGCCGTTGTTGGGAACAACGGCCTATGATTCAATTTTTTATAACCTAGACCGTTGTTCCCAACAACGGCCTAGGTTATATTATTTTTTTTAGAATCTGTTCAGCAAAGAGTTATTTTGGGACGAAATTCCCAAAATAACCCTCCGCTCAATAATTGAAACGGGTTATGGGGAGGCAGATCAGAGCCATCAATCACGATCATGATCGATCCGATGGCTCAGATCGATGTTTTCCAAACCCGTGAAAACAAACCCGTTTTCAACTGAGCATATCCCATATATATATATATAAGCAATGCTCCATTATAAATGGGTCTGTGCAAACGACGTCCGTGGTCATTGGATCAAATTGATCCAGATCCAACGGCCAGATCAACTCCCACCCATCCCCTCCTCCTCACTTAAGAGGGTGAGTGGTATATTGGGAATTTCACCCCAAATACCCCTTCACCTCGTTCACTCTAAAATCTCACTATCTCACCATACTGTTCATCTCTCTCTTTTTCTTTTCTTCTTTCCCCGAAAACCAACTTCGTCCGACAAAATCCAAGTTTTGAAGTCCCGTCAACACATCTCCTCCTCCTCCTCACTCTCACTCTTACTCTCTCTCGGTTCACTCTCACTCTCCGCTGCCTCTCTCTTCCGAAACACAACACCCACAAAACCCCTCCTCCTCCTCTTCCTCCCAAAATTTGTATATTGTTTTGGTTGTTATTGATGTTATTGTTGTTGTGATGATTGAATGAGATGAGGGATATGAATATATTGTTGTTGTTATTGTTGTTAATATTGTTGTTAATATTGTTTTCATATGAAGATTGAATGATGAAAGAATGTGGATGGATGATGTTAAGTTCTTGAAAATATGTATGATGCTGTTGTCTCTGTAAGCAACTGAATGTTGTTGTGTGTTTGTAATTTTTTTTAGTTGGGACTCAACCTAACCCGCTATTGGCGATAACAGTGTTAAGTTCACTTAACCTGTTATCACCAATAGCAGGTAATGTTAAAAATTCAAACAGAGACATGTTTTTTTAAAAAACAAATTTGAACAATTTCATCTTCAACTTAACCCATTTTCACTAATAACGGGTTAAATTAAATTTACCTGTTGTTCCACATAACGGGTTAAATTCAAGATTTGAAATAGAGACTTCATTGTTTTTAGATAATTTGAACAAATTCATCTTCAACTTCACCAACAACGAGTTAAGTTAAAGATTTCTAACAGAGAACCTGCAATTCTTTAAAAAAAACATATAACTTAACACACTATTGGCGATAATGAGTTAGGTTAAATAAACCCGTTATCACCAACAACGGAGTAAGTTGAAGAATTCTAGCAGAGAACTTGCAATTCTTCAAAAAATCCACATAACCTAACCTGCTATTGGCGATAATGGGTTAGGTTAAATAAACTCGTTATCACCAACAACGAGTTAAATTGAAGATTTCTAACAGAGAACTTGCAATTCTTCAAAAAATTCACATAACATAACCTGTTATTGGCGATAACAGGTTAGGTTAAATAAACTCGTTGTCACCAACAAAAAGTATGGAGTAATTAGAAATGATGTTGAATAAGCAAATCTATGGAAGCTGCATTTAGAGAAGAAGAAAACACTACAGTTGTTCTATCTTTTAGGCCACCAGAAAACACAAACAGATTTGGTGTACATGGAGGTGTAACCATCTAGGGAAGAAGGACTAAATATCATATAGGATGTGGCCGTATACAATCTGAAGAGTTGATAGTTTTCAATGATGATGAGAGTTCTTATGTGAGGCAACTTGGTTTTCATCATGACAGAGATGTTGTGGCAGAGCCTAATACAACAACTACAAATGCAAGAGATGACACCTCTAACAAGTTTGCAGGTTCAGGAAGTCACAAGAATAGAGTAATTGCATTTGAAATGGTTGAGTTGGACCCAGGAAATGAAGCTGAAGCCAATGAACAGGGTGAGAGACCATTGGAAGTTGAAGCAATACCAAGTTATGACCATGAAGGTTTAGATAATGATGATCCAGATTATGTTGCGGGTGAAAAGGATGTAGATGGTGTAGAGATTGATGATGATGAAGAGGGTGGGGCAGAAGAGATACAATTTGAGATTGTGGAAGCTACATATGATGATGTAGATGATTGTTACTCTGAATACTCATACCACTCTTATGATATGCATATGAAGAAGATGTTGAAGAAGTAGATGAAGAAGAGATGCATGTGTTGCGAGGAATGCCGCAAATGTTGAGGAGAATGTTGGACCAGTGTGGGGTAAGGATGTCAATGTAGAAGAACATGAAATACAAATTGGCAGCAAGTTCACAGATGGGAATAGGTTTAGAATGGCATTGAGATAATTCAGTATAAAAACAAACTTCAGATATTGGTTGAAGAAGAATGACAAAACTGCAGTTGTTGCACTGTGTGGTATGCAAGATTGTCCATGGTATATTAGAGCTGCTAGGATGTCAGACAAGATCACGTTTGAGGTAAGAAGGTATCAACTAACCCATAACTGTACTAGCATTAATAAATGTGGTGAAGGAGTAGCTACTACAGAGTGGTTTGGAAAGAGAATTGTAGGAGATATAAATGTCAATCCTAATTTGAGACCTAGGGAGATTAGTTAATGGATTGAGAAGAAATATGGTTTGAAGATTGAAATAAGCAGGCATGGAAGGGTAGGGAGGTAGCTAAGTAGTTGGTGTTTGGCAGCATTGAAAAGTGCCTCAACCTAGTATATTCTCTGAGGGCTGAACTGAAGGCAAGAAATCCAGGCAGTCATATAGAGATTGAGTTGGAGAATGACAAATCTTTCCATAGAATGTTTGCATCTTTCAAGCAATGTGCAGACGGTTTCAAGTTGGGTTGAAAACCATTTCTTGCCCTCGATGGGTGTCATCTGATGGGTAAATATCTAGGAACTTTACTTTCAGCCAATGCACTGGATGGCAATAATGGGTTGTACAATGTAGCTTTTGTTGTTGTTGAATCAGAGAACCTCCATTCTTGGTACTGGTTCATTCAAAACTTGAAAGAAACCCTTGGAGATGACAGGGGAGATATCATTATCATGAGTGATCAGGAAAAAGTCTACAACAAGCTATGTCTTTGTTGATGCTTGAGGAAGAACATAAATGTTGTGTGGGACATCTATGGAAGAATTTTAAAAAGAATTTCCCTGGTGAAGTGTATGAAAGATTGGTATGGAGAGCAGTTAAAGCATAATTAGTAGTGCAGTACTATGATGTTATGTTAGAATTGAAAGCACACTACAAAAGGTACTTGTTTTAGCGGCGAATATTCCCCGGCGTTTTACTAGTAGCGCCGGGGTAGGGAGCGAATAGGAATGGGCGCCAGATGGGATGGTTATACACCGGCGGTCGATTTAAAATGCCGGTCAATCTTCGTATTCACCGGCATTTTATTTAGAAACACCGGTGAATCGTATTATTCACCGCCGTTTATTATTAAAACGTCGGTGAATATACGGACACATTCACCGGTGTGACTAATTGAAACGCCGGTGAATAAGCGGCGATAAAACCCGCGAACCCTAATCCTTCGCTCGCCATTATCCCAGACCCCCCCCAAAAAAAGGGCGCTTCATTTCCCTCCTTCCTCGCTCTACTTCCCGCGCGTTTGCCTCCGCCGCTTCGTCCTCTTCGACGGCCTTCGACCTTTCGAAATCATCCCTTCTTCCTTTCGTCATTTTCGATTTCCTTCTTCCCTCTCTCTATTTGGAGGTGAATCGGCGATCGCCCCGCTCTCTCTCTCTCTCCTACGCCCCCGCGCTCGTCGCCCCGCTCTCTCTCTCTCTCTCTTCGGTATCATCTCTTGATTTCCCTTATTTTTCAAAAAAAGCATGTTTTTTCAGATTTCCCTTATTTTTCAACAATTGGGTTTTAGATTTAGTTGGGCACAGTGAATTAGTAGAGCAACATATAAGCTCAGATAATGGAAATTTTCATTTTAAGATACTGTTAAAGTTACCTGTTTGCCCTCGTTAGCATGATTTTTTAACAAAAAATGGGTTCACTTCCAAACTAAGTATGCTGCTAGCATACCCATTTTCTTTCACTGTTAATGAAGCTGATTTCATGCATCTGATTGTCTTCTTGGCATGCATGTTTTTTGACCAAAATGGGTTCACTGTGAACTGAGGATGCTATAGGTACGTATGCCAAAATACTCCGGCCGGATATGCACAACAATTGGGTTTTAGATTTAGTTGGGCTAAAGAATTAGTAGAGCAACATATACGCTCAGATAATGGGTATTTTCATTTTCAAATACTGTTAGATAACCTGATTGCCATCTTAGGCATGATTTTTTAACCAAAAATGGGTTCACTTCCAAACTAAGTATGCTGCTAGCATCCCCATTTTCTTTCACTGTTAATGAAGCTGATTTCATGCATCTGATTGTCTTCTTGGCATGCATTTTTTTTACCAAAATGGGTTCATTGTGAACTGAGGATGCTATAGGTACGTATGCCAAAATCCTCCGGCCGGATATGCACAACAATTGGGTTTTAGATTTAGTTGGGCTAAAGAATTAGTAGAGCAACATATATGCTCAGATAATGGGTATTTTCATTTTCAGATACTGTTAGATAACCTGATTGCCATCTTAGGCATGATTTTTTAACCAAAAATGGGTTCACTTCCAAACTAAGTATGCTGCTAGCATCCTCATCTTCTTTTACTGTTAGTGAAGCTTATTTTCATGCATCTGATTGTCATCTTGGCATGCATGTTTTTTGCCAACCAAAATGGGTTCACTGTGAACTGAGGATGGTATAGGTACGTATGCCAAAATCCTCCGGCCGGATATGCACAACAATTGGGTTTTAGATTTAGTTGGGCACAGTGAATTAGTAGAGCAACATATAAGCTCAGATAATGGAAATTTTCATTTTTTCAGATACTGTTAATGAAGCTGATTGCCATCTTTGGCATGATTTTTTAACAAAATGGGTTCACTTCCAAACTAAGTATGCTGCTAGCATCTGATTTTTCTTTTACTATTAATGAAGCTTATCCCATGCATCTGATTGTCATCTTGGCATGTTTTTTTGACCAAAATGGGTTCACTGTTAACTGAGGATGCTATAGCTGTATGCCAAAATCCTCCGGATATGTACAACAATTGGTTCACTCTGAAAAATATATGCTTACATACTGGACATTATCATTTTTCTTTTACTGTTAATGAAGCTGATTTCATGCATCTGATTGGCATCTTGGCATGTTTTTTTACCAAAATCCTCCAAATCTGTACAAGATTTGGGCTGAACAAACCTCGTGCAGGTTTCTTTTAGCGCTACAAACATCAATGATTTAGTTGGGATGAAGAATTATTTTAGAAAAACTTATTAGTAGCCATATTAGTTTCTTTTGTTTAGTATTATTGTTTAGTATTATTATTATTATTATTATTATTATTATTATTATTATTATTATTATTATTATTATTATGAGATAAGTAAGTGATTATTAGTAGCCATGAACAGAATACCCTTTAGTTACAGCACGACGCGCTCATTATTCGGCCGATTCCTCTTCATCAGCAAAATACCCTTCACCATCATCATCTCCTTGAACGGAAAGCCAAATACAGGGGAGACTATAGTCGATTTTTTTTTGGCATTCGAACACAGGGTGTGCGATAAAATACCACTAAGGTGGTGGTGATAATTTCCACAAAAGGTAGTTTAGGGTTATGTGAATAGAGTAGATTGTGTTAAGATGTATTTTTTTTTGTACATTTTTTGGAACCACAATTTCTTTATTTTACAGTTAAAGATTATATCGTTTATTTATTTGCAGCTAGGGATGGTTTTCAAATAGGTAAAATTTAATATACAAAATGCCTTTTACTGTTATTACTATTTAATATATCAAATTTTAATTTCAGATTGTGTGCTATTATTATAATGGATAGAAGTTGGATTAGTAAACCACGATTATCCAAGGAGTACCGTGATGGTATTAAAGATTTTATTATCTTTGCCAAACGATATTCCCGTGATCCCAACTGATGAACACAATATTGTTCACATTTTAGAGCAATAACTTTAGTGCAATTAGACATTTAAATGCTCTATATATGGTATTTTACTCTCATTTTCTCTTTTCCACAGGAAACAGCATAAAAGTGCGAAACAAAGCTAATTCAGGATTTCAAGGATGACACATAAGGAACTGAAGAGATCAGTCGACTGATTATGTTAACAGGCGACTGGACAGAGAAGCTGAAGCTGCTCGGCACAGTCGACTCCTCCAACAACAGTCGACTGCGCTGATGAATCATGAAACTACTAAAGTCTCGACACAGTCGACTTATCTCCAACACCAGTCGACTGATCGGCAGCAGAGTCAACAGATAAGATAATTAAAGATTCATCCAAATCCAAATACAAATCAAAGCAGATACGGAAAGAAAGAAGAAAAGAGAAAGATATATATATCGCCAATCAGATAAGGAAAGAAATAAATAAAAGAAGAGGGCGTTTATGCAAAAGAGTAAAAACCCTAAATCTCTAGCCGTGTTCTATAAATACCAACCAAGATACAGGGGATAGGGGGATGCTCGGAATATCTCAAGACGGCTGGACCGACCAAGAAAGGCCATCAACAGCTAGCATCAAAGAAGGAAGACGATTGCTGATTGGGCTCAAGATCAATATCATACAAATCAGTGTTCTTCTATTCTTCTCTTTATTTTCATTGTAGTCATGAACTCTATTATATTAATCAATAAAGGTTGTATTATGTGCAACTAATTTAATAGTTGGGTAGATTGAAACCGTAGTCATGTGATGCTTATATTTTTCTAAGTGCTACTTTATTGCTTATTGATTAAATCTGAGAGTATTGGAATAGATTTATAGTAATCAAACTAGTTCAGAAACGTAGGGCAGTTAACTGAAGTGACAGTCAGTCGACTGATCCGAACCTAGGATTACAAGTTTGTGTATTGTAGATCTGAATCTGTTATGTGAGCATATTGAGACGACCCGTATCTCGTGTTCATAACTTGTAACAAGGGAATCTCTAGGGGTTCTTGGTTTAATCAACTTAAAGGATCTAGATCTGATACCAATTTCTAGAACCTTGAGTGTTTGTTCGTTTCCACTGATCTTATGTTTTCTTCAAGTACAACTTAGTAGATACCATGCTAAACACTTGATGAAAGAAACGAATTAGAGTAGATACCATGCCTAATTCTTGGCTTAGGGAAACAGTACTTTAAGGAGTAGATACCATGCCCTTGAAGGGAACAAACATGAGTAATAAGAGTAGTGGATAACTTCGCATTACTGACTATAGGTGGAAATCATTGCCCAACTACTTAAATAGATATTCGTGATTCAAATCGTGACACTTCTTAATTTAGTTTTAATCTTTTCATTTCTTTTAGACTTTTAGAACTACACTTCAATATTTTGTTTTCTATTTTATTGATTAGTAAGTTAAGTACTACAATCTCTGTGGGATCGACCCTTGCTTGCCGCTACGCTTCTTCAAACGATTCGTACACTTGCGAGGTTTTTAATTTGTGTCTAGTTTATCTATTATTTAGGTATCTAGATTTCACAACACCAACCTAATCCTTTGTCCATGCCTCCGGTGTACAAATTGTATGCTGGGGACATGTGACGTAGTACATACACACTTGGTTGTCAACGATTTTCTTCAAGGGTACACAAGGTGATTTTGTCATGGAGAGGATCATACGTCAGCTCCTGTTCGTCCGGTTGTATTAGAAAATGAAGCTGAGCCCTTAGTGAACGAATACTTAAGCGTTTCCGATGAGATGCATGCTTTGTTGCAAGATGCCATGGGGATTCATAATGTTCATTTCCACACCAATAACCCAACAACCCAAGTTCACAATGAGTCAACAGAAACAAACCAGATTGGTGGTGGGGTGGACGAGGAAATGTCTGGCCCCACCCCTGAAAATAATAAGCAGCAAGAATCCTTCGTTAAGTTACTTGAAGATGCTAGTACTCCGTTGTACCGCGATTGCACCAAATTTTCCAAATTCTCATTCATTGTCAGACTATTTCAGATTAAATGTTTAAACGGGTGGTCTGCTAAGACCTTCACTATGCTACTTGAATTGTTGAATGAAGCATTTCCTGACATCTGTATTCCAAACTCAGCCTATAAAATCAAAAAATTTCTAAGTTCTTTCGATCTAGGATATGAGAAGATAGCAGCATGTCCAAATGACTGTATGCTTTTCACGAGTGGTAAGGAAGGTCTGGAGAATTGCGAAGTGTGTGGTTCTTCGAAATGGAAAGAAAGACCAAATCAAGACGAAGGAGCTAGTGGATCTACTAAGCGAAGTAGGAAAAAGAAGCCTACCAAAATACTGCATTACTTTCCTCTGATTCCTAGGCTACAAAGGTTGTTTATGTCTACGAAAACTTCTTCTGATATGAAATGGCATGCTGAAGGTCGCACTAATGATGGGATTCTTAGACATCCTGTTGATTCTCAATCTTGGAAAAAATTTGATGAAAGATATCCTGATTTTGCGGAAGATCCTCGAAATGTGAGACTTGGACTAGCTAGTGATGGTTTCAACCCTTTCAGGCAAATGAGTAGTACATACAGCATATGGCCGGTTGTGTTGATACCATACAATTTGCCGCCTTGGAAATGCATGAAGCAGTCCTCATTTATTTTGTCCATGATAGTTCCTGGACCGAAAGGTCCTGGAAATGATATAGATGTGTACCTACAACCGTTAATAGATGAACTTCAGAAGTTGTGGGTGGGTGTTCCAACCTATGATGCTGTGGCTAAAGAAACATTTTCTCTTCGGGCCGTGTTGTCTTGGACAATCAATGATTTTCCAGCATATGCAAATTTATCTGGATATAGTACTAAAAGACGTTATGCATGTCCATGTTGTGCTGACCAAACTAGTTCAAGGTGGTTGTACAATGGCAGAAAGTTTTGCTATATGGGTCATAGGAGATGGTTGCCTGACACACATATATTTCGGGCAGAGACAGCGACATTTGATGGTACCGACGAGTGGGAACAAGCTCCTGGGCCTTCTTCTGGTTCAGATATTTTGAGGCGGGTAGATGGTCATCAATTCAAATATGGAAAAGAACCAGAAGTCAGGACAAAGGGCAAGAAAAGGGCAAGGCCGGAGCAAGGTGAGGAGACCGATCTATATGGCGAAGATGAGGATCAAAACATGACGAGTTTAGGTGCATGGAAGAAGAAGAGTATTTTCTTCAAGTTACCGTATTGGGAATTCAACTTATTGCGACATAATTTAGATGTGATGCATATCGGAAAAAATATTGGTGAAAATTGTATTGGAACAGTTATGGGAGATGATCGGAAGACAAAGGACAATCTCAAGAGCCGACATGATTTGAAGTCAATGGGCATCCGACATGAGTTGCACCCAGAAGAATTACCGAACGGGAAAGTACTCCTACCTCCTGCAATCTATTCAATGTCAAAATCGGAGTTGGAATTGTTTTGCAAAGTACTACTGAAACTTAAAGTCCTTGATGGCTATTCTTCTAACATGGCAAGATGTGTCAACTTTAAAGAGAAGAGGCTTCAGGGTCTAAAGTCGCACGACTGCCACATCCTAATGCAGGATCTCCTTCCTGTGGCCCTAAGGTCTTCAATGTGTGAGCAAGTCACTACTGTCCTGAAAGATCTTTGTAGCATATATAAAGGTATTTGCTCAAGAATGCTTCGTGTTGAAGATCTGGACCAATTGGAGCAGCAGACGGCATTGACACTTAGTAAAATGGAGATGATATTTCCTCCATCGTTCTTCACTATAATGATTCACTTGATAATCCACCTTGCTGGTGAAGCCAGAATCGACGGTCCTGTTCACTATCGGTGGATGTACCCCATTGAGAGGTAAAAGAATTCATTCATCTTACGAAATTGAATTTTCAAAAGCTTATTTCTTTTAATCCCCTAATCCGCTCTAATTTATTAATTGTACATGTTTAGGTACCTATACCGGCTAAAGGGTTATGTGAAAAATAGAGCATATCCTGAAGGGTCAATAGCCCAGGGATATCTATCAGAGGAGTGCTCACATTTTTTTTCCAGGTATTTGTCTGGTGTGGAGACATCTTCCAGTAGACCACGTAGAAATCCAGACATTTTCAACCTTGATGGTGCTCAATATCTTTTTGATACCGCTGGCACTACTGTTGGTAAAGTTGATGCATTTGAGCTCGATAGCTTAGCGTGGGAACAGGCACATCGATATGTGCTAGACCACCATGCATCAGTGGAACCATTTCGAAAGTAAGTTGCTTTTGAATTTAAATCGAATACAGTGAAAACCGCGGAGTTTGATATTGTTGATACTTTTGTTATTCCTAATTTCAATTGCTTGTTTTTTAGCAAATTTGTCAGGGACATCAAACGAATGGCTAGACCAAGAGACTACCACCACGTGAACAAAAAAAGTTGATGAATGAAAAATTTCATAAGTGGTTTGAATCTCATGTAGGTGAATTACAGTTATGCAAGTTAATCTTTATTATAGATACATTTTCTATGGTGCTGATACGATTTGCGCAAAATTAATAGGTACATTCTTTGGGTCCTGAAGGTGCGTCATCTGAAATACAAGTACTTGCCAAAGGTCCCTATCAGATGGTCAAAAGATACGGAGGATACATATTCAAAGGTTTTAGATTTCGTACTAAGGATCGTGAATGTAATTTGAAGTCTCAAAATAGTGGAATGGTAGTGACGTCTAAGACTAGAAGTTATGCTTCCAAATCGGACACGAGGCCTGTAGATGGAGATCTCGACTACTATGGAGTGCTCACGGATATCATTGAGTTGAATTATTTTGGCCATTTCCGTGTTGTCTTATTTCGTGGGGATTGGGCTTTGTTTGATAGGAATTTTGCTAACAACAAAGATAAGCTTGGCTTCACAGTTATAAACTTCTCAAAATTGATTCACATCGGTACACACATTAGCCATGAGCCATTTGTGTTTCCATCCCAAGTGCAACAAGTGTTCTACATTGAAGATCCAACCCTGCCAAAATCGTATGTGGCTCTCCCTATGCAACCAAGAGATGTATTCCAACTGGGCGATACTTCAGACGATGAAGACAGTGAAGTCATGAACAGTTACATTGCTTCTGAGTTTCTTGTGTTTGATGTAAACACAACCGATGTTGGAATTTGCGGGACTTGGCTCCGCAAGGATGGAGAAGAGGGCGATGTACTGGAAGATGTCGTATTGTAGTTTACATGATTTTCAATTGGGTTTATTATATGTCTGTAATTTTATGTCTTAAATCTTGTTGTAATATTATGTCTGTAATTTCGAATATGTTCATTGTGAATTTAATACACCGGTTTAATTATCTTTCTATTTTCTACTGCTTGGTATTATTTACATTAAACTATGCTTAGTGTCATTTGAACCAAACTATCGTTGTAATTTAATCTGTTACAAATCTCATTTTTTTAATTTTTTTACAATTATGTTGGTTTGTTAATCCTACTGAAGTACAAATTTTATGATAGTTATTATAAACATGTTATTAATTAAATTTGCATCTCTAAGGAAGTTATCGAATCCTTGACAGGTACAACATGCCGAGGCGTGGAAAGAGGGTAAATATAAATGATGGCAACGAGAGCCATGGGGATGAGCAGCCACTAAATAATAGTGGCAGTCAAACATATGAGAGTGAGGGTAGCACGCCGCCCACTGTCAAAAAAATATCGGTAAGTCTTTAAATTGGTATTTTAAAAGAGATTATGGTCTTGAATGCATGAAAGACATGTACTAGTATTTGTGAGTCTGCATTGTGGCTGTCGTCTATAAGCATTTCGTCTATGTTTCTTAAGTGGGCTGTGATTAGAAAGAAAGGGCTGGAGTGGAGATCTGGAAACCTAAATAGAGACATCTCGTTTATTATAATCTACACTTATTGTTGGACCAACCCCCTCTTGCTGTTGTTGCTGATGTCTCTTTGTGTGCATGTGTTGAAGAGAATGAAGGGATGAGAGAGAGTTGAGGAAAATGCCGCTATGTTAGCCTGGTGTATCCTCATTCTCTACCATCCCTCTTTCTGACTTCATATATGGCTTCTATATTAAATTGGTTTCCTTCCACGATGACAGTCCAAAATACTACACTTGATATGAGCCATGTTCATAGCTGCACCCTATTGCATACTCACAAACAACTAATACATGTCGTTCATGCATTGAATGACCAACACCACTTTGGCACATAACATGGTGTAGATGACATTGTATGACCTGCAAACAAGGTTTGTTCAGCCGTGTTGTTATTCTGATTTGGAGGATTTTGGTATGCTAGCAGCATACTTAGTTTGGAAGTGAACCCATTTTGGTTAAAAAATCATGCCAAAGATAGCAATCAGATGCATGAAATCAGCTTCTTTAACAGTATCTGAAAATGAAAATTTCCATAATCTGAGCATATATGTTTCTTTAACAGTGACTGTGAACAATTGTTCTTAATTGGGCTGTGATTAGAAAGAGACGAGTTGGAGTGGAGATCTGGAAACCCATATAGAGACATCTTGTTCATAATAATTTATTATTATTGTTGTTCTTGTCGCTCTTGCTATTGTTGCTGATGTCTCTATGTGTTCGTGTGCTGAAGGGAAAGAAGGGATGAGAGAGAGATGAGGAAAATGCCGCTATGTTAGCCTGGTGTATCCTCATTCTCTACCATTCCTCTTTCTGGCTTCTATATTTGGTTTCCTTCCACGATGACAATTCCTTAAAACTACACTTGATATGAGCCCTATTTGTATTTTTAATATACTTTGGAAATTTTCATTTTAAGATACTGTTAAAGTAACCTGATTGCCATATGTGGCATGATTTTTTAACCAAAAATGGGTTCACTTCCAAACTCAGTATGCTGCTAGCATCTGATTGTTCTTTCACTGTTAATGAAGCTGATTTCATGCATCTTATTGTCTTCTTGGCATGCATGTTTTTTTGACCAAAATGGGTTCACTGTGCTGTGAGGATGCTATAGGTACGTATGCCAAAATCCTCCGGCCGGATATGCACAACAATTGGATTTTAGATTTGGTTGGGCTAAAGAAGTAGTAGAGCAACATATAAGCTTAGACATTGGAAATTTTCATTTTAAGATACAGTTAAAGTAACCTGATTGCCATCTGTGGCATGATTTTTTAACCAAAAATGGGTTCACTTCCAAACTCAGTATGCTGCTAGCATCTGCTTGTTCTTTCACTGTTAATGAAGCTTATTTTCGTGCATCTGGTTGTCTTCTTGGCATGCATGTTTTTTTGACCAAAATGGGTTCACTGTGCTATGAGGATGCTATAGGTACGTATGCCAAAGGCCTCCAGCCGGATATGCACAACAATTGGATTTTAGATTTGGTTGGGCTAAAGAAGTAGTAGAGCAACATATAAGCTTAGACATTGGAAATTTTCATTTTAAGATACAGTTAAAGTAACCTGATTGCCATCTGTGGCATGATTTTTTAACCAAAAATGGGTTCACTTCCAAACTCAGTATGCTGCTAGCATCTGATTGTTCTTTCACTGTTAATGAAGCTTATTTTCGTGCATCTGGTTGTCTTCTTGGCATGCATGTTTTTTTGACCAAAATGGGTTCACTGTGCTGTGAGGATGCTATAGGTACGTATGCCAAAATCCTCCGGCCGGATATGCACAACAATTGGATTTTAGATTTGGTTGGGCTAAAGAAGTAGTAGAGCAACATATAAGCTTAGACATTGGAAATTTTCATTTTAGGATACAGTTAAAGTAACCTGATTGCCATCTGTGGCATGATTTTTTAACCAAAAATGGGTTCACTTCCAAACTCAGTATGCTGCTAGCATCTGATTGTTCTTTCACTGTTAATGAAGCTTATTTTCATGCATCTGATTGTCTTCTTGGCATGCATGTTTTTTTGACCAAAATGGGTTCACTGTGAACTGAGGATGCTATAGGTACGTATGCCAAAATCCTCCGGCCAGATATGCACAACAATTGGATTTTAGATTTGGTTGGGCTAAAGAAGTAGTAGAGCAACATATAAGCTTAGACATTGGAAATTTTCATTTTAAGATACAGTTAAAGTAACCTGATTGCCATCTGTGGCATGATTTTTTAACCAAAAATGGGTTCACTTCCAAACTCAGTATGCTGCTAGCATCTGCTTGTTCTTTCACTGTTAATGAAGCTTATTTTCGTGCATCTGGTTGTCTTCTTGGCATGCATGTTTTTTTGACCAAAATGGGTTCACTGTGCTGTGAGGATGCTATAGGTACGTATGCCAAAGGCCTCCAGCCGGATATGCACAACAATTGGATTTTAGATTTGGTTGGGCTAAAGAAGTAGTAGAGCAACATATAAGCTTAGACATTGGAAATTTTCATTTTAAGATACAGTTAAAGTAACCTGATTGCCATCTGTGGCATGATTTTTTAACCAAAAATGGGTTCACTTCCAAACTCAGTATGCTGCTAGCATCTGATTGTTCTTTCACTGTTAATGAAGCTTATTTTCGTGCATCTGGTTGTCTTCTTGGCATGCATGTTTTTTTGACCAAAATGGGTTCACTGTGCTGTGAGGATGCTATAGGTACGTATGCCAAAATCCTCCGGCCGGATATGCACAACAATTGGATTTTAGATTTGGTTGGGCTAAAGAAGTAGTAGAGCAACATATAAGCTTAGACATTGGAAATTTTCATTTTAGGATACAGTTAAAGTAACCTGATTGCCATCTGTGGCATGATTTTTTAACCAAAAATGGGTTCACTTCCAAACTCAGTATGCTGCTAGCATCTGATTGTTCTTTCACTGTTAATGAAGCTTATTTTCATGCATCTGATTGTCTTCTTGGCATGCATGTTTTTTTGACCAAAATGGGTTCACTGTGAACTGAGGATGCTATAGGTACGTATGCCAAAATCCTCCGGCCAGATATGCACAACAATTGGATTTTAGATTTGGTTGGGCTAAAGAAGTAGTAGAGCAACATATAAGCTCAGATACTGGAAATTTTCATTTTAAGATACCGTTAAAGTAACCTGATTGCCATCTGTGGCATGATTTTTTAACCAAAAATGGGTTCACTTCCAAACTCAGTATGTTGCTAGCATCTGATTGTTCTTTCACTGTTAATGAAGCTGATTTCATGCATCTGATTGTCTTCTTGGCATGCATGTTTTTTGACCAAAATGGGTTCACTGTGAACTGAGGATGCTATAGCTGTATGCCAAAACCCTCCGGGTATGCACAACAATTGGGTTTTAGATTTAGTTGGGCTAAAGAAGTAGTAGAGCAACATATAAGCTCAGATAATGGAAATTTTCATTTTCAGATACTGTTAAAGTAACCTGATTGCCATCTGTGGCATGATTTTTTAACCAAAAATGGGTACACTTCCAAACTAAGTATGCTGCTAGCATCTTCATCTTCTTTTACTGTTAGTGAAGCTTATTTTCATGCATCTGATTGTCATCTTGGCATGCATGTTTTTTGCCAACCAAAATGGGTTCACTGTGAACTGAGGATGGTATAGGTACGTATGCCAAAATCCTCCCGCCGGATATGCACAACAATTGGGTTTTAGATTTAGTTGGGCTAAAGAATTAGTAGAGCAACATATACGCTCAGATAATGGGTATTTTCATTTTCAGATACTGTTAGATAACCTGATTGCCATCTCAGGCATGATTTTTTAACAAAAAATGGGTTCACTTCCAAACTAAGTATGCTGCTACCATCCTCATTTTCTTTCCCTGTTAATGAAGCTTATTTCATTAAGATCCAGGATGGCAAATTTTGGTTCGGCTGTGATTGGATTGTTTAGTGGCTGTTGTCTATGTTCTTAATTGGGATGTGGTTAGAAAAAGAGGGCTCGAGTGGAGATCTGGAAACCCATATGAGACATCTTGTTCATAATAATTTATTATTATTGTTGTTCTTGTCGCTCTTGCTGTTGTTGCTGATGTCTCTTTGTGTTCGTGTGCTGAAGGGAAACAAGGGATGAGAGAGAGATGAGGAAAATGCCGCTATGTTAGCCTGGTGTATCCAAAGTCTCTACCATTCTTCTTTCTGTTTCCATTTCTGGCTTCTATATTTGGTTTCCTTCCACAATGACAATTCCCTAAAAATACACTTGATATGAGTCCTGTCTTATTTTTCTTATTTTTCTTATATTTGGTTTCCGTCCACGATGACAGTTTCATGGATTGTCTGAACAATCCATGAAAGACATGCTTAGATACTGAATTTTCATTTGTTTTATTGTTTTAGATAGTGGATATTCCCAATAAGAGGAGAATATAAAGGTTTCAAGTTAGATACTGAATTTTCATTTGTTTTGTTATTTTAGATATATTTAAAAACAAAATTAAGTACTAGATTTTTAGCATTGCAATGTAATTATTTTACCTCTGTATATATCATTAACAATTCCATTTGCAATTGGTACTTTCATCTTATAATTTAAGATACAGGTAGTTCTTTTTGCAAGTTCAAAAAATATGTATATTCTGTATTGTGGTCTACTTTTGAATTAAACTATTGTTTTTTTTTCACAGGGCGGTCGCCCAGATGAAGGAAATTCTGATGATCAGAGCTGAAGCTACTCGAGGGGTATGAATCTGCGGTCCTCCTTGCTGTTCTTATGTCCTCCTTGCTGTATGGTTGTTGTTCTTATGTCCTCCTCCTTGTTGTTGTTATGTCAGACTGGTTTTTTTTTTATAAGAGTTATGTCAGACTTTTAATTTGGGATATTTTGGATATTTGTCAGACTGGTTTGTTTGGATATTTGGGATGTTAGTCCCTATATTATTTTGTTAATTATGACACTGTTAATTAATCAATGAATTTAGATGTTGATAGGACACGTGTGAAACTTGATTATCTTTAATTATTCTTGTGTGGTTGTGATTTGCGCAGTAATATGCAACGAAATTGGTTGAATCAGTTGTGAATTAGTTTACAGGTTTTGTAAATGAAACTGTGAATTGAAATCGAACGAAAAATCGGAGTATCGAAAATAAACGGGCATAGCTAGACCGGCGTTTTAAAAATGCCGGTCTATCTAATCAATTTGTTTGAGTATGCGATATACCGGCGTTTCCACACACGCCGGTGAATGTCGTCAGCTGTAACGGCACCGACGAACACCGGCATTTTAGAAAACGCCGGTGTTTATAAATACACCGGCGTTTTTTGGACGCACCGGGAATTGTAAGTAGGGAAACCCGGGCACTCATAAACGCATATACACCGGCGCTCTATGACCACCGGTATACTTTCGTTCTACACCGGCTTTTATAGAAACGCCGGTGAATGTACAAACACCGGCAGTTTACGACCGCCGGTGGATGTATATAAGGGTAAAAGAACGGCACTCAGAGACCGACATACACCGGCGTTTTATGACCGCCGGTATATCTGTCGCATTTACCGGCGTCCATTAAAACCGCCGGTGTAGACCCCTTCGTTTCTGCGACGCCCGCTTCGGCGGCATTTGGACCGGCGCTATTATAAACGCCGGTGAAAGTTTCACCGGCAAAAAAAACGCCGGTAAAGCCCTAAAAAACCGCCGGGAAATCATGTTTCTTTTGTAGTGGCATTATCTCCAAAACAACATCTAATTTGGAGAAACAAACTCACCTTTGAAGTAGAAGCCAATTCACACCAAGAGCCAGACAACACTCCATTACAAACAACCTGAGTGAAAGTTTCAATTCTTGGATAATGGAAGCTAGATATCTCCCAGTTGTTGATCTTCTAGACAACATCAGGATCAAATCATGGAAAAGATGGCTGCTAGAAGGGAAATGACAAGAAGATGGAAGGGAGTGCTAGTGTCAATAGCTGACATGTACATAAGAGACACAGACAAGAAGGTGGGTTGTTGGATAGTGATAAAATCAAATGATAGGAATGCAAAAGTTGATAGTGTGGCCAAAGGGAAGTGACATGGTCAACACGATTTGCTCATGCAGAGGATGGCAGTTGACTGGTCTCCCATGCATACATGCAGCAGAGGTTACTACCACAATGGATAGAGTTAACTGTGATGTGTTTGTGGATCAATACTACTACATTAACAGGTATAATTTCATAAGTTTTGTATCTTATGTTGTCATCAAAATCATTGATTATGTTTCCTTTAAGTTAAACTGAATCAGAAATTGATTATCCTATTATATATTTCAGATATAAGATGGCATTTCAATACTCTATTGGCACTCTGCTTCCTAAAGCTCATTGGCATCATTAGGAGATTGGGTACACTGTTGGATTACCACACACTAGGAGGCCAAGAGGTAGACAAAAAATTAAGAGAGTTAGAGCAAAAGATGAAGATGAAGTTGGTAGTCACAAATTGGCAAAAAGAAGAATGCCATGTTCAAGATGTCATGGTAGCAATCACAACAAAGCTACTTGCAAAGCACCAATTAACCAAACCGTTGAAGAACCAGAAGGAAGTGCCTCCAATGTTTGCTTGCATAGTCAATCATCCACAGGGAATGTGCACAGGTGAAGTTCCCAACTTGTTTATTGTATATTATGTTGTTCGGTCTTTTATAATTTGTATGACAATTATGTAGGAGGGGGTCTACACATGGTAAGGGTGGCAGAGGTAATGGAAGAGCTGGTGGAGGAAGAGGTAGATGTAGGGGGTAGTCACAGAATTAGGTAGTTGTTACACTGTAATGACATGCATTTCTTGAACATTACATCACAATAACAAGTACATACATGACCATTTTCATTGAACACATTATAATAATCACTGCATACATTACTATCTTGGCACAATAATGCACTAAAAAGCACTAAAGTCATCTGCTATCACAAACACCTTTTGTTTCACTTGAATAAACTTTGAGTAAAAGCATACATCTCATGCACCACCACCAGGCAGAGGTAGCAATTATCTGGCTTGTGGGTTGGAGAAGTAGTGGATGTAACAATATACTTAAAGTACTTTACAACTTCATGACATGCACTCCTCCTAGTCATGCTAGATATTGCATGATTGTGAGGTGTATATGTCAAGAAGTTGAAAAGTAGCTTGAATACAATGTGACACCCTCTACTACTCCAACCCCCAAGCCAGAGAATTTCTGCACTCTGCCTAGTGGTGGTGCATTAAAGTGTATGCAGGGGGGCAACTGCTACTTCTTCATTCAAGAAGAGGCAGAATCAATATTCCTCCCTACTCATTGAGGTAAACCCATAGTTACATAAAATGTATTGTTATCGTGGGTTATCGTAACATTTTGTAAGTTTATAATAGAATTGAACAAATCAAGGGGTCTCGTACAAAATCATCGCAATACGACGGGCCTAAACTTTTTTTACCCGTTTAAAATAATAAATTAGCACATGCACTTCTAAAAATCAAAAGTAAAATAGAATAAATAAATAACATAAATCTTTTAAAAAGTGATGAGTTCTACTCAGAATATGGGGAACAAATTAAGTCCAAAATAATAAATGGGTTTTTTAAATTCTTATTTGGGTTACATTTTTTGCCCAACTTACTCTGTACTACATTATTGTCAACAACCCCAAAAAATTCTGGACCACAAGACAGTCCAGAATTTCGTGGCTCAAAGAAGAAGACGCGAACACGGCATTCTTCCATCGAGTAGCCAGTGCCTTTCCAGTCCCATTTCAAGCTCCTCTTTGGACACAAAGCGGACTTGAGAGTACCCCTCCACCACGAATTCTGGCAGGACCCGGCGGGCAACTCCGTCCCTATGATGCAATCCCTAGAAGCACTCTTCACTGAGAAGGAAGTCTGGGAGGCAATCCAACAACTTGGAAAAGATAAAGCCCCAGGTCCAGATGGTTTCCCGATACTATTCTATCAGACATTCTGGGAGGAAATCAAAAGCAATTTGCCGAAGCTGTTCGCAGACTTCTACAACCATAAACTCAAATTAGGGAGATTTAATTCGCGGAGGTTGTGCTGATTCCTAAGAAAGAAGACTCCCGGCGAGTGGGAGACTTCCACCCTATTAGTCTACTTAACTGCTCTTTCAAGATCATTTCTGAAAAAGGTGATGGATGGCCTCATTAGTCATGACCAGACGGGGTTCATTAAAGGACGATATATTCAAGACAGTATAGCAACGGCTGAAGAAACTATCCACCAATGTCACACATCAAATTCTAAGAGCTACCTCCTGAAGCTGGATTTCGAGAAAGCTTATGATTCCATTGAATGAGACTGCCTTCTGGAAACGCTTACTGGAAGAGGTTTCGGGGATAGATGGATCAGATGGATCCACACACATCTTACCACCAGCAGAACGGCAATTTTGGTAAATGCAGTGTCAGGCCACCCATTTTCGTGCAAACGGGGCCTTAGACAAGGAGATCCGCTCTCACCCCTTCTCTTCACCATTGTGGCATACGTTCTTCGATCCATGATGGCTAACTGCAGTAGAGTAGGTTGGATCGTACTGGTGGCCAAGGGATTCAATCGCCAAGGGTGCTCAATCCTCCAATATGCAGATGATACTCTCCTATTTGGTAATGGCAACCTCTGGGAAACAACAGCCTTCAAAGGAATACTATATAGTTTTGAAGCTTGGTCTGGCCTCATGGTTAACTTCCACAAAAGCGCTCTCATTCCCATTGCCCTGACACCAGAGGAGGCACTTGAACATGCCACAATTCTCAATTGTTCAACCGAGTTTCCCCATTCAGTACCTGGGATTACCACTAAGACCCGGGAAACTCAAAAATGCCGAATGGCTATCCAATGACCGGGTTGATAACCGTCTAGCAGGTTGGAAAGGCAAAACCCTAGGGGGGAGAGTCACGCTTATTAATGCAGTTCTCTCAAATCTTCTAACCTATTATTTGTCCTTCTTTGAAATGCTGCAATGGGTCATTCAGAGAATTGACCGGACTCAAAAACGCTTTTTATGGAAAGAGGCAGACCCGGATTGAGGCGGCTATCACCTTATCAGATGGGAGAAGGCATGCATGAAAAAGATATATGGAGGATTAGGTATTATTGATCTTTGAGATATGAATTTTGCTCTACTGGGTAAATGGTGGTGGAAAGTATTCCACCCTAATGGTGAGGGGCGGCAAGAATTTGTTCAGGGATATCTGCATGGGAATGGAACGAGAAATTTGGGCTTCAGGGTAATGATGTGAATATTTGCAAGTGTACAAAATCGCAACAAGTAGTATAGTTAAGTGAAAAAAGTGTCGAACCCACAGGGACTAATTATTTTATTGAGTACCGGTATTACTAGATAAATCACTATTTGGAAGATCGAAATAAATAAAGAAGACAACTAAATTAAATTAATCTAAAAATCTAACTAAATTAATTAAGAGGGAGTAGGCTGTGAAATTTTTGTAATTTGTTAATGGCAAAATTCATTATAGGGCTTCTGATTTCACCTAGTTAATCCCACACAATTTATAACTCTATATGAATAAAAAGATTATTTTTCCGAGTTGTAAACTAAAATCCCCAAATTATTCAATATTCTCTCTCAAGCAATAACAAAAATATTCTCAACTAATTATTTGTTATAGTTCATGCACAAATTATCAATTGAAAATTCATTAAGATCTATGGATTTCTTAACGGTCACAGTAACAGCAGTTCGCACATATAACGGTGTTTAATTTTTATTAATCACAAATTACCAGTTCGGTCTCTTCATGATTTAATAGATCATACAAATGTCTATCCACCAATTGTACGCATTAAGAATAAAAATCAACACACAACCATGGAAAAATAGAAAAATAATATGGAATTAAAATTGTGTTCTCAGAACTAGGCTACATTGAAGCCCTAGAAAAATAATATTTAGTTCATAATAAATTTATTGCAACTAACAAATACTGTCTTGGATTGCATGATAAAAAAATAGAGAAAGAAAAGAGATACAAAAAGGACTGTTTTTAAAAAGAAATTGCAAACCGAATAGCCTCGAACCGCGTTCCGAAAAGCAAAATCAGTTCAGTCGCTATTCTCTCTCTCTCTCTCCTCTGTCTCGGTCTCCAAAACCGTGGCCTGCTGAATCAGCCTCAAACCGCGAGCTAGAGACCAGTGGTCTTCTTGTCTTTGTCGTTTTCTTCCTCGCAAATAGCACCGAAAGCCCCACATGTCCACGTCTTGGTCAAAACAGAGAGAGAGAGAGTAACCGAAAGCCCCCTGCTGTCTTTGTCTAAACAGAGAGAGAGAGTAGCCGAAACCCCCACACGTCACCTTCTCTCTCTCTCCTCCTGTTTCTTCTCGTTTCGTCCTTCACGCCAAGAGGGAGAGCCCTCTCTCTTTCTCTCTCTTTCTGTTACGGTTTTTATTTTTATTTATTTTTATTTATTTTAAATAATAAGGGTTAGCTATCGCTCTTCCCTTCGTTCAGCGCTCCTTTTTTCTCTTATTTTGCTCTTGTAATAGGAGACATTAATTAGGGTTTAATTTTGCAAAAAACCCCTATTCTTCATTTATTTATTTCCTTGTATGATTTGCTCTTTATTTCTTGCTCTTTTTGTCTTCTCTTTCTTTTTCTTCCAACATGCGCTGCACACACAAAATAAAATCAGAAATTAGGATTTAAAAATAAAAATAAAATAAAATTAATCAGTTTAAAACTAATTAAACTAACTAAAAATCATATTAGCTCATTTAAACCCTTCCAAAATTGTTTATTGCACTTTCAACTCAATTGGCAAATTAAAATTTATATTTTTGTTTTTCTCATGGCCGAATTGTAAAATTTAAAATCAACAAATCAATAAAAATAAATAAATCAATAGTTTTGCTTTGTTTGTTGATTTTTACCAAAAATATTCTCCTTTTGCATCAAAAATCTCATTCCTTCAAAAATAATTAATTACTTGAAATCTTGTGGAAATAAGATGAATTAAACACAATATAGATAAAAACAAGCAATTTTAATAGGTAAATGAGTACAAATATTTGTATAAAAATTAGACAAATCAAATACTCTCAAACTTAAGATTTGCTTGTCCTTGAGCAAAAAGTAAAACCATGAATAAGGGAATAATAATTATAATAAGCTCAACTCATCACACTAAGAGATCTTATCATGCAAGCATCAAAATTTAAATAAAAAATATAAACAATAGCAAATAAAGTAAAATCAAGCATACCCACTTTCTCCAGTGCAATTATTTATTCATAATTCCAAACCCAATTATATTTGTCATACAATTAATATAATTAAAGTATGTAACAACTTCATCTGTGATTTTCCCTTCTCACTATTACAAACCGAGTAGCAAACTGGAGTTTTTTTTTTTTTTTGGTCTGTTCTCTAAGTTGTCACTGGGCTTTTTACGCGAATGCAAAACATTTGAGATGAATTCACCCGGTTACTCAATAAGTCACAAATTTAGAGTGCTTTGCATACTCATATTTCAAGTTGCCGTTTGACGTAAAAGTAAACATTTGTGATGAGTACCCCTAGTTACTAAGCAACTCAAAACATTGGAGTAGATAGAATTTAATTATATTTTTTTTCATTATTACAATATTTACTTAAACTCTGTTTAGGACTAGATCAAAGGGGATAATCACAAGAAAAAGTATCACATTTTTCTTTCTTTTATGTATAATCACATGACGTATACAATTTTATAAGGAATTTTGAAATTCAATAATCCTAAAGTAAATAAGTATGCTTACTCTCGCTTTATAAGAAATTGTCTATCCTAAAAAAAATATTTCAATGCTTTGCAGTATAAAGAACTCAAAAGTGTAATGGCGAGCCTATTTGAAATCCATATTGTTTTGTTTTTCTTTTCAAAAATAAATAATCAATTTGTAAACCTTCCCCCCCAAACTTGAATATCACATTGTACTCAATGGGAAAGGAAAAAGAAAACCAAAAAGAATGCAAAAAGTTCAGAATTTCTCCCCTGATTCGTCTTTAAAATTCTGCACTCGCGACGTTCAGTATTTTTACAATATCTAGAGCTGTAAATGTCTAAATGGGCTGATTGTTTTTTGCTGGAAAGCAAAGACAATTGTTTACAATTTCTCTTTGAATCAGTTTTCTAAATTCTGACTGCATACTGCTAAAAAACAGCCATCAATGTAGGTGTAGAAAACAGCTCCACCTAGAGACTTTCCAAAATTATGCAAGCCTACAATAAAAAATTAAAAATTATAATTATAATAAACTAAAAGAAAAGAAAAAATCTAAATGCAGTAAAAGAAAGCATGGGTTGCCTCCCAAGAAGCGCTAAGTTTTAAGTCTTCAACCCGACTTGATAGTGGATGATTATGTGACGCCAAGATCCAACAACATCAAAACATCATTTCTAATACTTCTCTTCTAGTGTAGATCAGGTTCAATCTCTAGTTTGATTTGTTTCTTTCTTGATGATGATGTCGTTGATATCTCCACCTCTTTGAATTTTTGCTGAAAAATGAATGAATAGATGGTGCAGCATCCAAATACATAACATGTTCAAAAATATTTTCTCTCTCAGATTCATAAGTTTCCGAATTTGTTGGACATACTTCGATTGACAACTTTTCAATTTCAACACTATGTTTCTTACCCACAATTAAATCAGTTTCAATTACTTGAAAACACGACTATTCTTCGGTAGGGAACTTTAATGTTTTAAAAACATCAAAAGTTACTTGCTCATGCTGCGTTTGTTCCTCCACACTTGGTTTGTACTCATCTTCCTTTTCAACCACATTTTGTTCACCATTTTCTTCTTGTGGTTGCTCAATTGTCCTCCCGCTGCTTAGTGTTATTGCTTTGACATGCTCCTCGGGATTAACAATTGTGTTGCCTAGTAATGTTCCTACAGTTTTTTCGTTAAGAATATTTGAAATTTGATCAATTCGTACCTCAAGATCGCGAATGGAAGCCGAAGTTGAATTTGCAACATTTTGGATTGCCAAAAATTGTCTTTTGTATGTATTGTTCTGTCTTTTGCATGTAGTGCATGAACATATCTTCAAGTGTCGGCTTCTTTTCTTGTTGTGGAAAATTTTGAGCTGGTCTAATTGCTCCTCCTTGATCGTTGTTCCATGGACAATTGGGGTGGTTTCTCCATCCTTGATTATACGTGTTCGAATAAGGATTGTTGTGATGTTGAAAATTAGACACATAATTTGCTTGATTGAAATTTGATTGAGCAAAAGGGTTTCCCATTTGGCAATCTGTACGTGAGTGATTTTCTGCACAAATATCACATATCATATTAGATTGAATTGCATTAAAATTCATATTTTCTACTTGTTTAGATAAAATGTCAATTTTTGCATTTAAAGTAGAAATAGGATCAAGTTCAAAAACTCCAGCTACTTTTCTAGGCAATGTTCTCTCTGAAGATCACTGGTAATTATTTGATGCCATCTACTCTAAAAGTTCATAGGCTGCTTTATGAGTTTTGCTCATAAGTGCACCTCCAGCTGCTGTGTCAATCATAGATCGATGTGTAACTCCCAAAACATTACAGAATATTTGAATTTGCTGCCATTTCGGTAGTTCATGATGAGGACACTTTCTCAATAACTTTTTGTACCTCTCACATGCATCATTCAAAGACTCGGTCTCAAATTGAATGAAGGTGGTAATATCATTCTGCTTCGCTGTCTTTGCCGGCGGAAAATACTTAGCTAGAAATTTTTGTGCAAGTCCCACCCAAGTCGTAATACTATCGGGTGGTAGATAATGTAGTCAAGCCAAGCCTTATCTTGTAGTGAAAAAAGGAAAGAGTCTCAATCTGATTGCATCATCTGATACTCCATTGTGTTTGAAAATGCCACAAATTTCTAGAAAGTTTGCAATGTGAACATAAGGATCCTCATGCGGTAGTCCCCAAAATTGAACAGTCTGTTGAATCATTTGAATAATGGCCGGTTTAATCTGAAAATCGTTAGCTTCAATAACCGACCTCTTTATGCTTGATATTGTTCCATTAATTGGGGGCATAGCATAATCTCTTAAAGCTCTGTTTTCATTATTGTTCGCCATGATAATGTATTTGTATGTCCTAAAATATAAGTATTGAAAAAATAGAAAAACAAAAAAAAGTAAGAAAAATAAGTAAAAGTAAAAGTAAATCAAAAGAAAATAAAGATGTAAAATAATAATAAAACAAAAATAAAAATAAAAATCCAAATTAGTAATAATCTAGCAATTTTTAATATCAATAAAAGAATAACTAGTCCCCGGCAGCGGCGCCAAAAACTTAATGTGAATATTTGCAAGTGTACAAAATCACAACAAGTAGTATAGTTAAGTGAAAAAAGTGTCGAACCCACAGGGACTAATTATTTTATTGAGTACCGGTATTACTAGATAAATCACTATTTGGAAGATCGAAATAAATAAAGAAGACAACTAAATTAAATTAATCTAAAAATCTAACTAAATTAATTAAGAGGGAGCGGGCTGTGAAATTTTTGTAATTTGTTAATGGCAAAATTTATTCTAGGGCTTCTGATTTCACCTAGTTAATCCCACACAATTTATAACTCTATATGAATAAAAAGATTATTTTTCCGAGTTGTAGACCAATATCCCCAAATTATTCAGTATTCTCTCTCAAGCAATATCAAAAATATTCTCAACTAATTATTTGTCATAGTTCATGCACAAATTACCAATTGAAAATTCATTAAGATCTATGGATTTCTTAACGGTCACATTAACAGCAGTTCGCTCCTATAACGGTGTTTAATTTTTATTAATCACAAATTACCAGTTCGGTCTCTTCATGATTTAATAGATCATACAAATGTCTATCCACCAATTGTACGCATTAAGAATAAAAATCAACACACAACCATGGAAAAATAGAAAAATAATATGGAATTAAAATTGTGTTCTCAGAACTAGGCTACATTGAAGCCCTAGAAAAATAATATTTAGTTCATAATAAATTTATTGCAACTAACAAATACTGTCTTGGATTGCATGATAAAAAAATAGAGAAAGAAAAGAGATACAAAAAGGACTGTTTTTAAAAAGAAATTGCAAACCAAATAACCTCGAACCACGTTCCGAAAAGCAAAATCAATTCAGTCTCTGTTCTCTCTCTCCTCTGTCTCTGTCTCGGTCTCCAAAACCGTGGCCTGCTGAAATCAGCCTCAAACCACGAGCCAGAGACCGCTGGTCTTCTCGTCTTTGTCGTTTTCTGCCTCGCAAATAGCGCCGAAAGCCCCACACGTCCACGTCTTGGTCAAAACAGAGAGAGAGAGTAACAGAAAGCCCCTTGCTGTCTTTGTCAAAATAGAGAGAGAGAGAGAGAGAGAGAGAGAGAGTAGTCGAAACCCCCACATGTCACCTTCGTTCTCTCTCCTCCTGTTTCTTCTTGTTTCGTCCTTCACGCCAAGAGGGAGAGCCCTGTCTCTCTCTCTTTCTGTTACGGTTTTTATTTTTATTTATTTTTATTTTTTTAAAATAATAAGGGTTAGCCGTCGCTCTTCTATTCGTTCAGTGCTCCTTTTTTCTCTTATTTTGCTCTTGTATCTATACGCGTAGGAGACATAAATTAGGGTTTAATTTTGCAGAAAAATCCCTATTCTTCATTTATTTATTTTCTTGTATGATTTGCTCTTTATTTTCTGCTCGTTTTGTCTTCTCTTTCTTTTTCTTCCAATACGTGCTGCACACACAAAATAAAATCAGAAATTATAATTTAAAAATAAAAATAAAATAAAATTAATTAGTTTAAGTTTAAACCCTTCCAAAATTGTTTATTGCACTTTCAACTCCCTTGGCAAATTAAAATTTATATTTTTGTTTTTCTCATGGCCGAATTGTAAAATTTAAAATCAACAAATTAATAAAAATAAATAAATCAATAGTTTTGCTTTGTTTGTTGATTTTTACCAAAAATATTCACCTTTTGCATAAAAAATCTCATTCCTTCAAAAATAATTAATTACTTGAAAACTTGTGGAAGTTAGATGAATTAAACACAATATAGATGAAAACAAGCAATTTTAATGGGTAAATGAGTACAAATATTTGTATAAAAATTAGACACATCAGGTAAGCCCACGTGTCTCCTAGTTCTGGAAAGGCATAGCTAAGGCCTATGAACCCTTCATTAGCTGTGTGATATCAGTTATCTGTAACGGCAGACTCAGTAGATTCTGGTAGGATAAGTGGTGTGGTGATCACACACTTAGAGCCCTGTTCCCTGATCTATATGATCATACGTCACAACCACACTGCACAGTGGCCGTAGCCTAGAAACCACCCTTTAAACAATTGCTCGACCTGGGCTCTCAGCTTAAACTCATGGAACTTTAGACCTACATCACCAACGACGGAATTAGTTGCTCTCAGGGTCCAGATAAGAAATCTTGGGGATTGGAGAAGAACGGCAAGTTCACCGTCCACTCCCTGTATAACCACATTCACTTTAGGGGATGTACCCCAAAGTGGTCGGACATAATTTGGAGGACGAAAGCCCCGCTAAAAATCAAAGTTTTCTTATGGCTGGTGCTGAACGATGCGATCTTGACCCGAGAAAACCTCACTAAATGCAAATCGAATGTGGATTCTCGCTGCGGGTTCTGCCAAGCTACCCTAGAGACTAGAGACCACCTTTTTCTACTGTGTCCTAGGAGCAAAGCGGTACTCGTTGAGGTACTCAGCACCATGAGGACGAATCAGTACCCTAGTGTATACGAGGACCTGTGGGTAGGTTCTAAATTTGCGTCTGAGAGAGGAACTATGAAAGAAGCGTGGTATATCGCTATCGCTGCAACGACCTGGGTTCTTTGGCTAGACGGGAATAATTTATACTTTCACAGAACTTGTAATAATATTTCTGGTAATTTAACTCACATTATGCATTTTATTTTATTTTTGGTAATTTGACCCATATTCCCTCTGAGATTACCTTGTTTGGTATGTGGCAAACATAGTTTTGGAAGGATTGATAAATTCCCAAGGGAATCAAAATCCTTTGTTGGAAAGGATTTCCATTCCCCCCAAAAACCATGGGATTTGAGGATTCCCATGGGATTTCCATAACAAACAATAAAATAACCAAAAAAAACTAGAATAAAAAAATATATTTCTCCCTAAAATCATGGGATTTGAGCATTCTCATGTGATTTTCATAACAAACATTAAAAAAAACCCAAACAACTAGAATAAAAAATTACAATAATAAATGATTCCCGAAAATGTAATGTACTATACCAAACGCGATAATGCAACATTCCTGGGAATCTTCATTCCCACCCTCACATTCCCGGCAATTATTTCATTCCTAGAAATTTTCCAATTCGTGTACCAAGCGCCCCCTAAAGGGAAATATGTTTTAAGCTTGTGATTTTTTGATAGACCCCTCTGACATTTTCAGCTCAACTATAAATCATTTTTTATAGACCTCTTTAACCTTTTCAACTCAATTATAAATTCTTCAAAGTACAACTTCAATTAAATAAATACTAGTAATCTGCATGTGCGATGCACACTCTACTATTTTTTTAAAAAAGAGTAAATACTAAGGCATAATCTTTCTTCGAACTTGAGACATTTTACTTATCATATGCTCTTTACAAATTACTCATAGTGGCACCAACTGTGTTCAAGTGATAGAGTTTCTCATATTTTTTCTCTATTTCACGGTGTTTCTCAACACTGACAACCCCACTCAATCAGAAACCTCCATCGACATCTCTGGAATCGGTACATTAAACTCATCCCGCATTCGCATCACCTCCACCTTTGCCCACCCTAACCTCCAAAATACCCTCCAAATCCACCCACATTCTGACAGACTTGCTCCCACCAGGGTCGGCCTTGAGTTCCTGGGGATCTGAGACAAAAGACCCAAATAATTATTTTTTGGGGCCTCTAATAACGATATAATTTTTTTACGCACAAAATACATGTCTATATTTATAAGGGGAATACAAATTTGAGATGCTCTAAAATTGTAAAAAATCAGAGGGCCTGAGGCGGCCACCTCACCTGCCTCAAGGTAGGGGCCGACCCTTGCTCCCACTCCAAACCCATAGCCTTAGACGTAGCCGAATTGATGAAGCAAGCACGACTATCAACAAAAATCACCCTCCAAAATGATGTATTTTGCAAACAAAAAAACCGGGGAAGATGAAAGATGAGGATAAGAGAGAAAAATATAGGAGGAGGATAGTTTAGGTACTTAAAAATTAGAAGCTTTCTCTATACAGTATATCAATATAGATATCTCTATACAATATACCAATATAAATAAATAGTGTACTAGAGTGTATTGAGGTATAAGAGGGTTTTATAAAAAATAATAATTGAGGTATAAAATGGCTTGTTAGAGCATCTCCAATCATTTACTAAAATGGCAAAAAAAAATAGCAAGTGAGCACTGTAATTGTTTACTATTTTGTCAAATTTTAGCAAACGAAGTACAATGTCGTGCCATATTTGAGAAATGGATTTGGTAATTGCCAAATATAACAGACTGAGCAACATGTTCCGTCTCTATTTTTTAAATATTTTTTTATGAAGATCGGATGAATCTTCATGTTCCATCTGAGGGGTTTTCGAATTTTTTTTATTCGATTGGACGGTACATGTTGTACCGTCCAAAAGAGAGAGAAAAACATCGGACGGTACATCGTCGGAGAAGAAAAAAACAAAAGAACGAACGGACGGAACAACATGTTCCGTCCTTCCAATTCTCATTTTTTGAAAATTTAATTCAAGTCCAATTCCCACCATTTTTTTATAACAAGTCCAAGTCCAAATCCAAGTCAAACCATGTTAAAAACAAATTGTTTCAAAGTCTATTTTGCAAAATATATTTTTTAAAGTTATTTTAATTGGTTGGACGGAACAGCATGGTCCGTCCGTCCATTTGCTTTTCTCATTTTCTACATTATAGCAAACAACGACTGCAGCAAAACAACAATTTTGTCATTTGCTATTTTGCCAAATTGCCAAAATAGCAAAATCGATTGGAGATGCTCTCAGTTCGTATATTTATTGTGAAAGGTTTATAATATAGTTGAAATAGTCAAGGGGCCTATCCAAAAATCAAAGTAAGATGGAGGGCTTGTACTTTATTTACCCTTACTGGAGACAAGTATGCAAAAAGTCCATCAGCACAAGTATATGCAAGCAATTTTTGGAATAGCTATCAAAATTCTAACAAATCGAAGGGGTTCCTTAAAAAATATCCCAAATTACAAATCGCCCCCTAAAACTCAAATTTTTTTGTCGTACTAGGCCTCTTTTTGAAAATATTTGCGATTATGAGACAGTTTCAAAACTATTAGCACTTGTGGACTACTTGGTGCCACGTCAGCAGCGGCTGCTATTCTCATTAGTGGCTTGTTCCTTTCAGAGGTCGCTAATGGGAATAGCGACCTAGTTTTAAAAAAAATGAATTTTGTTTTACTGTCGTTATTGCTATTAGCGACCAAAGCATATATGAACTCGCTAATGGGATTAGAGAGTTTCAGTGAATTGTATTCCAACACTTAGCAAAATATAGAGAGATTTTGCTATCTGAAAAAATAACAATCAGTTTATTTTTGAAACTGAGATCGCTATTCGGAATAGCGACCTTAGTTGTACAAAGGTCGCTATTCGGAATAGAGGCCTTAATTGCGTGATTTGCAAATTCTACAAAGAACAATAAAATTTAGTTTCCTACCGAGGTCGTTATTGTGGATAGCGACCGACGTATACTAAGGTCGCTATTTCATGGGTGATTATTTTGCAAATTTGACAGAGAGCAGGGAGATTTAGTTTTCTACTGAGGTCGCTTTTCAGACTAATGATCTCAGTTTTAAACTTTTTTTCCCAGAGAGCAAAAGCTCTATAGAAATCGATAAGTGTCTCAATACATTTATTTGAGGTTGCTAATTCCATTAGACTCTTCATATATACTTTCAAATATTTTAAAACAGATGTCGCTATTCTCATTAATGACTTTTAAAATGAAGAGGCCACTAATGAGAATGGCAACCACTAGGGATGGCAATCGGGCCGGGCTGACCTGCTACCTGCTCGCCAAACTCGACCTATGAATACACGGTTCAGGTCCGGGTCGAACCCGCGAGACTAAGCGGGTCGACCCAGGTCGAGAAATGGGGTTTTCCAACCCGTTGAACCCGGGCCGCCAACCCGGTGAACAGTAGCCAACCCGCCCACGAACCAGCGGGTCGATCCGGGGGATTCGAACCATTAGACCCATACGGGCCAAACGTTCGACTCGCGCGGGATGACCATTCGACTCGCGGGTCCAACGGACGAAAACAGAGTCGTTGCTTTGTTCTAGCCATTTTTTTTTGTTTTGTTTTTTTGATTTTTGTGTGTGTATTTTCCCCTGTAAATACCCCTTAAACCCAATCTAAAAATTTTACACCTTATTCTCTTATCCTCTCTACTACTACTACTCAATTCAATCTCAATTTTTGGAAATTTTGTCAACAAAGAAGCTAGCAACATTAACATAGAAGCGACAAATTCTGTTCGTATCGAATTCAACATTCAACTACGTTTACAAGTCTTCAACTCCTCCAAGGCTCCAACAACGAACCTCTCTTTCTATCTATATACGAGTCCGGACTTCTTCTTCTACTTCCTACTTTTATTTTCACTCTCATTCTATATACGAGTATCCGTGAAGTACGGTATCAAAATTTCACAACCCTCTTATTGTGTTGATATTTTTTGTAATTATATTTTTTTATAGTATTTGTTTGTTGGTTTTTTGATCTTCTCTCTCACAACCCACCTATTGTTTTCTATTTTTTTTTATTGAAACTTATCTCGTCGAGATTGTATTTAATTTTTTGACATACACTACTATATCAACATGTCTAGATCACGAGGTAGAAGTCGTAGCCAAAGTGGACACGATTCCACCAGTACTTCTCGTAGGCCTCCTATTGTCCTACAAAATGAGCCCGCCGAAGAGTGTCCTATGACCCAACATATTGATACACACGATGAGTTTGTAGGAGACATAAACGTAGAAGAAGAACCACAACACAAGCAACCGAAATAACACAACCGGGTAGTAGTAGGAAAACTAGAGGGAAAACTAGTAATTGACACAAATTTTATGATTATGTTCCCCACGAAGAAAATCTGAGTGTAGGTATAAAAATTTGTAAAACTTGTTCGAAAGCATACAAATGGAAGAAGGGTGAGGAGACGGGTACAATAAACGACACATCCAAAATGTACAAAAGGAACTTCTTGTAGACTTACCCGGTCAACAAAAAATCCACCCTAGGACCGGTGTAGTTGATAGTCATTCTTATGATCCCGAACTTGTTCGTCGGGAAATGACCCGACTAGTAATCAAGGAAGAGTTACCATTTTCCTATTCTGAGATTATGGACTTAGAAACTTTTAATCAAACCTCATTAAACCCCCATTTTAAAAGAATCCCTAGGAATACTTGCAAATCTGATTGTTTTAAAATGTACAATGAAATAAGAGAAGCTTTGATTGTCATTTTATGGAGTTTAACTTGTAGAGTTTCTTTAACTTTCGATTGTTGGACGAGTTGCAACAATATTCCAATGATGGAAATAACTTGTCATTGGATTGACAGTGATTGGATTATTCAAAAAAGGATCATATCACTTGCCGCGTTGCCCTATCCCCATAGTGGTATTGAAATTGCAAATCGTGTTTTAGACATTTGTGATGTTTTTCATATTCGTGATAAAATTATGTATATAAGTTTTGATAATGCATCTAACAACAATGCATCAATTAGTATATTAAAAACCGCATTAAACCCTCAATCTGACAATATTTTTCATGTTAGATGTGCATATCATATTTTAAATTTATATGTTCAAGATGCATTAAAAATAGCCAAACCATATATAGTTAAAATTAGAAATTGTGTACATTTTATTGCATTAAGTGACCCTATTTTTGAAGAATGGAAAACTTGGTGTAGGCTTTAAAATGTACATTTTAGAAAATGTCCAAAGGATGTTAAACACCGATGGAACTCTACTTTTGATTTGCTACATGTTGTTACTGAATATAAAGCATGTATAAATGATTTTTGTATGACAAAAAATATGCCAAATTTTGAAATGACACCCCAAGCTTGGTTTTATGCCGAATCTTTGTTAAAAATTTTAAAACCTTTTAAAACCGTAACTTTCAAATTTTCAAAATCTTATGAATCTACTTCTTGTAGAATTTTTATTTCAATAGTTACTATGATGCAAGCTTTCAATGAAATGATCAATGATACTTTTATTGGTGATATTGTGAAACATGCATACACCAATTTTTTAAAGTATTTTAATCATCTTCCTATGTTGTATTGTATTACTACTGTGATATATGGATCCTCGTATCAAATTAGAAGGTACGAAGAGTTTGATTGAAATGTTTTTTACTTTACTTGGGTAAGATAATTCTGAAATTGATTGCGGAACATTCTTAGCTAAATTTGAATTGACATTAAATAACTTGTATGATTACTATGATAGAAGTTTTTCATCTATTAGTACTACTACTTTAGTTACTTCTTCTGCTACTTCTACAGATATATTAGTACTACTGGATGAAGGCCGAAGATAGTGTTGGATATATTGGTATATTCTCTCTATATAAATATAGCACGTGCATATGTGTAACACGTGTAATGAACGTACAATTGATTGGATATTGGAACGCGGGTTTGTGGGCTTATAACTCGATACCCAAACCAGTATTTAGGAATAAATACTAGCTTGTGATAGCAGTCTAGGTATTCCAATCTTGATACCTCGAGTGAATATCTCAAGCAACTTAGATCTAGAGATAAAACCCCAATTTCCAATTGTTAATTTCTCACAAAACCTAACAATCTTGAGATATTTTCTAATCAATTCGTGAGATTCATCCAGACGGAACACAGACCTTGTTGGATTTCGTCGGATCTTGTTGAAGCCGTCGAAGAATTCGGTCGTCGGAACCCGACCACCTCCGCCGATGAGCGTCGCCTCCGCTGCCGTCGCCGTGATCTGACCGCTGCCCCCTTGCCAGGCACTGCATCCTCTGCGACCCCCCCTTTTCTCCTCAATCTCTGAGTGAGATCGTTTGAGGGAGGGATCAGATCAGTGTCGAAATCTGGGCGTCGACGGCCGCCGCCTCTGGGCGTCGCCTCTGCTAGTGTCGACGGCGCCGCCAGACCACTGACGATCCCTTCTCATTTCTCCTCCTTCTTGCGGATCAGCGACTTCGTCTCGTCCACTTTTCTCAATTTCTGTGTGAGATCGAAAGAGAAAGAGAGGAGGAGGAGCACTCTCTGTTTCTTCTTCTATATTCTACCAGTCTTCACAAATGTATGATTTTGTTGATTTTGTGAAGATGTCGATGGACTACGAGAGCTGAAGAAGAAGAAGTTGGATGAGTGGTTGCTGATCACTTCGTCGAGGAGTGCAAAATGGTGGTACTCGGCATTTCAGAATGCTACTGCCATGGTTGGTGCCGGAGTTATGAGGCAAGCAGTGAGGCTATGATGATATTGCTTGAAGTAGATCCAAATGTGAATGGACTGGACTAGATCCAAATGAAAGATAAGTTCTTTCATTTTTCTCATATTAAATCTTTGTTAAATATTTTGCTATGTGCTGAAAGTTCAAAATATTAGTTTTAAGTTTATTTTAAACTGTATAATTACTGTGATGCTAAGTGGTTAAGTTCAAGATTGTATTGATCATTTGTTTAATTAAATACAAGTTGAACAATTGTTTTGGCTATGTGCTAAAACCAAATTTTTTTTTTTTTGATAAGTTAAACTGTATGTTGACTATAAAATTCGGATCTCCAATCAAATTGTTGCTAGAATTAGATGCGCTAATAATTTGTTTAATTGGCTAATCTTTAACAATTTGATGAATGTAGGAACTTTAATGTTGCCTACAAATTGTGTATGTTGGAGACGATGGATACGCATCATGGTTGAATAAGTCTGCACCACGCAGGCTTCTCCATCGAATTTGGAAAACACTTCTAACTTGAAGTGTCGGTATGATCTACTCTAATCTTGCTTAGTACTTTCATGTGATGAATGTGTTAATGTTTTGTGCATTTGATCATATGATTGAAAGTTTTAGATCATAGTTATTCTCGTTCTGGAAAACTAGCATGTTTAGGATTGTTAAGTGTTTTATCATACTATGTGCATAGATATTTTGACAAATCCATTGTTTGCAGTTTGTATGAGATTACACTTTTGCTTCTCTAAAAATTAAAATAAAATAAAATTGTATAAGATGTATAACAAATGTCTGTAACTTAGGAGAGAGCATCTCTTAATGTAGAATATGACTCTACTAGTTACGTTGTGTTCTCTCTCGTTCATTGTACTGTGTATGCAAAGTTGAATTATAATATGTTAGTCATTATCTCATTTAGCGTTATGAAGATGATGAAGAACGAGTAAAGGAAAGAACTCTTTGCTCAATGTGTTTGAGCTAGTGGACATTGTTAGAACCATTAGAGAAAGCAAATAATTTTTGAAAAATGTGATAGAGTAATTTTGTATTAACTCTTATAAAGTGCATATATTGTCAATCGTATGTATAAGTTGAGTTTAACAAATGAGACAATTAATAATAATAGTTCTAATTGTGTTCTTGAACATAGCATAATTGGCTAAGATTTGAGAACTATATATTCAATTATTTGTGAGGAAATGTGATCTAATTATCAAAACTATGGGGATATGGAGTTAAAAGCTTTAACATTCAAGTTGTTTTGAAATTTAGAATCATTATGAACTACATATTAAATTTTTGTTCTTGTTAAAACTCATAGCCCTACTAAATGACACTCCATTAAAATATGACAAGTATGAAAGCTGTGCTCAGATTATGATCACTAGAAAATCATTTAGTATGGTCTCTAGGAGCACACAACTTCTTAAGTCAATACATTCTGATATTTGTGATTTCAGTAGCTTTGTGACTAGATGAGACAATTGTTGGTCAGAAATATTTAATCTCTTTTGTAGATGATTAATATAAGTCTGTCATATATATGAAGAATGAAGCACTTGTTACTCTTAATGAATTAAAAATTGTAGTTAAATGCTAAAAATCAAGGGTTCAGATTTGATAGAGGTAGTGAATATGTTTTAACAACTTTAGAGAAGTTTGCATTGGGCATAATCACTAGTGCACTCTACTTACAACAGTCAAACGGTATTGATAAAAGTTAGAATCAAACACTTAGTGAAATGTTGAATTCTATATTATTGACTGTTATTTGTCTTGTGTAATTATGAGTGATGTTGTATTGTTAATTATATCTCTAATGTGTTACTACACTCTAAATTGAATACACCTTGTAAATCATGGTATGAAAACACAAACAGTTTTGTTAAAGAGAAAATGTGTGTTGTGATACTTTTGTTAGAGTACATGACCTTAGAAGGCCTAAAGTAGGACCTACAATAAATATTTGTGTGTGTTTAAAGTGCAGAATGTAGCTCTGTGGACTGATGTTGGATCTATCTAATCTGTGTTAGAAGAATCTAGACTTGCAAAGTTCTTTGAGGATATGTTCATCAAAGATAAATATATGAAATAATCTAGTCCTACAGACATGTTCAATGATTCACAGTTGGAATCAATAACTAGCCTTACTGACACTTGAAAACGTGAATGACAAATGAGCTAAGAAGAGTCTTTAGTAGACAATGAGATGATTATGTGTCATACAATAATATTTTAATTTAGTTGATCTGCCGAAAGGGGCTAAAACTATAGTAAGTAAGTGGGGTTTTGTAGAAGAAACTTAATTTTGATTGTTCAGTAGCAATTTTAATGCTTTTTAGTAGCTAACAGATTGACTGAGAAAAATGGGATAGATTTATTTGATGTCTACTCACATGTTTGTCATATTGCTACAATAAGTATTCCTCTTACCCCTACATCTATTGAAAATTTTGTCATTCATAAAGGATAATTAAAAGGCTTTGTACTTGATGTCTTGTACTGAACAGTTTTGTACTGGAAAGTTTTGAACTAATATGTTTAGTGAACAAGATTTACAATTTAGTAAAATCATTGTATATTCTTAAAACATGTATAGCCAACGAATAAATAATTTGACAAATTTTTGAAAGAGCCTAGTATATGAATCAAGTAATTCAGATCAGTGCCTTCAACTTTGTGGTGTGTCAAATATAGTGGCTATTATTTATTTGTTCTGTTGATATGCATGTTCTTGGAAGTGACCTCTTTATTACAAATGAAGTTAAAATTGTGCTATCCAAAGAATTCAACATGAAAACCTAGGTAATGTGGACACCATATGTATAAGGGTGAGTTTTCAGTTGGCAAGGGATAACTCTTAGTCAAACTCATCAAATCAAAAAGTGTTTCAAAAGTGGGATATAGTGATTGAAAGAAAGTGTGTTTTGAAACACCTTATGATTATGATAAAAGGTTGACACCTAATGATGGTGCAACTATAAGAGATGTAGATTATTCTAAAGGAATTGGCAGTCTCATGTATACAAAGATCTACACTAGAATAGACATAGCCTTTGAGGTAGGTATGATCTGCAGATTCACTAATAATCCCACACACATTTGAGTGCCCTTAAGAGGCTAATGAGATACCTGAGTGGTATTCAAGAGTTTGCTTTGTGCTACTCTAGTCATTCTTGGAATGAATGGCTGATCTGATGCATTATGTTGCTCAGAATTTAGTGAAAGTCGATAACTAGTAGATATGTGTTTACACTAGGAGAAACAGAAATGTTATGGAAATAAAAAGCAAACAAGCACTTTGCTATCATCCATGAAATCAGACCTCTATGTGTAATCCTCTGCAGGGGAAAAGGCTGAGTGGATTGAAGAAATTGTTGCTAGTTATCCATTAAGAAGTTTAAGTAACTCTCTAATTCTGTTATGCGATTATCAAGTTACAATGCACTGTAGCTCATAACTCACTCTATAATAGTAAGAGGAGTATATTAAGGCTTAAAGAAGCCTAGTTGGACTTTCTCATAGATAAAGTGTAATTGTGACAAGTATGGCTAATGCTCTTGCTAAGAGACTTGAAAGTGATCTAATTATCAAAACTGTGGGGGAAAGTGGAGTTGAAAGCTATTGAGTAAAAAGCTTTAACATCCAAGTTGTTTTGAAATTTAGAATCCAATTGGAGCCATAGAGAAGTTCAAACTTAAGCATCAATTTTAGGCAGTTGACAGGTTTTAGATAATTTTGATGATTCGACATAAATTCCACAAATATATAATGTCATTCCAATTTTGATGGTATTATATATCTAGGAAATTTACTTAGAATAATCATATTATTCCAATATGAAACATGAAAACTTGTCGATGTGTTTCCGATGATTAAATTGTCCTAAATATCATTCCAATTTTGATGATATGTCTTTTATGGATACATGTTTCATTCCAATTTTGATGATTCAATGTTAAACCATGATTGAAACGGCAGTCTTTTCATTCCAATATGAAACATAGTATGGTTCTTGTGTAGAAACTATAAAGTTCATGTACTTTACTTATTAAAGATACTTGATTGTGATGCTTGCGTTACATTTTTGCTAAGCTAATTATGAATTGTACTAAGTTCTTTTGTGGAATTGTTGGAATTCTTAGAGATGTGTCTCTTGATATTCTTGTTTTCAATAAGCTAGCAAAGATGGAGGAGTTGAATCTGTCAACATAGATTTCAAAAATAATGATTTGCTCAAAATGGAGGAGTAAACATAAAGCAGTGTGCAAGGATAGAATTTCAGTTTATTTCTTTTGAGAATAAATTAGTCACTTGCTTGGTAAAAACTTCTGTTGAGTTTAAAACTCTTGTGTTCATGAGCTTAAAACTCATATTTTGTTCTTGAAGTTTATTTGCTTTGTTTGATTTTGAAACTATGACAGATTATTCCAGTTGGTTTAGTCTTTGTGAACTATTCTGAATTGGATATGGTTTGGAACTAGTTAATTATATTGGTTTAGTCTTGATTGAACTATTCAGTTTTATAATTCGATTGGTTCTTATGAAACTATACCTTTATGATGCTTTTCCTTTATGGACTGCTATCAGCCAGTCAGCTGTATACTGATCTGATGAGATAATCCTGTACTTTATATATTGAGAATATAGGAGGAGATTGTTGGATATATTGGTATATTCTCTCTATATAAATATAGCACGTGCATATGTGTAACACGTGTAATGAACGTACAATTGATTGGATATTGGAACGTGGGTTTGTGGGCTTATAACCCGATACCCAAACCAGTATTTAGGAATAAATACTGGCTTGTGATAGCAGTCTAGGTATTCCAATCTTGATACCTCGAGTGAATATCTCAAGCAACTTAGATCTAGAGATAAAACCCCAATTTCCAATTGTTAATTTCTCACAAAACCTAACAGATAGGACTCAAGGAGTAGGGTTCGACACGTCTACAAGTGGAAGCAACTCGCCGGAAGAACAACAACAACAACAATAGCATCCAACATGAACAATTGAAGACCAATAACAACAACAACAAATTGAAGATCAACAAATTGAAGAAAATTGTAAATGTATAAAAAAAATTGTATAAAATATTTTTTGTTATAAAAAATAGGATAATTGAAGATAATTGAAATTGTATCGAATAAATTTGTTATTGTATAAAACAAATTTGTAGGAAATCTTTATTTCTTCTTACAAATTGGGAAAAATGTATAAGTTGAAATCATATTAATAATATATACATTTTTTTTCGCAATTTCACTCTTTGAGTCATATTATTATTATTTCATTTTTTTAATTAAAATTTCAATTTTTTAAAGTAATTTTTTAAAAAATAAACGCGCCAACCCGCGAGTCGACCCGACCCAACCCGGGTTGGACCCGAATGGGTTCACGGGTTGGGCGGGTTGAGTTTTTGCAATTCCGACCCGGCCCGGTCACTCAGACCTGACCCGAACCCGCCCTCATTGGGTTTCAACCGGGACGGGTTCGACTCGGTCCGGCCCGGTCGACCCGTTTGCCAACCCTAGCAGCCACTACTGACGTTGCTGAAACTGAAAGTAGTCAGAGCATTTGTAGTCGTTGAAGGTTAAAATATGGATATATGGATAAATGGAAATAAGAATTGAAATTTTACTGCAGTCGTTTAAAGCTATTTTTTAGCAATCTATTCTAAAATAATAAGCAACAGCACATGAAGTGCCGTCGGAGAAAAAATAAAAATAAAAAAACAATAAATTTTGTGGGACGGCACTCGAAGTGCCGTCGGAGCGTAAAAATAAAAAATTAATAACAATAATTGGAGCGACGACACATAAAGTGCCGTCGGAGAGAAAGAAAAAAAAAAAAATTCCACCCTGAGGGACGGCACATGAAGTGTCGTCCTACAGTGAATTGAAATTTTTTGGCCATTCATTTCCTACGATTTATTTAAGACCATATTTGACCATTCATTTAAGACCATATTTTATTTCCTATGGATTTATTAAGGATTTATTAAGGATTTATTTAAATTTTATTTTTAAAAAAAACCAAGGGATGGCATACCATGTGCCGTCCGAGAAATGCGGAAGGGCGTGGGACGGCACTCGAAGTGCCGTCCGAGGGGGAATTTTTTGGGGTTTTTAAAATACTTTTTGGCGAATTTTATTTGGAAAAATTAAATTATTTTTCAAGGGACGACACTTCAAGTGCCGTCCGACGATTTTTTTTTTTTTGGTGGGACGGCACTTCGAGTGCCGTCGCTCAAATATAAATAAAAGCTATATCGATTTTTATTTATAGCACTCGACTGTAGCAAAATATCGATAATATGGATATTTGACAAACGAGTGCAGATGCTCTCACGAGTACTAAAATATTTTTAAAAAGTGGTCTGGTACGGCAAAAAATTCTAAAACTCATCCCCTCCCCCCAAATCACACCACCGCCCTTTCAAAACCCTAACCTCCTCATCTCCGCCTCCAATGGCGGACGCCGAGACCCTCGCTAGCGGCGGTGTCCAATCTCGAAAGGAAAAGAGGAAAGCTCTGAAGAAGCTGAAGAGGAAGCAGATCCGAATTGAAGCGGCGATCAAAGAGCGAGAGGAAGAGGAGGTGCTTTCGAACGATCCAGATGAGCAGTTGAGATTGAGGCTGAAGGAGGAGGAAGAGGCGGCCATCGCGGAAAGAGCGAGGAAAGAGTTCGAAGAGAGGGAGAGAATCTGGCTCGAAAAGAGAAAGGCGGAAGAGGAGGAACGGAGGCAGAGAGAAATTATCGAGGAATCGGAGAATCGGAAGGTACAATGTTCATCGGTTTTCGATATATAGACTTATCGTTGATAATTTTTGTTTGTTTTAAGTTAATTTAGAATGGAATTAAAGTAGCTCATTTTAATTGGATTATCGCTATAACCAATTGAGCATGTTGTGATGAAGGGTATAATCTTAGGGTGTGTTTGGGAAAATTTGGAAATAGAGTTATGTGGAGTTTGTTAAGAATGATTGTATATGTATCTAAGGGGGTCGATGGACTGATTCCTGTGGAGGGTCGACCGACTAAGCTCTCTAGAAGAGATTTGGTTGATGTCAGGGAACGGCGTCCAATCTTGAGTTCGCCGGAGTAAGCTTGTGAGTTCATCAGAGTAATCGGTTCAAGATTGCTGTTGGAGTTGTCTTGTTTGTTTTGTTTGTTCTTGTTAGGAGTTGTAAATAGCTGTAGGTGAAAGAGAGCACGTGCTAAGCGCACATTTCCTTCATATGAATTGTTGGCGGGAAGAGAGAGGGGAACTTTGTAAACGTGTTGTGCGCGTGTTGGCTGTAACTGTCTATAAAAGACAGCTGATTGTAATCTGGAAGGGCATGAATGAAATTTCCCTAATCTTTCTCCTCAGATCCTCTTCTTCTTCAATGTCTTCTTCTTCCCCAATCTCAGATATCTTCTCAATCCCTAACCTCCTTTTTCTCCATTAATGGCTAGATTTGTAGCTGGTCAGAATCCAAGACCCTGACAAGTGGTATCAGAGCCGTCGATCCTCCAGCGCATCCTCGACCTCCTCTTTATTCTCAAATCTACTCTCCGCAAGGCTATCATCTCCTTTGATAATACTACTAGGATCTTCTCCGTGGACCGGAAAAGCTTGCTCAAGCACAGCAGCAGCAGCAGCTCTGGAGCTTTTGATGTCGATCCAAATGGAAGGAAAGTTTGAGGCGGCGTTGTCAAGAATAGATGCGATGATAGTGAAGTTACGGCAGCCCTATTCCCAACCGCTCAATGTTCCTTTGTACCCGATTGGTCATCCTCAAATTCCAATCAAGGCGGTAACTAACCCTAATCTTGTCTCTATTAATTCGGAAGTGTGTGGTGGTGGTGGAACCATGTATAGAGCTCCAATTAAGATGAAGTTTCCGAATTTTAAAGAGGTGAAGTTACCGAATTTTAAAGGAGGAGATCCAACAAATTGGATACTTGGAGCCGAACACTTCTTTGAATTTTACGGAATTCCTGATGCAGAGAAATTGAAATATCCTTGGTTGGGTTTAAGTGGGAGTGCAACTTTGTGGTATCATAAGCATATTAGACCCCGCATTCGTGACATCTTGTGGCCAGTATTCTTGGAAGAGCTGATTGTCCGATTTGCCCCTACTGAAATTAAAGACTGCAGAGTTTTGTCAGAGTTGAGTCAGAATGAGGTGAGCACAGTTCTTGAGAAGAATGACTTTCATGAGGATGCAGTTGCTGTTAGTAATGTAGAGAGTGTTGGAGTGGTTGAATCGGTAGTTAAGGTGGAGAAACTAGAGGAAGTTCAGCATAAAAAGTCTACTCAGAGTGGAAGCACCAAGTTTCTCATCAATGAAGAACCTACAAAAGGAGTTAAAAGAGCTCGAACTACACTTGTTGATCAGCTACCAAGTGTACGTGACAATGTTTCAAAGGTACAACTGTTTTATCTTCAGCGTCTATTGTATGTTGGACGAAATGTCAAGAATACGAAATTGGAAGTTCTAATACCTAATCATGACAAAGTAGTGCTCAATGGATGGCCCCCTCCTATGCGAGGAGATTTTGTTCAATCATTTTTTTTGCAGTTCTTGAAGTCTAATATACTTGTGTTTAAGAGTAATAAGTGTGAGCTTGTAGATGACGACAATGATGACCTGTTCAATAGTTGGTTTGGCAATAATGAACCTGCAAGGAATGATGATATCAGTGCAACAAAAAATACTGAGAACCAAGAGCATTCTTTGATGGATTTCACCGAAAAACCTCTTGCAGAAAAGAATTTGGTTGATCAACAGGCAAGTGGTTGTGAAGCAAATATTGAGACTTGTAAAGAGCCAAATTTGGGTGTTACAGCTGAATTCAGTAAAGAAGATGATAGTTTTATGAGAACTGCTGTCAGTATGTACATTTGTGAACCATCGAATACAAGGGCAGAAAGAGGGGAAGATGTAGATTCAAGCAACATTTTGGGTCTTCAGAGAGATACGAGCATTGGTTCCGAAAGCTTGGACAGAGATCTCAACAGCGACACGAACATTGATCCTGGGAATTTTGGCGTTGGTCTTGACAGAGATGCCAGTGTTGGTTCTCAAAGCTTGGGGGAAGGTCTTAATAGAGACACAGGAATTGGTTCTGAAAGAGAAATTCATGCTTACTCATATAGGAACAACTTAGAACTGGACCGAAGAGTTAAAAATGCACTTGTTTCTGTTTACAGTACTCATGGTTCAATGGAAAATGATATCATGGAGCTCAATGGTGGTAGGCTATAGTCAGAACCAATGCTTGATAGAAGCCCTCAAAACTTATAGGGAAATGGTGACACCGGTTATTAGGGCAAGCTTAGTGAAACAGGGTTATAAAATTATTGGTTCACATAGCGGTGTCAAGCTTTGTAGGTGGACCAAGTCACAACTAAGAGGTCGTGGAGGATGTTACAAGCATTCGTTTTATGGCATAGAGAGTCATAGGTGTATGGAAACAACACCCAGTTTAGCTTGTGCAAATAAATGTGTTTTCTGTTGGAGACATCATACAAATCCTGTGGGGAAGAGCTGGCGGTGGAAGATGGATGATCCTTTGGTGATTGTAAATGCTGCGATAGACCAACATACCAAAATGATAAAGCAAATGAAGGTGTCCCAGGAGTGACGCAAGAGAGATTGTCAGAAGGTCTATCTCCTCGACATTGTGCCTCATCTCTTGTGGGTGAACCAATCATGTACCCTGAGATAAACACACTTATTGATGAATTGCATAGGAGGCATATATCTACTTTTCTTGTTACAAATGCCCAGTTTCCAGATAGGATCAAGGAGCTGAAGCCAATTACCCAGTTGTATGTGAGTGTAGATGCTGCTACAAAGGAGAGCCTGAAGGCAATTGACAGACCTTTATTTGGAGATTTTTGGGAGCGTTTTGTTGATTCTTTGAAAGCTTTGCGTGAGAAGCAACAACGAACAGTATATCGCTTAACTCTGGTTAAAGGATGGAATGTAGAAGATATTGATGCATATGCTAACTTGTTTGACATTGGGCAACCAGATCTAGTTGAAATTAAGGGGGATTATGATGATGAATCTAACTGGCAAATGGTGGAGTATATATTGGATAAATATAATGTTGAAGGTTGTGGTTTTGGATTGAGATTGTACAATGCAATCCTAGATGCACCTTGGTGGGTTGCCTGGTCAAAGGATTCTGATAATCCATTTGGGAGAAGAGTACATGTATCTCCTGCTGTTTCGATTTGGAATATTGGCTGGCCATTGGTTAATGCGGTTCTTTTTGGGGTTTTGCTGAATGAAAACTTCACTGATGAGAAGGGGTTTTTGCTGGAAGGAATTTCCTGAGTGTGAGCTTGGGGACAAGCTCATTTTTAAGGGGGGTGGAGTTGTCAGGGAACAGCGTCCAATCTTGAGTTCGCCGGAGTAAGCTTATGAGTTCATCAGAGTAATGGGTTCAAGATTGCTGTTGGAGTTGTCTTGTTTGTTTTGTTTGTTCTTGTTAGGAGTTGTAAATAGCTGTAGGTGAAAGAGAGCACGTGCTAAGCGCACATTTCCTTCATATGAATTGTTGGCAGGAAGAGAGAGGGGAACTTTGTAAACGTGCTGTACGTGTGTTGGCAGTAACTGTCTATAAAAGACAGCTGATTGTAATCTGGAAGGGCATGAATGAAATTTCCCTAATCTTTCTCCTCAGATCCTCTTCTTCTTCTTCCCCAATCTCAGATCTCTTCTCAATCCCTAACCTCCTTTTTCTCCATTAATGGTTAGATTTGTAGCTGGTCAGAATCCAAGACCCTGACAGTTGACTGACCTTTGGAGTGGGTTGACCGACCCGTCTTACTTCAGTCATCATGATATGCTTGTTTACCATTGTATTGCCTAAAAATAGGCCCTTTGGTTCTCTTGGTAAGATTGATCTTGTCCCTTCGAACTATCATAGAGTTATCTTATGTAACTTTAGTTGTCATAACTTAGGACTGTTTGGGATCCTTTTGGGAGTTGTGAGATCGCTGGAGTCATCTAAACTCGATTTGAAGCTAATTCATCTTAAATGTGTCCCAAATACTGAAAAGATAACTAAAATTACGTTGTGAGTTGGATGAAGAGGTACAATTACAAAAGTTAGCATACATGTATTTCCTGATTTTTCCACTTAAAAGATGACTTCGGTTATTTTAACTTTGCCTCCAAACAGAGACTTGTTTGTTATTTTTTATCTGCATTGTTATGGCTGTACCATCTATCAATCTTTGAAGCCAAGTTTGGTTCCTGTTGCTGATAAAATGTATGTTTAGGCGAATTTTCATTAATGATTTTCCTATTTCAAGCAAGTACATGAGATAGATCTAACTTGTTCGGATGTAGACCTTGGTATGGAATCTCGTCCAAGACTGAGTTGACACTCCGAGTTGTCTCCTTTTTTTGCCTAGCCGATACAATATTTGCCTAAAATCTCTGCGTTCGCCGGTCAGTTAACAAGGAAAGAAGAGCAAAACAACATTATATGGTTGAACTGAAACTATAGAAAATATTATTGAAATATCGCCGATGAGTAGGTAGGAGTGAGTGGAATAGAGACAATGACAATATGATTGATTGATCTAAACAGGAAGATATTCATTTTATTTGTATGTAGTTTATATTTATACAGTTAGCTTATATATTTAGACTTTCTTGTTATATAGTATTATAATTAAAATTCTCAGTAAATGGAGATACTTTTGTACAAAAAATGAAAACAACAACAGCAAGAAAGCCTTCGTCCCAAAATTTTGGAGGTGGCAACATGAATCCTTCTCCCACATGAAAATGAAAATAAACGAAAAAAGTTATCGAACCTATTCTTATACTTCAAAAATCTTATACACTGTGTTTGTTTTAAGATTCAAATATTTAACTGTTTTCCATAACTTATAATTAACTTTTAAGCACTTTAAGAAGCGACAGAACGGATATTTCCGAGAAATCCAATACCGAGATAAAATCGGACATTCAATACGATACGAACGGGTCTGGATACCATGATGCACATGCATTATTATTTTTTAATATAAAGAGTTCTCTATTGTTTTTGCTTAGTATGATGTTACTTGTTCTTGATCTAGGTTTTTTGGCTATAGTTGTACCACTTATCAGTTGTCTGAGCAAACTTTGCTTATGTTACTGACCGACGTACTCTTAGCCAATTTGTTGTTGATTATTCATCTTTTAAGATCTAGTTATTAATTGGGACTGATTCAAGTCTGTTTGGACACAAACTTGGGATCGTTGAAATTCGCTTTAAGCGAGTTGCATATCTCTATCATTGATTGGCAATACCCCCCTTCAAGGCTTCAACTATGCTCTAGACTATGTAGAACTTACAATGGTCCAGGGTTTTTGGCTATGATTGTACTACTTATCTGCTGTTCGAGCGAACTTTGCTGATGTTACCGACGTAACGTACTCTTAGCCAAATTGTTGTTGATTATTCATCTTTTTAGAGCTAGTAATTAATTTGGACTGATTGGAGTGTGTTTGGACATAAACTTGGGATAGTTGTAGTTCGCTTTAAATAGTTGCATATCTCTATAATTAATTGGGAATATTTTCCTTCAAGGCTTCAACTATTCTCTAGAATATATAGAACATACAATGATCTAGGTTTTTTGGCTATGATTGTACCACTTGTCAGTTGTCCGAGTGAACTTTGCTTATGTTACTGACCTAATGTATTCTTAGACTCATCTAACGTACTCTTAGCCAAATTGTTGTTGATTATTCATTTTTTTAAGGCTAATTAGTAATATGGATTGATTCTAGTCTGTTTGGACATAAACTTGGTAACATTGTAGTTCTCCTTAAGCTAGTTGCATATCTCTATAACTAAATGGAAATATTCCGATTCATGGCTTCAGCTATGCTCTAGAGTCTAGACTATGCCGAACTTCCAATGAAAACATATTGCTGTGTTCAATAATATTATAAATAAGGATTTAGACTGAACATGCTTCAATTTTGTTGAAAACTTTTTATATTTAAATTTTTTTGACAGCCAGTTGTTAGTCTTACTTTCCTGTGTCTATTTGTGCAATGCATACAGAATCAACAAATAGAAGATGCAAATAAGGAAGAGGAAGATGGTGAGTGGGAATATGTTGAAGATGGCCCTGCAGAGATCATATGGCAAGGAAATGAAATAATTGTCAAGAAGAAAAGGGTTAAAGTTTCAAAGACGAGTGCTGATCGGAAAACAGAACAGGTCCAAACTCTTTCCGACAAATATATTTACTGGTTATTAATTTTCTGTTTATATTACTACTGCACTACCATATGCACTACCATATAATAGGAGGAGGGTGTTTGTGCATGGCTTCCTCTCCCATCTTTTACCACTTGTTTAATAACCTAGAATTGTGTCACTGTGCATTTAGTTTTCCCTAATGCAGGATGAATCAATAAGCATAATTCAAAACATGCTTCATAGCATGATCTATTCCAATATGTGAGTGGAATTGGAAGAAAAGTGAAACACTTGTTATGCATGGAACCAGATTTAGTTCTTTTTTTCCTCCTAATTTTCCCAAAATTAATTAGCAGACACATCCATAGTAACATGATGCCAAGGTAAAATGTTCAATTGCAGGATGTTGACAGACCCACATCAAATCCACTTCCCCCACAATCCTTAGCTTTTGCATCTTACAACAGTGCAAAACATATCACTGCACAAGAGGCGCTTGAAGATGTTTCTCAGCAGGTTCCAAATTTTGGAACTGAACAAGTATGCCACTCACTTTTATGTTTTTTTGCACATTTCTGCATATGTTTTATAACATTATTTAATATATGGGTGAATTTTGTGTTTTCTATCTCACGTTAGGATAAAGCTCACTGTCCCTTTCATTTAAAGACTGGGGCATGTCGTTTCGGGGCCCGATGCAATAGAGCTCATTTCTATCCTGATAAGTCCTCCACATTGCTCATCAAGAGCATGTACAGTGGTCCAGGCCTTGCTTGGGAACAAGATGAGGGGCTTGAGGTTTGTTAGTTTCTTGGCTAACATTGTATCCTGCTGACTGTTATTAGCATGGCTTTTGTGCATAATTTAATTTAATTATATGACAGTTGTATGTCTGGTATATAAATCTTGTTGGATCCAAAGTCAGCAGTAAACCTGCTTTGGATTGAGCTTGAATTGATTTATTATACTTAACTTGAATTGGTAAATTAGTTCAAGTTGCCAAAATCCATTTTGGTTGTTTGGTAAAGTTAAAATTAGAACCCATTGTTTAATTCTTCTCTGGAAAATTGGAGATAATAACTAGAAATGATTAAGTAAATGAAACTGTAAAACTTTTATCTGTCACTATGTCACTACATGCTGGTGGGTCTAGTAAGATATCAAGCTCAAGTTCAGCTTAATGCACTATGAGTGTTGGTTAGATTTTGTACTTACCACTTACTAAAAACTTGACCTCTATCTTTTCTGTGAAGTTCTTGGAAACTAATTTCGACATATACTATTACCAATCACATGATTACAAATATTTTCTTTCTCCTTCCTCTTCCTCCCTCACCCCTCCTTTTGCCCTTTCATATTCCTTTGACAAGTTTTCACTAGCTAGTGTAGTTTGTTTAGATATATTTTGTAGCAAAATAATAAAATCAAGTATTTGAGACCCCAAAGCCCCAGAATAGCCATCAGGCTTCAGCTTTCATTATTTAGAATCAGATACAACCAGTTGTGGTCACTTCATTCCATGTTTCTTATAGATAATTAATAGGTTGCCAGGTTGCCAGGTTACCTGTTGGTCAAACTGTGGCCACTTATTAGTTCTTAAATCTCCATTTCTTTGAAAAAATATGAATAACTAGGTGTTCGCAATGTCGCTATAAGCAGCTTTGTACCTGCCTTCTAATTCCTCGATTTTTGATGCTACACTTATTATCTTATGAATTTATTGCTTAAAACCTGGATTTTACTGCTATAAACCCAGATTTTTGAGGATTTTGTACTCGTATAATATATTTATAATTTTGTTGTTCAATGGGAAGCAGAAGATACTTAGGTAAACTTTCATGCAAATCAGATGTTTGTCACAAGTGTCGATCTAACCAATAACGATGAGGGTTTTTGAAGATGGAAAATTGCCTCGTTGGGCTCTATACTTGTGATAAACAATTTCTATCAACTGTATTTTTTGTGTCCTTTTAACACAGAAATTTGCATTAAACCTTGTTGCATTTTTTCTCCATTTGAATTGATAAAAAACTTAATGGGAGCATACTAACTTGAGCTCATCATAAATCATATTGGATGTTCTTTTTTGTTTTAACCACATTGTGCAATATTAGAATATTTCATCATGTCGAAGTTTTTAATTTGTTAAGTTTTCAGATTCTTACCTACATGTATCCAGATTTTTAAGAAAAGAAGGAATTAATGATTTATATTGTACATCATTGTGAAGTCATTCTAACAAAAATACATAGATCGAAGGCCCCAATTTCTATTACATTTCTGGAATACATTCTTGTAGTATTCTATTGGAAGGTGAACATATAAACTATTACGTACTTTTTGTGTCACTTTCTTTCTTCTTCTGCTAGATGTGCATTTTGTGAGACTGATATTGCTTATATTTTAACAACACATTCTCCTTTTTATTTTTGTGTTCTTTAACAAAATCGGCACCAGAAATACATCTCATGGGAATGGTGGCTTAAAGGTTTTGCATTATTGAGGATGAAGACAAGTTTAATATCGACTCTGTATCCTCTATCTTCTTGCAAACTTTTTTGTTCTTTTAGTTGTATGTAATTCTTGTGCTTTTGATTCTAGATAGAACTTAATTAGTTTTCCATTTTCATTAGTTTAGTCTGCATATGTGTAGTAGCCTATTATTGGCTTTTCCTTAACATTCAGTAGTTGTCTACTTTCTATTTGTTTGTAAGCTGTTGGGATGTTCTTCAATGGACATTATTACAGGTGATTTTTTTTGTTTGGAGGAACACATAATATTTCCCTGTTTGAAAGCACATATGATGACAATATTACTTACCGGAAACCTCAGACTTGGTTGACCATGTGTATGGTACACCTGTAATATTTAAAAGCTATTCATAATTGAGTGTCTCATGGAAAGAATCTTAGTGAAATAGTGTCCTCCGGCAAAGATGTGGCCTGCAATTAGGATTGAACTGTTTATTACTTTACTTTCTTGGAATATCGCTGCCAGCAGGCTGGGTTTGATATCTTGTGACTATTATTGGATTTCATGGTTTAATTACTGCTCTCAGTGACAAAACCTTCATATGACATTAAGCAGTCACTAACTTTTGGAAACTCCAATTAAGCAACTCTCAGGCTGCTAATTTCTTGATGCTTGCTAAATGTTAATTTACATTTTTTACGCTGGTAATCAATTTTATGTATGCTGTATTTTTACATAGCTAATTGAAGTGCATGACTATCTTTCTTACTATTCCAAAATTTGCCATATTAGTCCATCTTTTCCTGTAGTGCATGTTATAGTTCAATGTTATCACAGTTGGTGGCTTTGGTGGACTTCACGGCCATAGGAAGATCAAGAATCCATCTTACCACTGCCTAGATCGAGAATATATTGTATAATGTTTGTAAATGGCTTCTTAAATGTACTTGAGCACAATAATCTACTGCCTATAGTTTGGCAGTTATCTAGATATGCCTTTATATGTTCTTTTAAGTTCTAAGTTCTAAATTCATTAGTTTGATGTAAAATTGCCTTGCTAATATTTCAAGATGTTTTTGAAGCCCTACTAGTGAATTTATGTGAGATTATCTCTATGTATGTCTCTAATTCCTGATAGCAACAGTTCACTTGCCTAAGTTTTGGACTTCGTAAGTCACTGTATGTGTCTGCATTGCCGGATAATTATATAGAATCATCTTTCTATGGTCTCTTTTACATATGTACAACACTAGTTTTTTTCTTTCTAGACAAGATGCTATTATTTTTAACTTTTAAAAACGAGTATTCCCTCTATTTCTATGAATGAGCTCTGAACAAATAGAAATTAGGAACCTTTGAACATTTAGTGAAGTCTCCTAACATGCATTGAAAACACTATTTTGTGTTGCTCATACAAAGCTGATTTGGGGCACCATGCACCATAGATGGCCGTGTAAATTACTTGAATGAATGAGATACATTGATAGGATGGTAATGGTTTGAAAATTCTATGTTGGAAAGTAAAATCCCAATCAGCTGAATACTATATGACACGGTGCTATAGAGGAAACCCAATTAGCAAAATTATACCCAAAATGTCAGCGAAGGCATGAAAGCACAGCCAATGCAAATCATTGCAGTGGATCTTGTTGTGTTTTATATAGAAGGGAGTGAGAGTACTTCAGCCACAAGATCCTGTAAGAACTATTCTTCGATTCTCCTTAACAACTAATACTAATTCTGCTGGCCAAATAATTTTTACAGTTTGAAGGTCAAAAGTGGTTGAAACTGTAATTCAAAATGATGGGAAAGGCATGATATCATATATTATAATCTATACAAAGTAATTCAGAGTCAAGGATGTTAGAGTACTAGGTCCCTCTAGTAGTACTGGAATTAGAGCTATATTTCAGTGCGTTACATTTTTAGAAGACAGTAGGACCGTTGAGGGCCTGGAAATGGATTACTGACAATGCAACAGCAGGGTTGTTACAAGCTGGTCGATATTAGTTTGTCAGTTTACACAATTAGCTACAGTTTTTTAATTTGTTGCTATGTGTGTATTTTGTCAATTTAATAATTTGTCTATTATTTTTACTAATTTCGACGTAGAAAAGCTGATTTTTATTGTCGTTGCTATGATCTTGTCTTCTAATGATTAATTTTCTTGAAGTAGGCTGATCAGTTTGTCACGTCATCTGCCTGTTTACAGTATACTGATGAAGAGATCGAACGTAGCTTTGAAGAATTTTATGAGGATGTACATACAGAGTTCTTGAAGTTTGGCGAACTTGTTAATTTCAAGGTTGCTTAAAACTAAGTCCTGGTTTCAAACCCCCTGGCTCTTCTCGTAGTACCATTCAATATGATTCATTAAATTACTTTTTTCTCAGCAATTATGATTGATAAAATGCAGTTCTAAGATCTTGATTACTTCTTGACCGATGAAACTGAAGATGCACCAATTTAAATTTCAAGGTTGCTTAAAATTTAGTGCTCATTCAAACCCTCTGGTTTTTCTCATAGTATCATTCATTATCATTCATTATTACTATTTTTTTGGGCAATTATGATTGCTGAAATGCAGTTTTATGATCTTGATTACTTCTAGACTGTTGAAACTGAAATGCTTCCAATTTTTTATGCTTGACTTGAACAAACTAATGCTACAATTGTTCCCCCCCCCCCCTTCCGAGTAGCAAGATGTTGGATATGGCTAATTTATGAATCTGACACAATTGTCATTATTTCCTTGAATTCCATACTGAGTGTTGAATATTACTCATGCAATTTTTTGCTTCAGTTTGCGTACATAGTTTACTTCAGTTATTGCTTTCCAATAAATATAGTGCCTCTTTAAAATTTACTCGGACTGGCTTTTCCACCAACTGGTACATCCCATGAGCATTCTCCATATCCATACATTTTCCTTTTCTGATTTGTTAAAGTTCTCCCATATTTTGATCCACCTTCATGAATGCATAGCCTATTCTTCAACAATCCCATGGTGACATGGTCTAACACAACATTCATATCGCAATGAGCAGTTCAGCTGAAATGAATTTGAATTGCTTATTCTCACATTGCCATATATGGAGCTACTTTTCGAGCTTTTAATAACACTAGTTAATATCTTTATTCCTGCACATGTATGCTCTGTGTTTCTCACCTGACATGTGCACCATTTTAATTGACTTTGAGATCTTTAATCTTACTGTACCGTGGACACTATGTCTTAGAGTAGATGGATGCCTTAACTAATCGTCTTCCCTGCTACTGAAAAACATCTTTGAAGTGTTTTTTGTCTGATAGTATGTCAGAGTGTAATTATCTTTCCTTATCTTTTTATGCTTTTAGGTTTGCAAAAATGGTTCATACCATCTGCGTGGAAATGTCTACGTGCACTATAAGTCCTTGGAGTCTGCTGTTCTTGCATACAACACTATGAATGCTCGATATTTTGCTGGGAAACAGGTAATTTTGTTGTAACTTGATTATCATGGTATATGTTTTTACCAGTATGAGGTGGGTTGAGCTCACCCCCTCCATAATATAAGGGAGCAGATTCCTCTTCTATAGCAGTTTGGTATGCCTTGAAGTAAGGCTCATGTCTTACCAGTTCTCATGTATACTCAATTTGATTACCATGATATGCATTCATATGATTTCAAGTGTATTCTTGTGCATTGTGCTCCTTATATAACCAGTTGGCCGTTAATTTTTTTTCCTTAAACTCAGATAACATGCGAATTTGTTGGTGTGACAAGATGGAAGGTTGCCATTTGTGGGGAATACATGAAATCAAGGCTAAAGGTAAGGTCATTTTTTCTTTGTACTCTTTGTATTGTATACTATATGAACAGTCACAAATAGACATACAAACATGCACATGCACATACACATACACATATGCATACACATCATCATTGTTGATTTTAGGAAATTTAGTAGCCAATGAACTCACAATCCCTATTGGATTTATTTGGGCAGACTTGCTCACATGGTACCGCTTGCAATTTCATCCATTGTTTTCGCAACCCTGGAGGGGACTATGAATGGGCTGACTGGGATAACCCACCACCTAAATACTGGATAAAAAAGATGGCTGTTTTATTTGGTCAGTCAGATGAATCTGGCTATGGCAAGCAAATGGAAGAGGACGATTTTGAAAGGTCAAGAGATTCCAGCAAGAAAAGAACATCCATTCGCAGCAGGTATGCTTTGTCTGTTGTAGTATATTTGGTTCAGTCCAATGAAAGCATAAACACTTATATTTTGAAAGCCATGATGTGTTGACACTTGTGTGACGTTCGTACATGAAACAACACTAGCTATTTCAGAGTAGTTTTCAGAAATTTTCTTTTGTAGGCTTGATCAAGAAAAAATGTTTAGATAGTGAATAACTGAATAAAACCATGTCAGATTTCTATACATAATATGAAGCATAAATTATTTCAATAGTCTTACATCCAGTGTATGATTGAGGTGGCTACTGGGTTAACTGGGTCAATTTCGGTTTCGGTCAGCTTTGACCACAACCTATTGTGGCGGACCTGAACTGACCCTTTCAATAGGCTAGGATATGAACTTGATCTCATTAGCAGATAATGGTCAATTTGACCTGACCCGTGTCACCCATTACTTACATAACCCAATTTTGATCAAGTTACCAGTCAACCTGCTGATTAAAAGTAAAATTTCCATCTGAAAATTCAAAAGCCAAGGGATTTACCTTGCTATCTCGCTACAGAAAAGGCAACATAATAGGTAGCAATTAATATGTCACAAAAATGTATGAAATATTCAAATCACCCTCTTCTCTCTGGTTTAACTCAGTTTTCAGCTTGTAATAGATCAGTCAGTTAAAAAAGATTGATGTCACTTCGAATCACATCAATTTAAAAACGGTTCAGGTCACTCTGTTCATCTAGCTAATTTAATATTGTACATGCTGCACCTGAAACATATAGCTTCCAGGCCCTTAAAAAGTTAGCTATTGTGGGAAGCAGGTGTCAAACTAAGAAAGCTTCTCCATTCAACAGATGCTTTCTCAGAAGTTTCCGAATTTTTACCCTACAGGAACAAGAAGTATAATTTGAATTGCATGATAATAGTTGAGATGAAACAAGCAGAAAATTTTGATTGGCCATTAGGGCACTAACCCAGCACAGAAAACTATCAAAATAAAACAAACAAATCAAAAAATTTACAATTGATCATATCCCCTTAAGATTTTTTTTTTTTGAATATGGTTAATATTAACTTTTAATATTGATTTAAGGTGTTTCTTTCCATAAAAAACAAGACTAGAAGCGTGTACCTTAATTTCACCCTTAATCAAACTAACATTGCAGGTACCATTCAAGAAGATCTTATGATGATAAGATGGATGTGCGTCGTAGTGGTTCTGGCAAGGAAACCTCGGACAAAAAGTGGGATCGGCACAATAGGCACTCAGTTGAAAGAGAACATTCAAGAAGATCTTATGATGATAAGACGGATGTGCATGATAGTGGTTCTGGCAAGGAAACCTTGGACAGAAAGTGGGATAAGCACAATAGGCACTCAGTTGAAAGAGAGCACTCTAGGAGGATAAAATCTCCTGATCATAAGATGAATGATAGTGGTTCTGATAAGGAATGCTCAAGTCAGAGGAGAGAGAGGCACAGTAGGCACTCAGATAGGGTGCACTTTAGCAGGTCAAAAGAAACAAGGTTTTTAGACAGGTCTGAGCAGTCTGAAAGAAACCATAAATCTACATCCCATGATAATAATGCTGAGTATCGTCCTGTTGGTCGTCGCTCTAATGAAGAAAGGTCCAAGGATAGTGAATTTCTCAGAGGTCATGACAGACATGAGAAAAAGCTTAGCATGAAAGAAGAGAAATCTGAAAGGAAGCACAGATTTGTAACTCATAGAAGACACAGCGAGGAAGATAGACCATCTGATCAGCTTTCAAATGACACTGACGAAAGCAGAGACCAAACACTTGGCCTTTCAAGTGAGGAATACTATAACAGGCATGGTTTTGATTCTCAAGATCATTATGATGGTAAATATGAATCCCGATACCATAGAAGTCATACCTATAATATTGAGCATAAAGGTAAATTTGTGAAACAGGAGGTGAATCATAATAGGTATACCTCTGTTGAACCTCATGATAGGTGGAAAGCTACTGATGAGAATTCTGACCTGGATGAAAATTTAGGTAATGGAAGTGATGATTCACACACAAAAGAAATTAAAAGCTGTGGAAAGACTAAATATCACCGAGAGAATCACAAAAAGGCACCTAAGAAGAGGAAACACAAAGTTCCTACCTTGAGCTCTGATGAAGAGGTCGACAGAAGGGCACATAAGAAGTCTTCACTAAGCCGAACACCTGCTTGGTCTTCCACTAGTTCAGAGGAGAAGAATATTCAACAAAGTGGCCACAATTCTTGAAGACTGATATATGATATTCATGCAGACTGTGGTATGTTACTCTACCTTGCATAAATCTTTGTATTAACGGATTTGCATTATCTTCAACTGTTCCTTTTCCTGAAGTGATGTTCATTGTAGACATAATACCTACAAAATGTACACTGAAAAAGCCATACCAATTGTAGTTGGAACATATACTCATTTTGTAAAACTAGCTTCTCCTGTTTAGCTAATACCAGCAACTTCTATCATGTCATTGAGGTTCCCTTTATTATAAAAATTCTGAATGCTTTATATTTTGCCAGGACCAAGTCAGTCTTCAGAAGTGAAAGAAACTGTAATGGGGGCTTGTCAGTATGGATATTCAGTCGATGTTTTGCTGTGATCATCAGCAGCTTGAAACACGTATTTCTCTGATCGTTCTATCATGTGTTGCTAGCTGCACCACTATTTTGTACATATGAGGCCCCCATGTGTTTCTAATGTTGGTACCAAGCTATGTTCAATTTCTTTTCATTTCTTACGCCTTGTCTGTCTATTGCGCGTAAGCAAGAAAGTTTTCCTCTCTTTGCCCATGTAAATATGATATGATTATTTGGTTTCTGAAAGACTTTTTTCCCTCCCGAAATTGCTATAAGAATATCTGATGAACGCATTAGAAATTTCTGTTGGTGATGAACCATATGAGGATTATGGATTTTTGAATTACTACTGTTCATTGCATTTTGTATTTAATATTTTGTTTCCAAATGGAGTGATAGCCGTGACTACTTTCTCTTAGTGGTAACTAATAATTGTGCAAGATCCGTATATTATTATTTAATGTGTATGTCTATAGTTATATGATAGTTTGTGTGCAAATCAATTTGTGTAGGAGCTATAACATATGTGAGGCAAACACTTGGCTTGCTCTGAACTTATTATGTTGGATCCGATACATTGACCGTCTCATATTTCAAACATGCCCAGTCAAGCTACAATTTTTTGTGATAAGTATCACTTTTGGATAGATGTTTCAAGCATACTGCAGTCTTTATTAAGTTCAGTCTTCAACATGAAACTTTTAGAGGGTTAGACAAGATGTATGTCAGGCTTTGAATTACTCAAATTAGAGTAGTATTGAAGGAGTTACTCACATTCTGAATTCATGAGGAATTAGAAGAGCTGCCACTCTTCAACTAGATTTGTGGAATTCCAAGAGATCTTATGTATTTATGAATGTAGGAAAATTATGAAAATGACCTAGAGGGTTCACTTAAGCCTTTAAATAGACATAATACTTGTTGAAGGAAACCAAGGAAGTTTTCTAAACTCTTTTTGATCTTAGATGAGTGTTGTGTTCACTTGTTATCTTGAAAGTATACAGAGTCTCAGTGAATGAGAGTTTCTCTTTTTGTTTGAAGAGAATTCTTGCGTTGAGTTGTTGGATGGGAGGTGTATTGAGTGTGTCTGTTGAAAGTTGACATAGTAGAGTCTATTGTTTGCTTCGTACAGTTTTGTTGATTCCAACATAGTGAAGCCCCCTCCGAGCTCCAAGTTCAACCAGTGGTTTTTCCCGTTTTGGGTTTTTCTTGTGTCATTTGAGTTATGATTATTATTTTTTTTGCTATTAAGAACGAGATGCTGAAGTGGTGCATGTTGATCATAATGTCAACAAAGTGTCATATCCTGCCTTCGCTATTTGGTATGTTTTGTTTAGGGAGTTGTTGATATGATAATTGATTGTAGAAATGCTTTGCGTAGGATCTGACTCAAAAGAGAAGCAGATTCGACATTATGCACACTTTGTTCTTTATATATGCTGCCTACTTCTTTTTTCGAAGAGAACTAACTTCGTTTATACAAATGAAGTAAAGGAACAAGGGATATGCCTACTACCGCAACTTCTACAAAAAAGTTAAATAACTCCTGCTATCATTCTCTGCAAAACCGACATGTCGCGAATGATGCTTGTAGCTTAATAGCTAAAAGCTTGTTGGAATTTATTCTTCTGATTAGTCGTACCATCAATGACATATGCTGTATAATTATATTTATGTAACAGTTCACTTTTATCCATATATCGAACTTGTTAACATTTGCGAAAGAAATCCGCCATATAAACTTGCTAAAATAAGTTGTATTCGGGGCAATGTAAGTGGCAGAGTGACTTTACTTTGGCATCCCTGCGTGGCACATATTCGTTAAAAAGCTTGTATATATTCATTTTGTACAAATGCAAAGCAAAATTGAAGATACAATGGATAAGATGCAAGAGAGCCAAAACATATTATTGAAATAAAAACTACCAAAAAGAGAATATAGGCAAATAAAAATTTAAAAATATTCCTTAGTTATCTTTTTATTGTGTCCGCTAATTAACTGCTTATAATTGAACATACTTTATGAAAAAGGCAAGGAGCATATTTAATTCGCAAGCAAAAGGGTCAATAGAGAATTATGAGTAGTGAGATCAATAATGGATATTCCTTAACATATCCACTCCAATTAGCCTAAACACCTTCTTTTCTTGGTCTTGATGATGGAAGCATGCAGCATCAAATTATGACTTGCATGATTCTATCTTTGGCTTTAGTACATGATAATATCCTATTCTCCTTAGCATATATGCGACTAGTTGAGCTTACCCTTAAAGCAACTAACACTGAGGTGAACCATTTGGTCATTTGGACAATGCCGAAGGGACCTAAGTCGATGTCCAAAAAGCTAACCTCAATTAGAGAGAATATTTTCTACTGCGCTATCCCGCAACTTTTTTGACTTGTTTTTCTTTTGTTTGGTTGAAAATTCTTAAAGCTTTTCACTAGGACAGTGTAAAATTCCTCGACCAAAGATTTGAACTTCATACATCTTGTCTGTCGCTACAAGTTTTGTAGATTCAGTATAAGATTGCTTGTGAAAATACATATATACGAGGTATTTTTATCTTACAAGGTGCAGAACAATTTTGATTCTCTCTCTCTGTATTCAGGTACTTCACATGAAGGTATAATCCCTTGAGAATCAGCATATCTCACCTTAAAACCCTATATAACTTTCCTCATCTCTCTCTCCATCCCTAAACTCTCAGTTCTCGCTTTCCCGCAACAAATTCATTTGAAACCCTTTCCTTCCACCCCAATTTCTTTTTGGTCTACAATGGGTGCTAGAAACCTGAAAGAGATGGCAAGAAATGAGTGGATTAATGGGTATTTAGAGGCCATATTAGATGCAGGAAGTTCAAACAAGCAACTGTCTTATTCTTCTCTTACACAAGCAGCTCAAGCAGTGACTCCAAGTAGTTACAGTCCTACCAAATATTTTGTGGAGGAGGTGGTCAATCGATTTGATGATTCAGACTTACATAAGACCTGGATTAAGGTACTAATTTGTCACTAATTCCAATCAATTTTGTGTGCATATATTTATGTTACTATGATGTGATTATTTTGTGGTGTTGTGATGTTGCATCTGACAGAATCAAGATTGATGGTTCTTTTTGTGTTTTTTTTTGGGTCCTTGCACTTAAGTTAATAAGTGCGAGGGTAATTATTGCAATTTCTTGTACTAATCTCTATCTCTAATCTCTAATCTCTAATATTATAATGGGAGAAGGCCTTAGTGTCATTTGTCAATCTACCAACATGTGCAACGCACGTATATAACTAATATAAAGGAGGTCTTAGTCTCAAATTCAGGCAACTTCTGAATTTTTACTTTTAAAAAAAACCATATTTATTAAGACGTGCATCGCACGTGTAGATCTCTAATCTCTAATAATATTATAATAGGAGAAAGCCAGAGTCATTTGTGAATCTATCAATGCGTGCATTACACGTGCATAACTAATATGAATGAGGTCTCAGGTTTGAGTCCTCACTGCGTCAGATTTACTTTAAATTTTTAATATATTAATCGTGCATCACACATGTAAATTACTATTTATCTATCTATCTATAATATAATATATAATCTATCTATCTATATTATAATAGAAGAGTTGGAATTGTAATTCTACCTACTTACGTGCAATGCACATGCAACTTCAACTCTCCCAGTATATTCTTCACATTTACTTTCAAAAATATATAATCTTATTTATTAAGAAATACATCGCACGTGTAAATCAGAATTTTTACTTTAACCTTTTTTAAAAAATAATACGTGCATCGCACGTGTATATTACAAGTAATAATATTATAATAGGAGAAAGCCTTAGTGTCATTTGTAAATCTATCAACGCGTATAACACATGTACAAAACTATTATAAAGGAGGTCTTAAGTTCAAATCCAAACTACGTCTGAATTTTTATTTTTAAAAAACTATATTTATTAAGACATGCATCGCACGTGTAAATTACTAGTTATTTTAATGGAAGATCAAACTCTATTTGTAACCAAACAAACATGTGCATTATAACCCAATAAACACGTGCATTGCACATGCATAACTATATAAATGAGATCTTAGGTTCGATGCCAGACAACGTCGAATTTATTATTATTATTATTATTATTATTATTATTATTATTATTATTATTATTATATATATAAAGATGTGCATCACACGTGTAAATTACTAGTCACTATAGTTGGTTAGACGTAGTAGTGATCCGAAGTTGCAACTTGACATGTGTTAGTTAAAGAATTTTTGTTTTCTTGTAGCTTTAATTAATTAATTATCCACAGCTGGAAGTGTTTAGATAGGTTGCAGCTAACTCAAGCTGAAATATTCTTTTGAGTTCTAACTGAAGAGAAATTGACACATCATTCTTTCATTTGTAATTACAATTGTAACTATTGTTACATGCAATTCAACTTACCCGTACCAATAGTTGGTTAGACGTAGTAGTGATATGAAGTTGCAACTTGACATGTGTCAATTAAGGAATTTTTGTTTTTTTGCAGCTTTAATTAATTAATTGTCCACATCTGTAGATAGGCTGCAGCCAACTCACATGTATCAGTTAGTGATCTGAAGTTACAACTTGACATGTGTCATTTGTTTTCTTGCAGCTTAAATTAATTGTCCACAGCTAAAATTGTTTAGATATGTTGCAGCTAACTCAAGCTGAAATATTCTTTTGAGTTCTAACTGAAGAAAAATTGCCACATCAATCTTTCATTAGTAATTACAACTGTAACTATTGTTACATGCAATTCAACTCGCCCGTACCAATAGTTAGATTATATTCATTGTTGTAATTAATTTAAGGTCTTAAAAGTGAAGTTAAAATTTATAACTATAATAACTTATTATTATATTTTTAAAAAGGTAATTTTTTAAATTGAAAAAGGAATCTTATGACGTAATACAAGAAAATGACACATCGGTCAAATTGAATCCCCAAATCAAAGGGGGGAGGATCCCCACTCGATCTTAGTTCATTCAACCAATATCACAATTATAGATAATTTATCACCTAGACCCCTACCCCAAGTACAATTACAAATAAAATTAATGAGTTCCTCACAAATTTTTTATATCTACACTTGTAACTTGCAGTTATAGTTACAAATGACCACTTGCATTAATCCAAAATGTATTGAACAACCTCCTTTTGCACTTAATCTCAACCAAGAAGAATATGTTTTGTCTTTTTTTAATGATAATTATTGATGATAATTATTTTTAAACCATTTTTTTTTAGTAATGGACTTGGTCGTTTTTCATTCAATGGGCGCGCTCATCTGGGCTTTTATACTAAAACTCCAATTTGGGCCGTTTCAAATCAGTAAATAAATCTTGATTGAACTAATAATAACAGCTGTAAAAATGAAAGTAAAATCTGAAAATGACAGCTACCTGTTTTTACTGGAATTTTTTGCCGTCATAGGCTTTTTTGAAAATATTTACCAACCTCCTTTTGCACTTAATCTCAACCAAGAAGAATATGTTTTGTCTTTTTTTAATGATAATTATTGATGATAATTATTTTTAAACCATTTTTTTTTAGTAATGGACTTGGTCGTTTTTCATTCAATGGGCGCGCTCATCTGGGCTTTTATACTAAAACTCCAATTTGGGCCGTTTCAAATCAGTAAATAAATCTTGATTGAACTAATAATAACAGCTGTAAAAATGAAAGTAAAATCTGAAAATGACAGCTACCTGTTTTTACTGGAATTTTTTGCCGTCATAGGCTTTTTTGAAAATATTTACCATTATGGACAAGTTTCGACACTATTTGCGCTCATGGACTGCTTTGTGTCACGTCAGCAGCGACCGCTATTTTTATTAGAGACATCTTCATTTTGAAAGTCGCTAATGAAAATAACAGTTTATGTTTTAAAATATTTAGAATTTTTTATTTGCTGTCGCTATTACCACGAACGACATTAGTATATATGAGGTTGCTAATGAGATTAACAATCTCAAATGAATGTATTGAGACGCTTAGTGATTTCTAAAAAGTTATATTTCTCTTGATATATTTTTTTTTAAAAACTGAGGTCGCTATTGATAATAGCGACCTTAGTAGGAAACTCAATCTCATTGTTTTTTGTCAACTTTGCAAAATAGTCACACAACAAAGGTCTTTATTTGAATAACGAACTTTGTACAATAAAAACATATATTCCGAATAGCAACCTTAGTACAACTAATGCATATATTCTGAATAGCGACCTTTGTACAACTGAATAGCGACCTGAGTTTAAGAAATAAATTGATTGTTATTTTTTCAGAAAGCAAAAGCTCTCTAGATTTTGCTATGTTTCATAATACAGTTCATTAAATATCGCTAATCCCATTAGCAACTTCATATATGCTTAGGTCGCTAATAGGAATAGTGCCAGCAAACCTAAAATTCCAAATATTTTAAATCAGAAGCCGCTATTTCCATTAGTGCCTTTCAAAATAAAAAGGTCGCTTATGAGAATAGCGGCCGCTTCAGACGAAGTAGCCTACGAGCGCTTAATAGTTTCAAAACTGGCCCATAATCGAAAATTATTTTCAAAAAGTGGCCTTACGGCAAGAAATTCTTTTTACCGCGTCATTTTCAGCAACCCTCCTCCCTCCAAAACCCCACTCTAATTTCACTCCCAAATTCTAGGGTTTCCCTTCATCTTCCACTATTTCGAAAGCGAACATCTTTCAAATTCCGAAAACGAGGCGGCGATGGCCGGAGTTATCAGCCTTGTCGAATCGATAGTCGATTGACCACCGTCGATCGGTTTGGAGGATGTCGTGGCTGAGATCAAGCCGTTCGTTTGATGCGCCGCCGATTCTGATCAGGTCGTTCCTTTTCCTCTTCCTTTTCAGTTCCTGTCCCAAACCCTCCCCCCTTAAATGTAATTTGAACGGTTGATAATAGTGAGATAAACCTGCAGAATGGGTGAGGGTTTTTTTAAATTATTTCTATTTATTTTTTTAAAAAACAGTATATTTATATTAGACTGAATTGATCATAATACAAAGAAAAAAACCTCAAATTTTTTTTTCCTAGACACACAAATGTAGAGTACTCTGATTAATTGTTTATGAGTGTAAAAAGCAAATTGATTTGTTGTTGTTTTACAAACCATAATATTGATTGTTGAAAGCGTTGACAGGTGGTGGCAACTAGAAATAGCCAAGAACGGAACAGCCGGATGGAGAATATGTGTTGGAGAGTTTGGCATCTCGCTCGCAAAAAGAAGCAGGTTAGGCCACTACATTAATTTTTTTTGAATAATGCTAGTTATACTAGGAAAATAGTAGACATGCTGAATTTATTATATTTTGAAAATTGATATAAATCAGATAGAATGGGAGGAGGCTAAGTTACTAGTGAAGAGTAGAGTAGAGAGCAGAGATGTAGGGTCCGAGGATTTGTCGGAGCTATCAGAAGGGGAGAAGGAGAAGGGAGGGATAGACTCGCCTAAGATTAATGGGAATGGTGGTGAGATCACAAGGATCAATTCTGAGTTGGATGTTTGGTCCGGTGAAGATGGAGCTGACACCAAGCGCCTTTACATTGTTCTCATCAGGTAATCTTATTAATGATCGACACCTGTTTGACAAATTATCTCACCCAAATATGACACTAATATTTTCAAGAACATGTTCCTTAATGAGTGATGAGAAACAAATAACAATATCCCATCACAACAATGGAGTTTTTTAATCAATAGCTGCCATTTAGATTTTAGAACTTTGATCCCCATTTTTGTCATAGATCATTCAACGGACAATCCCAATCACAGAGAAGTTTTGTATTATTTGATTAAACTATGTTTATTGGTAGCTGTCCTAACTTGTTACAGTACATGTGTTTATGTTTTTTGGTTACATCTAGCTTGCATGGCTTGGTGAGGGGCGAGAACATGGAGTTAGGGAGGGACTCAGACACAGGAGGGCAGGTGTGTCATCATAATATGTCTCCAGTCTTCTACAATATGAATCTTAATTGATTATTACTGACTAGTGTATCCATGGCGATCAGGTGAAATATGTTGTGGAGTTAGCCCGTGCACTTGCTGCAACCAAGGGTGTCTACAGGGTCGACCTTTTGACTCGTCAAATCTCATCATCGGATGTGCATTGGTCCTATGGTGAGCCTGTTGAGATGCTTACCCGTCCAATGGATCAAGATGGATCATTTGATGAAGATGGCTGTGGGGCCTACATCATCCGGCTTCCATGCGGACCATGTGATAGGTAAATTTTATTGATTTGAATAGTTTTTCCATTTTATCGGTTATGTAGTTACTTCTTATATGCATTAGCTAATTATATGTAGAGTTGTTTCTGAGCTCTAGATAAACAAGTTTACTTGAGTTGGATATCTATCATGATATTTTATGTCAAATCTTGATCTGGTCATTTTCTTCTAAAAGATAAAATTCACCCTTTATTTGATTCTGAATTGAAGATAAGCATATGATGTCTTGGAGGATATATCGTACCCAAACTTTTTGAATGACCTCAAAAGACTCTACAACTGCGCTGTAAAGACATTTTCATAATATTACTGATGTTTATATTTCATAAAATCAAGTTAGAAACTAGCTTATTTGCATAACATTTGTAGTAGTTATCCTACAATGTAAACCGCCCCAGGACTATAATAAAGAAAGTGTTTAATTACATTTTGCGTGAGATTTATGTTGCCTATAGGAAAGTTTTACATATATTTTGCATAAGATTTGCAGTAGTTATCCTACAATGTAAACCACCTCACTGAATCTTTCAGTAACACGACACTTTGCATTTTAATAATGTGTGTCCTCCCTCCCCTCTCGAGTATTAACTTGTCTGCTTTTCCCGTGTGCTGTCCACTAATTACTATCGAACATTGAGGTGCTCTATCAATATAGTATCACCTTTCAAACTGGCATTGGTAGTATACTTTGAACTTGTGACTTCTCCTTCACAAGTCTTATTCTTTACCTAGACCAGGTTATCAATAGTTAAAATTTATATATCTGTTACTGTCATTTTTCTTATGCTCCCCCTTCACTCAGGTACTTACACAAAGAATCTCTATGGCCCCACATCCCTGAATTTATCGACCGTGCCCTGGCCCACATAACCAATGTAGCTCGCTCCCTTGGTGACCAGCTGGCAGGCTCAGCTGGTGGCACTGTCAAACCAACATGGCCATATGTAATTCATGGCCACTATGCCGATGCTACTGAGATAGCAGCTCACCTGGCTGGTTTATTGAATGTTCCAATGGTGATGACAGGTCATTCACTAGGAAGGAACAAGCTAGAGCAGTTGGTGAAGCAAGGGAAACTAACCCGAGCTGACATCAACTCTACTTACCGGATTGCAAGGCGTATTGAAGCGGAGGAGTTTGGATTGGATGCAGCAGAGATGGTAGTGACAAGTACAAGGCAGGAGATCCTAGAGCAATGGGGGTTGTATGATGGATTTGATGTGAATTTGGAGAGGAAGTTGAGGGTCAGAAGGAGGAGAGGGGTTAGCTGTCTTGGCCGGTACATGCCTCGGATGGTGGTATTGTTCATTAAAACTCCTTTTCTCTTCTTACTTTCTTTTTCTGGTAATGCTGAGATTTGAATTTTCAAACCTGTGACAGCTTTGAGTACATTCTTTATGTTGTTTTTTTGTGTAGGTTATTCCACCAGGGATGGATTTCAGCTATGTTAACATTCAGGAATTGACAGAAGGGGATGGAGATCTATCTATTTTGTTTGGGGCTGACAGAAGCCAGAGCAGGAGAGATATACCTCCAATTTGGTCTGAGGTATAATACATATTTCTCGCTGTTTGATTCACGTACCCTTTCTTGATTGTTTAATTGCTTCATTTGAGCCTTAAATATTAATTACTCGCCTATGGTAGAAATTGGTTTAGGTATTTGATGTCTGTTTAAAGACGTGCTTGAGAATGAAGGAGATTCAATAGGGAAGTCTGAAAGTAGAGGGTTAAGGAATGTAAGGGATTAAGAGAGAGAGGAAATATAAGAATGTGCATAGTTGCCACCTGCTAAGAAAACACTCTTAACTGCTCAAATTTAATTCTCAATTAAACTATGTATTACAGTATTCATTTAGAAAAAAACACTATTATGTTTAATTTTCTTTCTCAATTAAACTATTGAGGCATTTAAACTGAAATAGTTTGAGGGCTAAGAAACCTATACAAAAATGCAGAACAGTAGCTACTAACATTATGCACCTTAACTAGCCTACTACGAAGATAAAAGGTAAATAGTAAAATATTCTAAAATGTAAAACATTTAAATTACAATGTGCTCTAGAATCTCTCCAACTAAGATTTGCTCAAATATCACATCTGTCTTCATGCTGATATTATAGATGTACCAAATATTGCTGAAACTGTACAAGTGCGTAGCTTAAAACAAGACTCATCTTACTCGGACAGATAATGAGGTTCTTCACAAACCCTCACAAACCTATGATTCTTGCACTTTCTCGGCCTGACCCAAAAAAGAATGTCACCACTCTGCTGAAGGCCTTTGGAGAGTGTCGTGCACTTCGAGAGCTTGCTAATCTGGTCAGTTATTCACAGTACTCCATTATTTTGATCTTGTGCTTCCATAGTTCAAAGCATCCAGCAGCCTAATTTTCCTGCTTTCCTGTTGAAGACATTGATACTTGGGAACAGGGATGACATCGAAGAAATGCATGGAAGCAGCACTGCTGTTCTCTCTGCAGTACTTAAGCTCATTGACAGGTATGATCTTTATGGTCAGGTTGCTTACCCTAAGCATCATAAACAGTCTGATGTACCTGAGATCTATCTCCTTGCCGCCAAGACTAAGGGTGTGTTCATTAACCCTGCATTGGTTGAACCGTTTGGCCTTACAATCATAGAGGTATTTCTTGGTGCTTGTTCTGCTTTTTATGGAAAGGGTACATTTGAATGAAACAAAAAAGAACTACATGTGCATGCTTTAATTTGTCTTTAATTTTGCAGGCAGCTGCTTATGGCTTGCCAGTTGTGGCAACCCAGAATGGGGGGCCTGTGGACATTCTTAAGGTATACTACTTTTGGAAATAATCTATGAATTGTGTGGAAAGAATTTTACATTCATTCCTCTGTTGATGCAAAATTATATATAGAGCAATGCTCCGTTGCAAACCACTTGCAATCCACTGAAGCCGCATTGTTTGGAACAACGACTTTGTTTATTTTGAACCTAAACTGTTGTTCCGAACAACAGCTTAGGTTATATTCGGAACAACGGCTTAGGTTATCAACCTAAGCCGTTGTTTTGGAATGACGGCTTAGATTTATAACCTAAAACAGCAGCTTAAGTGGTTTGTATACCCGTTTGCACGGGACCCGTTTGCAATGGAGCATTGCACTTATATATATATATATATATATATATATATATATATATTCTTATTCATATATATATTCTTATTCATGGTATCAGCTCTGGTTTCAAGAGATAAATATCAGATGTATTTTGTAGGTTCTTAACAACGGTATATTGGTAGACCCCCATGATTACAATGCCATATCAGAAGCTCTTCTAAAGCTTGTTGCCAATAAGGGCCTATGGCTAGATTGTCGAAAGAATGGTCTCAAGAACATCCACCTTTTCTCTTGGCCTGAGCACTGTCGAAACTACTTATCCCATGCTGAACACTGTCGGTCCCACCATCCCACTACCGGCCTCGATCTTGCAGCAAAAGTTGACGAACCTCTAAGTGACTCGCTTCGTAATGTAGATGACCTCTCTATTCAGTTCTCTGTTGACGGTTTCGATCTAAAGCCTAGTAATGACATCAATGCAGTCATACTGGATGCCTTGTGCAGTCGCCAGTCTGAGCATGTGCGCAGTGCAAGTGACTGTACCTCTAGCCCCTTTAAGAGGCAGAGGATATGCGTGATTTCAGCTGATTGCTATGACTCTAATGGGCAGATTGTGATCGATGATATGTCAAAGATTATTAACAAAGTGATGGCATCCTGTCATCCTGATGAACACACGGGATTCGTGTTCTCCACGGGGTCCACCATAGCTGAAACAACGGAGGCCATGAGGTGCTGCCAAGTGGAAGTGGGAGCCTTTGATGCTCTGATCTGTTGTAGTGGAAGTGAGGTTTACTATCCATGGAGGGACCTGATTGCTGATGGGGATTACAGTGCACATGTGGCCTACCGTTGGCCGGGGAAGCACGTGAAATCCTCAGTGATGAGGCTTGCTAAGGTGGATGGTGTAGCTGGAGAAGAAGATCTGTCTGTTGAAGAGGCAGCGTGCAGCTCATATTGCTATGCTTATTCGGTCAGACCAGAAGCTAAGGTAAATCTTTGTCTAGTTTTGTAGTTGACGTAATAATTACAAACTCATCTTTACTATTATAATTTGAAAAGACTTGTGCAATGCTGGCCGGCCTATTCACACTGTGTGTGAAGCCAATTTTCACGCATAATATGCGATTTTAAGTTTTTCTCATGCATATACTGGAATAGTGATTAAATATTTCATACCTAACAATGCTGACCAATTTCTTATGTATCTCTTGAAAATGGTAAACCTGGGTTTGGTGGTTTATTTCTTGAGTATACATACAACATGACCAATAAGTCACATGATCTATTAGGTTGGCTTCTTGATTTTGTCGTCCACAAGGAGAATGTTGGAAGTGACCCAAATTTATATTTTTATAAAAAGATGTACTCATAAAATAGTTTTTAGTGGTAACTTAGAAATGAATCTGATGAAGCTCATAGAAAAAATATGTATTGTCCCAAGAAACTGAGGGGGCAATCTCCAGCCTTTTGAAGTTTTTGATGCCTTATAAAGTGTTGGGGAGCAATTCCAGCTAGCAAGAGAGAAAATCATGTATGATTTGACGGTCACTCTAACATTAAGTATATTTGGTCATTTAACTTTGTGTTTTTAAAGTTGAAGTAATGGTGAAACACATTTCAGAGTTTCTTGAAGAACTTCTACATGAATGCTGATGAATCTCTTCTTTAGGTTTGGAAAGCTGATGTCGTTCGTCAAAGGCTTCGAATGAGGGGCTTCAGATGTAACCTCATTTATGCACGCGCCTGCACGCGCTTAAATGTTATCCCTTTATTCGCATCAAGAGCTCATGCTCTCAGGTCAGTACAACATTTTTCCTTTTTAGAGAGTTTGTTTATAGTCATTTCTTCAGTGATTCTGATAGCACTGGATTTAGAATTATGATTAAACTTTTTTTGAAAAATCAACTTCTTAAATTATATTGGAAGGTATCTATCTATCCGATGGGGATTCAATCTCTCAAAAGTGACAGTATTTGTGGGGGAAAAGGGGGACACTGATCTTGAAGAGCTACTTCCTGGCCTCCATAAAACAGTAATTCTTAGAGACTTGGTCAAAAAGGGTAGTGAGAGGCTCTTGCGAGATGAGGAAAGCTATAAGAGAGAAGATGTAGTTGCAGTGGAGAACCCTAATATAGTCATTTTGGAAGAAGGATATGATCCTCAAATGATCTCAAGTGCAATGGAGTGCAAGGGAGAGAAATTTTGATGTCATTGCTGTTTTAGTGAATTGCATTAACTATGCCACGAATAGACCCGAAGGGACTCTTACCTATTGAAATATGGTTAGAAAAGATATATAGTAAATGAGTAAATGGAATGAGAAAACGAAAAATGAAATAATGAAATAATGAATAGGGGTGCGCCATGTAAGTACCAACAAGCATACATGCAAAAAAATTGTATATTTTTTACTTGTACTCAACTCTGTTTATTTTGGTGATAATCTGAAAGGAAAGTTCAAGTTTGTGAAAAGCAATGTTACCTACTGGCTTTATGATTGGTTAGGTCTTAAATCACATCATTAACCTCTTGGGCCTATGAAGTCACCTTTCAACTAGCTCATTAAGATTTTTTCTGAAAGTTTTTTGTGTTGACAATTTTTTTTTTTTTTTTTTTGATAATAGGGATAAAGCCTAAGTCCTTCAGCCAAACAAAAAAAAAGAAAAAAGAAAAGAGTTCATACAGACGCCGAAGAACAAGGAGAGAAGTGGAGTATAAACAAAATATCCTCAAACAGAGAGGATCAAAACTTCACCAACATAGTAGCAAAATAACCTCAAACATAGAGGACCAAGATTCTAGCAAAAGTCAAACATCCAAAGACACACTGAGAACTATCTTAGACAAAACACAGCTTAGAAATCATCCTATGAATCCGAACTAGAAGCCTCTTGAGCTGCTTGAAAATTCTGAACCAGAAGAATGCCAGTAACAAGTTCTTGATAATGGGTAGACATAGCCGAAATAGAAGACAGAGTGTGGGAGACTGAACCATCATCATCCTCATCAGAAGGAGGCAGCTCATCAGCAAAATCAGGGTTAGTGACATCCTCCTGAAGCAAAGAGTTCACCTCAGGCAAAGACAAATTAGAAGAAGCAGCATCCTGACTAAGCGACTGACTGAGATGCTCTTGAAAACCCTCAGGCATCTCATCATCATCCTCAATGACAATAACGTTACCCTCAATAGCACTATGCTCTGAAGAAGAAACCACCGGAGGAGAAGTATTCAAAGTCGAATCATAGTTCACTTGAGGGATAAAAGTCTTACAAGCATTAGCGAACACACTCAAGTCAACCTTGACCTTCTTAGAGGGGGGCAGGAGATCAGATCTATTCCATCTCCAAATAGCTTTATTGTGAGGTTTCCAGTCATAAGTATTCAACAAATGAAGAAGAGCACTGAGATCATAAGATTGTTGGAGTGAAAGAGATCTACGAAAATCAATATTCTAAACTTTCCCATATCTATTAGTAGAGTAAAGAGAAAAAACAGAAGCATTTGGAAAGCTAGCAAGTTTAAAGAGATCAGGAAAATATGAGGATAAGCTACAGTTATCAATCCAAATATCAGTAAAAAATCACCCTAAAATACCTAGTTCAACTCAAAGTATGCTTTTATCAAATTAGTACACTCTAAAAGAGGGACAAAAGATGGGTAGATATAGATTACAATTTCATATGCATGATTATCATATATAAGCAAACACTTGTTCATAGTACACTATTTCAAGTACATGATTATAACAATATAGATATTTTTATTTATTTGAAGGATGTTTCTCTTATTGTAAAAAAAGATAGAAAGGAAATTTTCTTTTTATCTAATAATTCTCACAACGAGAGACATAGCAAAGTTGTCACCAGTAGACATGCATATGCAAAAAAATGAAACAAGAGAATGATAGTGCCTTTAATCCTATTGGAAATTTGATAGTTGTACCATCGGTTCACTCTTTTGTTCGTATCTACCAATCCCTGTACTTTGTTGTCAATAAAGATTCATTTATTATTACAAATAATATATGTTTGAGGAGACTATTGCAAAATACAGAAACAATATTATGCCACTTTAAATACCACTTTTTTTTTTTTTGATAGTTAAACGGTGGGTAAAAAAAAACCCGTGTTTCATTAAAAAGGATTTAACAAAACATACAACCAAAAATATGGTTTATGAAGTTCAGATCTCAACAGGCTCGGTTCTGGACCTCATACACCCCAACCAACAAACAAAAAATACAACGAAATCTAGTCCTACAGGTCGACCGCCCCCCTGCCAGAGCAAATTTCTCGTGCCAGTTTGGGCTCACTCTCTCACTCAGTCCCTTGCTTGTACACCGTTTATTCTTTCCAATTATCGTACGCTCTCCCTTGTCGCCCCCAGCAGTGACTCAAACGACAAGTGTAAGCACCATCTTAGAGACACCGCAGACACTCCGCCAATCTGACAACTCCATGTCAAGATTGAGTCCTCGTTCTCATCTCCTCGCTTCACCCTCGATGGCTCTCACCGCAACCTCGTAACGAGAGTAGATGTCGCACCTGACTCCTGCAAGCCCTCTGACATGAAACAAACCACAGACACCCCTCACTTTGACCAACCAAGGTCAAAGTAGAGCCCAAACTATAAATTTGCCTGACAACCATCACCTATACCAAGTAGGGTACATTTCATTGCTAATTGTGAATCGGTTGTAATTTGGATATTAGGGACGAGTTTGGATCTTAGAAGCTCCTCACCGTTCATTCGAATTTCAAAACTCGACTTGAAATTCAAATCTCCTCCTTACAACATGACTTCCCAGATCAAAATCGACTTTCAAAACCAAATTTTGAAATTCGAAAATCTCCCTCCCTCTACTCTCTGACCGACCTCCCCCACATGCCTCCACGACAGTCCCGGCTACCCCAAGTTCGCCGATGCCCCCCGACGTCGTTGCTTGACAGCACTCCTGCTGCAAGCCCTGACGCAACCAACTCGAGCCCCGACTGTGAGCGCGTCGCCATCCACGATGTCGCCAACGCTAGTCAGCAACTCCCACACCCACGACCAATATCTGCCCTGCCAAATGTCGCCTCCAACGCTGGCTGATTGCCACTTTCCCCGGCCCATCTCCTCCATTGCCAACCAAACGCTCTTCCTTGCCACCCCTGATCAACGACGGCAGCGCTGCTCTAGGCTCAGTCGAACCTCCAATTCTCGCCTACACTGGTCGCGCCCTACTCCGACACCAGAGTTATCCCCCCACCGGTGGCTGCAACCACCAAATCTCCTCCATCCCGCCTCGTAGGAGAAGGCCAGCACCCGACGAACCCACTCAGCATCTAAAGTAAGGATTTGGAGAGACAATATGAAGGTTAGAGATGATGAGATCTGGAAGAGAGAAGAAGAGGGGAAGAAGGGAGCGGGAGCGGGGGAGGGGGGCGGCACAACCCTAGCTGCCGCCCCCCAAACTCAGATCTAGGGTTTGGGTTTTCAGTTTTTGGGTTTTGGGGGAGAGCTTCTCTCTCTAGAATTTCTAGAGAGAGAAGCTGTTTTTTGTATGAAATACCCTTTTCCACTTTAAATACCACTTTATTCACAATTCTCTCAAACGAATTGGTCTATACATAATATTTAAATGAAAAAAATTGAAGTAAATTAATGGACATAAACTATATCAGCATCCACTTTAAAAAATGATAATCTATTACCCTCTTAATAATTGTTTTGCATCCTATTACTGTCTCTTGATGTCCTGTGGAATGCCTTCCACCTACTAATTTGACTTGGTTCTTGTTCTCTTGCTGTTGTATATACGAGTATTAATGATTATCAATGATGTTTGATGATGATTTACTTGGTTATGAGAACTTATTCCAAGAATTGTTTTTATTATATAAAAGGATAGAGTGAAAAGACTCTAACCCAGAACTAATATATAAGGGTAATATACAAAATTATTCAAGTTTACAAGATGTAAAACTGAAAATACAAAATATATACAACAACAGAACGGCGACAACGTGAGACAGCTTAGAAGGCTGCCACTACAATCAGTCATTCATCGCAATGAGCCGGAGAACAATAAGAGCCAAAAAAATATATCAAGAGACCGAGCAGCAACTGACCATATAGGTAGAGCATCAATGGCATAAAGAATCCATCGTGTAAAGGCCACAAAACTCAACCTGAATTGTTGGATGCATTCACAGACATAGAGCTGTCAGAACACACAAAACACATTCATCCAATCCATCCACTCAAAGATCAAATAGCATCCAATAAGATCCAGAGACAACATTAGCGCTGCCTCATCAAAAAGAAAATGGACAAGTCAAGAACTCGCAAACAAGAACAAAATGCATGCAATAAAAAGACAAGAACTTGAAACTCAGATTGAAGCAAACGATGCAGAAAATATAAGATAACACATGAGAAACAATAAGCCAGTACAACAAAAAGGAGATAAAAGAGTCTAGTTAAATGGTTTAGCTCTTAACTTTGCGTTTGGTTAAAAATCGATTATAATCAGTTATGGTTGATTTGCAAAATAAAGGTGAAATTAATTTTCTATAACAGACCAGAGTTTGAGAGAAATTTTCTCAAATTGGGTATGACAATCTATTTCCATCTCGAACATCATAATTACATAGAGCTTTGTTTTTGGCGATCCTTCATTTGATCACAAGGGCCATGCACGGGCTAACTCCTAGTTAGTCCATGTGAAGACCATCTTACTGTAGGTTTTCTCATCAACGAAGCAACACTGAGATGTTATAATCATTGTCAGGTTAGAGAAATGAAATTGTTGGAAACCTTTTACATGAATACACCCCAAATCCAAACATCTATTAATATAATATCCCTCTAACAATTTTCGTTGCATGTATGTATATCTTTCTGATTTCAGAAATTGCAGTTAACAAGGCCAGGTCAAATTTATTATTTAAAACCTTTACTTCATTGCCTGCTTCTCATGCAACTATTTGCTTCCTGGCAGATTATTCTACTCTCAGCAATTTGGGCCAACAAAGGAGCCCATGGAGAATTGTTTGTTGTTGTCAGAATTCTTTTTTTTTTTTTGAAGTGGTGGTTCTTGTGTATGAAGTGTTGGCTGTTTTTGGTCAAAACCAAGATTCCCTTCCTTCCTTTTAGTCTCACATCGGTGGGAATGTTTGCCGTGTGAGTGGCTATAATACAATCCATCCTTTACTCCACTGTAGACTTGTGTGGTGTGGAAAGAACCCGTGGGCCACACGCGTGCGCCACCGCCGCCCGGCGTGTCACGATCATCCTAAAGGGCGTGCTTCTAGATGGCGTCAGCCCATATTGGGGAAATAGATTGTGTAGCTTTTGAATGATTTCCTCCATAATGGTTTCTTCCAGGCTTTCCCGGGTCCTCTCTTCGTAATTCTCGGGGGAAAATCCCTGGAGGTTTCCAAAAATACGTGCCGTGGCACTTATCAAAAGCGTAGCAGGCAGCATGAAAATGATAGAAAGTGAGATTAAATACTCACAAATGAGCTCATTTAGACTTTCTGCCTATATATGTCCATCTTCTTATCCCTTTACAACTACTGATAAAATATTTGCCCTCAACACTCTTCCTCTTCTCTTCCTCTTCTTTGTCAATGCTCTTCCTCTTCTTTGTCAATTGCAATCATCTGCTTTTCTCCTCCGTTCTGGGCAAGAACAAGTTCGGATCAATCTCTCGACGTTGTGTACGACAGCGAGACGCCGGTGATACCGGGGGTTTTACCACTAGGAGCATCTGCGAAAAGTCTGCACATAAGACTGCGGATCAACTCTTAGGGCAGTGCGTTCCGCGCGATTTCCCCATAGGCCGGTAACTCTGTTTTAATTCATTTTGTTTATTATCTCCAGTTGCGAAACAAATCAAAGATTCGAGACACTTTAACTAACATTCTAAGAGTTGATCGAAAGTCTGATAGACGGTAAGAAAATTTGGATTCCAGAAATTTCTTCCTTCAGCATCTTCCATGCCCCTTAATTCTATATTGATAATTGTGATGTTATTGAATTATCGATAATCAAATTCAAAGACATTTAGCCGATGATGAGGTACCAGCACTAGACTTTTACAAACTAGTTTACTTGATCTTCAGTATTAACATTAATTTAGGTAATCCCTATTATTAACTTGTTAAGTTATAAATCTGTTATTCTAGTACTTGTTAATGTGTAATTGTATAATTTAGTTATTGAGTCTAATTTTAAGTATACGGTTTATATGCAATTTTCCATATGCTAATATTTCTGTAATATATAGTGTTATTTGAATTAGGTGATTATATCAACATATACGAATGTGATTATTTAGATGCATCTTCTATAGATATTTCATCTAACATACACCCTTTCATGGAATGTCCCCAATAGGGGTCTCCAACTTCCATGCACCCATCTGACATGAAAACTTATAAATAGCTAAGAATCCACCATACAAGATTCAAAAACCTTGACCTCAAACAACATAATATAATTGCCTTCTTATCCTTCAATGTTTTTCATAAAATGCTTTGAAATGGGCATTTTGTTTTCTTTCTGAAGACTAAATCATCATGATCAACTGATGGCAAGCTATATACCATTGTATTAGATCTACAAACATCTTTATTGTAAACCATGATTGTGATAGATGAAGATGCATATGTACATATGTTCCCTTGATGTCAAGCTACATATGAAGATGCATATGTACATATCCTTATTTCCACATGGATTTCCATGTATCATTCAAACTGATGTCAAGCTAATTCCAGACAGGACACTGATATCTCTGAATGGCAAATATGTCTTACACTTTTAATTATAGCATGTGTGTATTCTGCTAGTGCAGATGGATGAGTCTGCTGCTTGTATGGATATCTCCATATGCACTATTTATAACATCATGCATAGGGTAGACAGTGTAAAGTAAGATTAGCCATGAGAAAAGGAATGGCTTCTACATTTCATGTTAACAAGTGTTACAACTTACAAGTGATATTCCTAAATTTCAAATGCATAGAAAGTTATTCCAAATGAGAATTAGAAGACATTCCATGACCAATGCATGCTGACGTTGCAATTACTATTTCCAAATGGGGTTCAGATATCATTAAGCTACTGTTAAGCTAATTTCATAAACAATACTGTTTATCTCTCCTAAACAAATATTTTTCTTACGTTTCTAAATTAATAGTGTTTTACTTCTAAAAATGAAAGAGTTTTTATATTCGTACAGAAAGAGTTATAGTTATAAAACATAACCTCTGAATAATGGACCTAGAAGGCCGACTACAACTCTAACAGCGGAATAAAAAGAAAAACACAAAATAAATTAAGATGTTACACTGAAATAGGAGGAGTTGGGTCTGATACATGCATGACATGAAATTGATACGATGTGGCTTCCCAATAGAAGTATTCACACATTTGATTTCAACATTTATTAGCTTGCACAGTGGGATTTCATTTGGTCAAATCAAAAGTTTGAAATGTTTCTTCGAACCAATTCATACTTACTAAATTCTTCGATATGATATATACTATATTTTAGAGATTTATATTCATAAGTGGTTTTATATCTGAGTGGCATACAAATCTTAGAACCCTGCTAGTGTCGACCTCATCATTTTTATCATTCTATGGGTTTCTCTTAAATCTGGGGTTTGATTATAGAGATTAGGGAAGGTCCTATGGCATAAATTTCCTCCTATGGCACCTTTCCTTCCTTTTCTCTTTGATTATAACAGGATCTGTGTAACTGGAGATTGTTGACCTCCATGCAATATGCATCTGAAACAAAAATACCATATTTATTGTATTTGGGATCTTTAACGGTCTTTCCGGAGCAATTCATATATGCATCTTGTGACTTTTGTTTCGTTTTTTTTCTTTCGAGCCAGTGTACAAATGCTGTAATACCCTGCATAATGAAACTTCATCAAATATGGACAAGGAATTGGGTACTTACAATTAAACTTCATACAATTGTGTGCGCGCGTGTCTACAAACCATGGTTTCAAATTCTGATGACTATATATTAGCGAATTGGTTTTTGACACAATCATATAGTAAGGTATGTTTAGCCAAAATATATAGTAAGGGATCACTATAGGTTTGACTCATACTTTAAGATCTTCCACTATTGTTTTTGGTGTGTTGGTGGTCCTGCCTCTAAACACACCAACGGGCGTAGAAATAAGAAATAAAGAAGGTACACATTTTAAAGTTTTATTTTAATGAACATGCATATTTATGTATATGATATATTGAATAGTCCCATTCGAGCAACATGGATATAACTTTAAGAAGCTTTGAAGAAGTGGTTGAGTCCTAAAATTTTGTTAGAGGGAGACTACTACTGTAATACATTGGCTGAATAAACCTTAGAGCAATACTCTTCACCTATTTTATGGACTATACAAGATGGCTCATTGGAAAGTTAATAGCCATCAAGTTATGTATACTTAGGAAGAGAAACTCTTGTGCAGATTATATGGAAAATAATCAAAATGAGAGAAATGGAGTTTCCTTGTACACTAATTTGCTGTCCTTTTGGAGGGAAAAAAAAAAAAAATCCTCGCAAAGCTCTTAGCTTCTTACACTTAACCAATGGTGATACTAAAGGTGTAGTTCACATCAAAATGTTTATTATGTTCTTTATAAAGTCTTTGTACATTTAAATTTAGATCGATATAGTATGGGAAAAAGGTTGGTAATGGTGGAAATAGTTTCATCTTGCTAGCAGTTTGTTGTAGTTGATAGGGGATGCTAAATGAGAGAATCTGATGTGTCATTAAATTACAATGGTAGAAGTGAGAGAATGTTAGGTGGATGGCACCTTTTTATATATACTTTTGTCACTTCCAATTGCATGAATTGCAGTTGTGATCCATCCTGTCTGTAACTGCAGCGGCTGGACAATTATAGCTATGAATGTCACACTCCAAAAACTTGAATATTGATTTATTGGAGGTTGCATGTCTATGCAAGGACAACTACAACAAACAAATAGGCCCTAACTAATTTAATCTTCCAATAGGAAAGACCAAGAGCTACTTATTTTCAAGGAAGTTATATTTTTAAAGTCTGGACTCCGAAATGATAGCTTTGGACACTACTTGTACAGAAGCTGAATGGCTAAGAAATTTGATTATGCATATACCTGTTACTAATATTCCCCGTTCTTACTATTTCCATAAACTGTGATAATAAATCTGTTATAGAACTACTAAAGCATGATTCTGTGAATGCTAAGATGAACAGGCACCTGCAGCTGCGCTTCAAGTCAATCAAGAGCCTATTAGGCAAATATGTGGTTCTTGACTATATAAAGTCAGAAAAGAACCTTGCAGACCACTTGACAAAGGGTCTGTCTAGGACGTTGATCCTAGAATCATCGAGAGGGATGTGGTTAAGCCCATAAGTAAGTCACCAGCAGTGGCAACCCAACCGAGTCTGACTAGAGATCCCAAGAAGCCGGTTCAATGGGTAGAAACAAACTGGACTTCGGTGACTATTATGGAACACTGACTCAGAGATTAAATTCTCATAAATTAATGCCCAGGTGGCTGTACGAGGTTGTACAATGATATCCCATCCCTATGGTGACAGTGTTCCTGTGTGATCTGGTCAGGATGAGTTCTAAACTCTTAATAGGTCCAAACATTATTATGTAGGTTTGACTCCGATCACCAACCCTTTGAGGACTTACCTATATGAGAGGTCGTGAAGGCCGCGACTATGGGACAGGGCGATCCTAGACAACTCTCATGAATATGGAAAAAGTGCGCATGGCCATTCAAAAGCGCCACCCGATAGACCCAAGAACCTCTAGCGTACTATGTGTGCTATTTTCTGAATCTGATTCAAGAAGTCTGATTCAAGGCATAGTCCATCAAGCACTTCTTCAGACAAAGACAATAGTCACTACGTGAGATTCAAGGCTGTAGTCCATCTCATTTATGCATAGTATACTCTTGCCCATAACTTCTACATCATTATTCTTTTGTTATCACTGTCTTTGGATCTTGGTTTGTTGGGGGGGGGGGGGGGGGGGGGGGGGGGGGGGGGGCAAGATTCTCTTCCTTCCTTTTAGTCCCACATCAGTGAGAATGTTTTCCATGTGAGTGGCTATAATACAATCCATCCTTTACTCCACTGTAGACTTGTGTGGTGTGGAAAGAACCCGTGGGCCACACGCGCACGCCACAGCCGCCGCCCGGCCCCGTTCGGTTCGGTTCGGCGCGCGTACTGGGCACGGGTGTGCGCGCCCGCATCTGCGAACACGAATGCCGATCCGAAATTGCTCTTCGGGTTCGGGTTGAGGTCCAAAAACTTCTTTTGCTGTTTATTTTTTCCTCTTGACTAATTCCTCCTAAACGTTTGGATTAGTTATTCAGATCCGAAAATCCTCCCACCTTCTCTCCGCACGTTCACAGACTTTCTGCCTATATATGTCCATCTTCTTATCCCTTTACAACTACTAATAAAATATTTCCCCTCAACACTCTTCCTCTTCTTTGTCAATTCCAATCATCTGCTTTTCTCCTCCGTTCTGGGCAAGAACAAGTTCGGGTCGATCTCTCGACGTTGTGTGCGACAGCGAGACGCCGGTGATACCGGGGGTTTTACCACTAGGAGCATCTGCGAAAAGTCTGCACATAAGACCGCGGATCAACTCTTAGGGCAGTGCGTTCCGCGCAACTTCCACATAGGCCGGTAACTCTGTTTTAATTCATTTTGTTTATTTTTTTTTAATTTTTTTTTTAATTTTTTTTTTTTTGATTATACTGGGTTCCAAATTCATTTTGTTTATTATCTCCAGTTGCAAAAGAAATCAAAGATTCGAGACACTTTAACTAACATGAAGTACTTCATTATTCATGATTCAGTCTATGCTCTCTTAAAATTCAGAGCGTTAAGTATTCGTACCTTTGAATTTGATAAATGATTTATATGTCTGTAGTCTATTGATATATTATACTGTATTTGATAATTATATAGATGTTATTATAATAGTGACCGAAAAAATTAAAAAGAGAGTTGAGTTCCAAAGAGAAGTGGCTAAAACCTTCGGAAGGTCCATATCTAGTAGACATTCTTTTCTTGATAACTGTGTATATATCATGTACAATAAATTTATTTTTTTTTCTTCCCTTCATTGCTAACAGTACAGTATATATATAAGTTATATTGAAAACAACTTATATTCGGAAACTACAGCATCAAAGAAGTATTTGCAATCAAAGATATATTCTTTAACATACATAAATCAACGTTAAGAGAACAGTCGATTTTGACATAAAGCAATGTCAGTAATTTTTAAAACAATAGTTAATTTCCACATATATTTATAACAATAGTTAACATCCAATGCCATCAATTTTTAAAACTTCAGTCAGTAATTTTTTTTAAAAATTGATTTATTAGCAACTAATACTAGTTCGTACTTCACTATGGTAGATAATTCCTCCTCGAATTGTCCTATCATGCATTGAGATATCTTTTCTTCGTATTCAACTGTTGATTTTTGTTATCTACTTCGCTCTCTCCAGGAACACCTTATCATCATGAAACCTTCCGTATTCAGAAAAATATTGATTTAATAACTTCTCAACAATCATAATTTATGTTATATGTAAAAAGAATGTTCATGTTCAAACCTTCACTTTTTTAAAGTGCAATCACACATGCTAGAATAATACTATTTACTATGGTAACAAGCACATTAAGATGGTCATAACAAAAAGATATACATAATTGTTTGGTTAATGCTAGCGACATGCTTAAAGACAAATTTTATCATCATAATAGGTGCAGTACAATCAAAGGTAAAATAAAACAAATAATAGAGATGATTTACATGCATTTTAAGGACAAAAACACCAACAAAGATACTCCAATCAAAATATAGGAGTCCAAAAATTAAGTGTCAGAATTGAACTTAAAACACAATTCATGCTCGTGAGAGGTGAACTACAAGGGCTGCTCTGCTATACTAGACAATGAGGGTAATGGACAACCAAGAGGATTTAAAGTGGTAATTGAGCTATGCATGGTTGCAGTTAAAAAAAAGTGAGACTAGTATTATTTGTACACTCATCATTCAATCTAAATCAATACGGACACAAAAAGGACGACAGAACATCAAAACATAACCCAACAAACCCTTTGGCAGGTACAAGGTCATTGCAACGTGTACAATGAAACAAAGAATTTAACATGCAAACATACGCAACATTTTAATTCGATTTATGAAACAAATGCAAAATCATACATCTATGAAATTAAAAGTGGAATTGGCTCGTCTATCCTAATATACAAAAAGAAGCTTCAAGTATTTGACTTCTTATATAAAAGTTACATTTCACAAAAAAAATAGTCTTTAAAGTCATATGAGAATGTCCCAGTATGTCAAACTGAAATACCGGTTTGTGATAGAAGAATTCACTGTACATGATCCCTTAACCATCAATGAAATTGCATGCATATCTACAACTAATGTTCAGATCATACAAAAAATTATACAAATAGTCTAAAAAAGTATACAATTGAGGAGCGTCGAAGAGGTTCGAAGTCTGCCTCACGTCACGAGTGGGGTGATTCAATCCTTAATTGGATCTAGCTGAAGTTCTGGCAGTCGAGGGGGGGAGGCAGGCAGTCGACGTGCAGCTTGAAGAAAGGTGTTAAGAGTAGTTGTGACATTGTGTATCAGATCCTGAGATTCACATATCAGTCCATGGGTTATTTCCTATCTTTGTTGGACCTATCTGCAAATGTCCATGTAACTTTACATAAAAACCCAACTACCTCTGTAATTGCGGCAACTGCCTAGCAACCTATTAGAATATGGGCAATGCACATGCCTTCCTTTTGTATAAATAGCTGCCTTGTAACCCATCCTGATCATGAATAGAAATTAAGACATTTTGTCCTCTGTTCGTCATCTTCTTCCTTCTCTCTTCTTGATCCAAACTTAGGGTTTGTAGACTCAAATGGAGAGAAGACGGCACGTTGCGATTCCACTCGCTGCCGGAGGTCGAGCTGGAACAATGGTATCAGAGCTTCAAGCTCCTGTGATGGCGACGACGACGACCAAAATCGATGGTGAGGTCGAGAGTCCGACGAATCTTGATCATGGATTTCGATCCAAGGTCGGTTCAAAGAACCAGACAATGAGGAATTCCACTGATTACGGTGTCGAATTCCATAAGTTGTTCGATCTTGAACGGCGATTGATCTTTAAGTCTCATCACCAACGTAAGAGGTCAGGAGTTCATCATAAGGGTTTCGATGATGGTGGTGGGGGTTATTATTCACCTCGACATTATCGACGACCATCGTCACGGCATCAATTTTCCAACCAAATCTTCAATCAAGAAGTTGATCAAGAACTCGAAGAGAGATTAGAGCGATTGGAGCTAGCATTGGATCGATTGCTTCAAGATTCACGCTGCACTCATCATTCTCGAGGATTAAAGGAACGCTAGAAGTATGAAGATAGTGAAGGAAAATTGGCAGACATAGGTGGTTCTTGGCAATCACCAATTGCTCGACAAAATTTTTGTGAGAAATTCACATCAACCAAGAGATCGCAGATTGGTTATTTTCCACCCCATCTGCGACATGATGCTTCTCTGACTTTACCATCACCTACGAGATCATAGGATGTGAGGGTGCAATCAGCAATGAGGATCCCAAAATGTGTACCAACTGTCCGACACAAGTCCTGTGAGAAATCTGCGGTGTCAAAGAGTGCTTTAGAAGGTGGGAATGATCATATGAAGTCCCAAGAAGATGGTCATGTTATTTTAAAGGCTCATACAGCTGAGATAACTACTCACTCTCCCGCATTACCCTCATGCTCTTGTGATTCTTTCGGTACAGCTCTATTTGTTTTCCCTACTCTGTTTGATCAAACTGAGATTATAGATGTATTCAAATCAGAAAAAGAGCATGTTGTTATATCATCTCATAGTGCATCCAGGTTAGGAAGAAAGCAAGGGTTGTGTTCAAAAGCTGTAGGTTGACGCGGAAGAACACGCTGTTGAGGAGTTAAAGAAATAGCCTGCAAGAATTATTACAACTGAAGTGGTTGATTACTGGGGTAAATATATGAAGGAAGATGGGAAACCTAATGTTTCAGTGAAGAAATCTTCAATTTTTGACAAGTGAACAATAGTGTCAACCTGGGATACAATTTTTGGATCATAGTGAGGTTGAGAATGCAATCCGATCAGCAAGCAAGCATGGACTGTGTTCAATGGCAGCTGATATAGGTGATCTTGAGGCCTCTTTGTATAAGCAATATCAAACAAGAACTATGTTTGAGTATCCTAAGCTGTTCTGCCAGTTCATTAAGAGTAGTCACTTGTCAAAGCCCTTAGCCACATTTTCTCTGATGAGTTCATGGATGCAAATGGTTGGAGAGTTTGTTAGTAACAAATTAGTGCTCAATGGATGGCCCCCACCTATGAAAATTAGTGGTCTATTGCTTGGAGCTTCTAGTGTAGAGAATTTCCTTGAAGTTGGGGTGTTTGATGTACAGTCAATGGTAGCTTGGTCACTGGTGAAGTTAACAACTTATGAAGCTTTGGTTTGGTCTGATAAACCTCAAAAAGCTTGTAATCATTTGAAGCAGCAATTACTCATCAATTTTTCTAATGCTAGTTATAACAGCATAGAGGAAACCTTCAGTGAACTTGAATTATGCAGTGGAGGGATTTGTATACAAAAAAGTATACAAATAGTCTTAAAAAGTATACAATTGAGGACCGTCGAGGAGGTTCGAAGTCTGCCTCACGTCACGAGCAGGGCTTTGTTGGTTCGAATTTGGGGGTGGAAGTCAGGCTAGGGTTTGGGGTGAAAGTTGAGGGTGGATTTGGGATATCGTGCACTTGGGATTCTGATTTCGGAGAAGAGAAGGAGAGAGATGAAGAGAGTAAAGAGAGAAATAAAAAATTACCAAGTTGCCCCTTTATCACTTGCATTTGGGCGGAGTCACATCCCATGTGTTGGATCTAAATCGAAGGGCTGAGATTTTCAGCTCAGGATAAGCATCTCAGCTCATGAGCTTATAATAAACTAACTAACTCTCTCTCTCTCTCTCTCTCTCTCTCTCTCTCTCTCTCTATATATATATATATATATATATATATATATATATATATATATATATATACTAGATTTGCCCGTGGGCACGTGCCTACGACACGTCTTCAGAACGATACAACTTACAGAATACCTTATAAACAGTAAATAGATAATTATATAGCTCAAGTTTGAATAGTATGAAACTCATAATTGTGCTCGTCCACAAACCAAACCCTAGCTCTCCTGCTTCCTCGATCTCATAGCAAACCCTAGATTGACAAACCCCAGCTCTCCTGCTTCTTCAATCTCATAACCCTTCTTTCCCCATAGATCTTCCCCAGATCTACATGTCCTTTTTGGTGCTCTATTCCCCTCCTCTCCATCTCGTGTTTCCTTTCCCCTAGCGTAGGATCCTTGCTCCCAAATCTGTCTTCGCCCCTTATTGAGTTCCCTTCTCCCCATTACCCACCCCATCCCGTTGTTTCTCGAAATGTTGATTTCCCCTATTCTTCCCGAGCTAGGCTTTAGGGTTCTTCTTCTGTTGCTCCTCCCTGGTGTACTTCACCCAGGCTCTGGATCTGATACCTGCTTTCCCTTTATCTGTCCCTAGAGTCCTTCACCCAGGCTCTGGATCCTGGGTTTCCTTCATCAGTCTCTTCAGATCGGAGACCGGCTACCCCTTTTTCTGAGGTAGATCGCTGGCTTCCTCGGTGATTTGGTCAGACATCTGGACTATGTTTATGCTTGTCAGCTCTTAAGTGTGCTCTTATTCTCTCATCCATTCCTCTGGGTGCGGAACTGTTACCAGCTATCGGGTAAGCCTGTACTTTTAGTTTTGGTTTTGGTCTTTATCATACTGTTCTTCTTTTGTGTTCTGTTTGTGCATTGGGCTATTCTATTTCTTTGTGTTAATTTTGGTTACTCCAAGCTGGTAGAGTGCGTTTTCCCCTTTTCTTTTCTTTATTGTTTATCGATCGTTTCTCTTCAATGTTTTATTTTTTCTCTTAATTCTGGTCTTGTTCATGCTTCCCCCATTTGGGGGTATTTTTCTACACTTTTCTGGGTTTTTTTGTGGCTTGTTTCCTCTTCTTTGTCAATCGCTACAGCAGCAGATGGCCATGTGTCCGTTCAAAGCTTGTGGACGACTTCACTCCTGTTTTCTGTGGGCCTGGGCTTGGATTATGGCCACGTCATGGGTTGAGGTGGTTAAAAGGGGGGGAAAATTTAAAGGAGAGTTTCTCTTAGGGCCCATCAGTTTCAAGAGGCCCAAGATCGAGAACCTTCCGATGGGACTTTTGACCGGGAAAGCTCACGCCATTTCCTATTCTCCCCTTTTTTCTTCTTCTATGCAGAGCTCATTTTCTCTTCCTCACTGTTTTTGGTGTCTCCTGTAACACCCCGCAAAATTGGAAATTACTAATCTGCCCTCGTGTGTTATGCACGTGTATTTTGTAACGTGTTTTCACTACGTATTTTGATTACCGACTATTTATGCATTTCCCGTATTGATTTTATCTTATTTGTGTTAACTCAAATGCAATATTTCAATCTCCTTATTTTTACGTGCTTTTACGTGTTTTTGATGCACGTATCGATTATGTGTCTCCACCGCTACGTACAATATTTTCTATGAGTATAAATTATTTATTTTATGTATTTAAATCTATTTTTATAAACAGAAATTCATTTTCCCCCTATTTTGATTAAAATGCATTTTTCGATTTTCTGCACGTATAGTGCACGTGTTTTTTACGTATGTAGCAAGTACGTCGGGGAACATATAAAAATTAATAAATATAGTTTCTTATATTTTATTTTATCATGTTTAACATTTTTCCGTTAATAAAGTCAATTTTCGCATTTTGATATTTTACGTGCAACGCACGTGTTTTTGGCGAGCATATTTGAACATATTTATTTTCAAAATAAAATTCGGAGTGTGTGTAACATCCCGTGAATTTTCCAAAAAGAGTATAAAGTATAATATATGTTAAAAAGGTATCTATATAATAAAACACAAAGAAAGTTATCAAGTGGCTCTCCTTCAATCCCCCAAAAAATTAAAGGCCCAGATCTAACTTCACAAAACATATTTTCCCCCCCAAAAGTTTTCCCTCAAAACTCAAATTCAAATCTCCCATCCAAAACAACTCCTATATTTATTTAATTATTTCTCTCTCTCTCTCTCTCTCTCTAAAAATTAAAAATTTAAAAACTTTAAAAATAATTCAAAAAAATCAAAAAAATCATATAATATGTTTTTTGCTGGACCCCCAAAAGTTTCTCATATAATATGTTTGTTACTTCAATTAATTTACTGGACCTCCAAAACTATTTTATATGATCAAATAAGGTGCACCATTCCGAAAATATGCAGTAGGCACGTGTCAACGGACAAACCTACTATATATATATATATATATATATTCTAAAGTAAGTTGGCTGATTAAAATTATAATGCATGGATTAATAAATTGAATGGTGAAATGTGGTAATGCATGGGGGTCCCACGTGAGAATTGAAAACAACATGCTCTTGCTGTTGAGAGGTGCTTGATGACGTGGCTTTGGTATTGCACCCACCAAAACTTTGGTTGAAGACTGCACTAGGTACTGTTGTAAAATGCTCACGTGGGAGATGGGTGAGACCGGGTGAGGTTTTGATGAACCGGTTTTTGAAGATAAGAGAATTGGAGGTTAGGTTTTGAAGGGTTGAGAAAATGAAAAGTTGAGGGTTTTTAGGAGTTGAGAAAATGAAGAGGTTGAAAATTAATTTGAGTAATTTATTAGGTGTGTAATTTTATAAATTAGACCCTCCCAAAATTCTATAAATAGCACCCCCATTTCTCATTCTTTTCACACCAAAAACAATAACAAAATTAAGAGAAAGAAAGAAAAAGAAAGAGAAGTAGTGTGTTCTTGTGTTTGGAGGCTTTTGCTAGGAGGAGAAGAGCTAGGAGTCATTGGAGCTAGAAGTGGTGTTCTTTTCTTTCATTGTTCAATCTTCAAAAAGTGGGTGTTCTCTTACTTATTAAATTTTGAGAATGTGCAAGCTAATAGTAATAAAATAAGTAGTTTAGATATGATGAAATAAAACTAACTATACTATGGATGTGGTAAGAATAATAATCATGTTATGTGTGATGAATTAAAAATTTATGTCATGTAGTAATTATTGAAAAAAAGAAGTAATCAATTATTTTTTTGCCATACGCTAATAATCATGAATAAAGGAATTGTTGATTATATGAACAATGGTTGGAAATTCTTCTTTTGATAAGTAAATGAATATATTATTTTCTCTATAAAATTAATGCTATTGAATTTGTAGACAAGACATATAATTGTGCTACTTGGTAAAATTGAGATTCATGGTTATTAGTGAGAATAAACTATTGGAAGTTAGTTTTATTTCAAAAATATGGATTTTTTAAATCAGTGGTTACTGTTGGAAAATAACTCAGTTTTTATGAACTAAAATTGGTCTAATAAATCGAAATAGTGGAATCGAGTTTTCATGAAAGAAAAGAGATAATAGAAAGTTTTGAACTAAAGCAAAGAGTTAGAATCTTGGACGTTAGGCGCAGTTGGCCTAGCGGTTGGGTGTTGCATGGGCTCTCTCTGTGGTCCTGGGTTCGAAACCCGTTAGGCCCCAAATATTTTCTGTTTGTTTTTCTTTACCCAAAAGCCCGTGACTATAGTGTAAAAGGTTTTTTTAAAGAAACCGAACACTAAGTCTTGGCACTGGTTTGCTTGGACGCTGGTCTGATGGGTTATGGGATCGAATCCCTTTGATGCCCAATATATTTTTTGGTGTTTTTGATGAGATTTTTAATGCAAATAAAAATGGGAAACATTCTAGTGTTCTTATAAAGTAACTAAGAAGTTATAAAAAATAGTTTTGAGATTTTTAATGAGAACCTAAAAAGGAGCAAGATGAGAAATGAAAAATCATTGTTTTGAGCTGAAGAAATGGACTTATCTGGAGAACCTAAAATGGAGCAAGATTTTGTTTATAAGTAGGCAATGATGACAAAAAATATTTTATACAAGCTGAAGAAATGAACTTATCTGGAAATCATTGTTTTGTTTCTGATAAACAAAATTTTTGTTTCAGTTTGAGTTTCAACTCATATTTCAGCTTCAGTTTCATATTTCAATTTCAGTTTGAACTCATGTTTTGTTTCAGTTGCAACTCCATATTTCAGCTGAACTATATTTAGTTTCAGTTACAACTCCAGATTTAGGTTAAAAAGTTTAAGCATTTGATAAAAATTTTGATCAAATTATGGATCAACTTGTTGGCATGGCATAGTATTGCAGCCCAAGTGTGAACATAATTATGATGCTTTTCAGTCATGCTTGATTCAGTTCACAATCATCTAAATCCCTGTCATAAGCTAGATTGTGTTCTGAGCCTACATTTACTTAAAATATTTTCAGATTAGTTGTGTTGATATCTCAGATAAATAATTACGAATCATCTATCTAAACCCTTTCTTTCTTATTGCTTGCAGTTTGTACGGCTACTGGAGGTTACCGAATGTATGATGCTGGAAATTCGTTACAGAAAATTGAGCTCTTTATTGCCATTGGATGATAGTCTTGCTTATCTTTTCTTTTCGTAGTCTACTTTTGTACCACTTTAAGGAATAGTTAGCTTTTGTGGTTGTGGCCATTGTAATAGAAAACCAATGTATATTTTGTCCACGATTTAAATATTTTACTTTGTTGCAATCTATTATAAATCGGGGTTTATTAGCACCATATCTGCATTTATTTTATTTGATTCTTGTTATCAGTTCCATTTGCATGTGTGGGAACATGATTTTTTTGGCTCGTAACAACAAATTTCTTTATCAGTTTTATTTCAGTTTCAGCTTCAGCTCAACTCACAATAGCGAGTTTCAACTTTAGTTTTTTTTTTGTGGCCCCTGTCTATCATATTTCAGCTTCAAACAAATGTTTCGGTTTCAACTCATATTTCAGTTTCAGTTTCAACTCATATTTCAACTTCAAATTTTGTTTCAGTCTCAGTTTCAACTCATATTTCCGTTTCACACAACTCTTGTTTCAGTTTCAGTTTCAACTCATATTTCAGTTTCAGTTTCAACTCATATTTCAGCTTCAACTCATTTAAGTTCGAGTTTCAACTCATATTTCAGCTTCAGTTTCAACTCTTGTTTCAGTTTCAGTTTCAAGTCATATTTCAGTTTCAGTTTCAACTCATATTTCATCATAGAAAATTTTCAGTTTCAGTATCAGTTTCAACTCATATTCCAGCTTCAACTCATATTTCCGTTTCACACAACTCTTGTTTCAGTTTCAGTTTAAACTCATATTTCAGCTTCGACTCATATTTCAGTTTCAGTTTCAACTCATATTTCAGCTTCAACTCATTTAAGTTTGAGTTTCAACTCATATTTCAAGCTTCAGTTTCAAATTTTTAGTTTCAGTTTCAGTTTGAACTCATATTACAGCTTTAGTTTTCAACTCTTATTTCTATTTAGTTTCTCTCATATTTCAAGCTTCAGTTTCAACTCGTATTTCAAGCTTCAGTGTCAACTCATATTTCAGTTTCATGTTTAAGTTAAAAAGTTTCATTATACCAAAAAGACACAGTATACAAACTCAAACATCATATTACATTATACAGTGGAATATCAATATACAAAATCGAGGCCTAGTAGTATAAACTAAAAGATGAAAAAATGTCGGACTTCTGGTGCTGGTGATGCTGAAACTGGTCGAAGCTCTGTCAAGTAGCAAAGGGAAGGAACTGCTCCACCCCCCCTACAAAAAATTACATAAAAAGCTTAGCAATATCAGACTGCACTATTATCACCGTAAATTGTAAACAATTGAAGTACATATAGGCTCAGAACAACCTTGCACATAATAAGTAATTATGAAATAAGTCAAATATAATCAAGCATGAGTATAGCACATATGTTGTCCCAAGCATAACCAGGCACTTATTCATAACCATGATCTCACTAAGGCTGCATTATTATGCCATGCCAACTAGTTCCAACCACAATCTGAATATGAGTTATAACTCATATTTCAGTTTTAGTTTCTACTCATGTTTTGTTTCAGTTTCAAGTCATATTTTGTTTCAGTTTCAACCCTATATGGGTAGCCTTCGATTGCGAACTCATGTTTTGTTTCAGTTTCAACTCATGTTTTGTTTCAGTTTCAACCCTCTTTTTGCCGTTGGATCCAAAACAGCTCCATCGATGACTGTGATCGAATCCCCCTCTTCTCAGTTATTAGCGGGGGTCATTTGGTAATTTTAAAAAGTCTCCCTTTACCCTCTTCTCCCTTCACTCTGTCGTGAGTCCAACTCAAACCCAAATCGAAATCGCACAGAAACTTTACCAAAGTTTCAGCTAAACCAAATTTTGTTTCGGTTTCGCATAAAAGTAAAAAAGTTTCAGCTTCAGCTTAGCAATTTTTTTCCCCAGCTTCAGCTAAACAAAATGCAGAAAACTCGTCAAATAGAATCAAGATTTAGTATAGCACTTATTCAGATGCATGATCTCACTACGGCTGCATTATTATGTCATGCCAACTAGTTGCAACCATAATCTGAATAAATAAAACCTCTTAAAAGATGTCCCTGAGAGTATATGTCTCTAACCGAAAAATTACCAAATTACCAAATTACCCCTCCATTTGCAACGGAGGAGTACATGTCTCTAACCGAAAAATAACCAAGTTACCACCAAAGATAACTGAGAAGAGAGCATGAACAATCACAGCCATTCGATGGAGGGTTTTTGAACAATCACAAATATAAACAGTGAGTAAACAAACTAAATGCTGCACTCATTGTACCCTATATGGGTGGCCTTACGTTGCGAACTGTTCGTACCAATGCTTGTAAAATATAAACACAAAAGCACACAAACAGAAGAAGCAGCAAAATGCCTACAAGTGCTTGTAAATTCTAGATTGTCATCACTGCCTATACCAAAATGCAATAAAGTAAGCAATTAAAATTTTAAAAAGGGAATAGTCAGAATCAAACACTTCCCTCAATTGATATCAAGCATCAGTGTATCAAGCATCAATCGAAAACCCCCTTCTCTCTCTCAGAGCCATGAAGAAATACTCAGTGAAGCTCAAACGCTTCCTACAAATTCAAACAATACAGTCGATCTCTCTTAAAAAAATACCTCGTTGGGTTTCCTACAAATTCAAGGAAGAAAAAGAAAAACGGAAAGAAAAAAAATTATACCTGATCAAAACCCTAGGGTTTCCATTTGGAGCTATGTTGGATCCAACGGCAAACACAGGAGTTCGCAGGCTGAGTTCGCACACAGCGGTTCGCAACCGAAGGCGACCCGCTATATAGAAATCGATGGAGCTATTTGGAAGGAGGAGTTCGCACAGAAGATTTTGCACACAAGAATTAGGGTTTCGAGAAGAGAGAGATAAGGGGATCGATTTCGATCTGAGATTCGAGAGGAGCATAGGAGTTCGCACGAAGAAATCGCACAGAGATCTGAGATTCGATTAGGGTTTTGCTCGCTCTGAGAGAGAGAAGGGAGTTTTCAATTTAGGTGGGTTTGAGTTCGTAAACAATAGAGAGGAGCTCGGTAAAGGGGATTAGGGTTTCGCTCGATCTGAGAGAGAGAAGGGGGATTTCGATTTCGTTTTGGGTTTGAGTTCGCAAACGAGAGAGTGAAGGGAGAAGGGGGTAAAGTTTCTGTAAGATTTCGATTTGGGTTTGAGTTGGACTCACGACAGAGTGAAGGGAGAAGGGGGTAGAGGGAGACTTTTTAAAATTACCAAATTACCCCCGCTAATAACTGAGAAGAGGGGGATTCGATCACAGCCCTCGATGGAGCTGTTTTGGATCCAACGGCAATCTGAGGAGTTCGCAAGTTGATTTCGCACACAGCAGTTCGCAACCGAAGGCTACCCTATATATATATATATATATATATATATATATATATATATATATATATATATATATATATATATATATATATATATATATATATATATAGGGAAAAAGGTGTATGAGCTATTTGCTCATTTAATAAATGAGCAAGTGATGAGGTGGCATGCATGTGATTGGGAAATACTAAAAGTGATTAGATACTCAATGTATCACCTGCATGCCACCTCATCAATTGCTCATTTATTAAATGAGCAAGTTGCTCATATCCCTTTTACCCATATATATATATATATATATATATATATATATATATATATATATATATATATATATATATATATGGGCTGGAGTCTTCTGACTCTATCCTTTACAATAAAACAAAGTTTGAAAAGTATGACAATAATTAATTGTGTAATGCCCCTGCCCTTAGCTCAGAAAATTTATACAATTTATAAGACAAATTAGATACTATGTAGTACAACTGCCCACCATAGGCTGCCTCTCAAAAGGTGGTTAACCGGATTGGTGACTCTTGATCATAGGCTATTATATTTATATATTATTTTATTATGTTCAACTCTCGGTATGGGATGAATTCCAATACACTTACCTCTTTCCTCAAGAATGCACAGCCGAAAGCAACAGATTATTTACACCCGGGTGGGCCCCAAAGGTCTGCTGACATCATCAGCACCTTACCAAACATCAACTCATGCTGTATAATACTAGTGGGGCCCCCCACATTAATGCCATTTCATTTTATTCATTTTACCATGTTTTTACCAAACCAGGCAACTTTATATATCAAAATATATATTAAAATTTTATTTTATTATTATTATTATTATTTTTAACACGGGGTGTTACAAGTTGTAACTAAAAGTTCATGTTTTCATTAGTATATGTTGAAAAATAATTATAAATTAGAGTATAAAAGTCCATGTTTCCATAATTGTGTGTGTGTGTGTGTGTGTGTGTGTGTGTGTGTCTATATATATATATATATATATATATATATAGAGAGAGAGAGAGAGAGAGAGAGAGAGAGAGAGAGAGAGAGAGAGAGAGAATTAAAAAAATAAAGGAGTTAGGGATTTGAATTTGCGTTTTGGGGGGAACTTGGGGGGGGGGGGGAATGTATTTTGTGAAGTTAGATCTGCCCCTTTGATTTTAGGGGGATTGAATGAGAGCCACTTGATAGATTTCTTTGTGTTTTACTATATATACTAGGTATGCCTGTGGCACGTATTTAGAACGATACAACACATGAAAAATCATGTAAACGGTAAGGGATGATTTATATAGATGTTTATTTGCTTGGAAACAATGATGTATTGATGTACTTTGAAATAAGATTTTGAAGTGACCTTGATGTTTATTGGTTTGTATATTGCAGTATTATTTGTCAGCAGCTCGGGATTTAAAAATAGTATTGTGAATCTACAACAGTAGTGAATCGGAAATTCCTTACTATGTCTGACATGAAAATAAGAGATTTCTTTTTTGATTTGGAGTCTAACATAAGTAGCAATTCATTTTCTAACTGCATGAGTTACGGTTAACGCTTGAAACTGCATGAGTTAGTTCCCCCTTGCTTGTTTTTTATGTAGTTAACCATATATGAATTTAAAAGAGAAAATTTGTTGTGATCTATACATGAAGTGAAATTGGAGCAAAACAGATCAAGATACAATTTTGCAGCTACAAAAACCCAAAATACAGGGATTAAACATGGATTTGTCCATAAAAGCACGATCAAGCGAGTCAATTAAAGAATTTGCAACGATCTTTCAAAGCAGAAAATGCCCAAATATTCAAAAAAAACATAATCCGAAATTGCATAATAATAAAAAAGCATTCTAATCAAAATTAACTCAGTGAAGCATTCTAATCTAAAATAATTACTCAGTGAAGTATAATACAATCAGATCAAATATGGTAATTCAAAAACAGTTAATTGAAAGTGAATGTTATTGAGTTATGAAAGTATAATCTGAAAATAAAACATAATTAAATATTTGAAATTAAAAAAAAAAACGAAATTGCTTTTAAAAAAAACATTCACAAATTTTTTTTTGTTGACATACGTGGGTAAAAAAAAAAATTATGAAAAAGGAGAAAAAAGAGGGAAGAGTAGCATTGGTATCGGGTCGGGTCCTTCACTACCCGGACTGGAACCCAGACCCGGACCCGGACCCGGACCCGGACCCGTGAAGACCGGGTCCGGGTCCTATTAAAATATTCCTACCCGTCTGGGTAGAAGCGGGAGTGTGAGCGGCGAGCGGAGGCGGCAAGTTTAGGATTTAGAATAGAGGAGAGAAGAAAAAGACATGAGTTTGGAAGAAGAAGATTTAGAATTGAGGAGGAAGGAGGGGAGGGATGAAGATAGAATATTTATTTTTATATTGATTTTTTGGGTTTTTTTCAACGGGTCCGGATCGGGTCTCTTTTGAGCGGACCCGGATCCGAACCCGAAAGTACAATGGGTCCCATTTTAGGACCCGGACCTGGACCGGAATAGGTCGGGGCGGTTCCGGTCCAATGTCGGGTCCGGGTTTTGGGTGTTTATACCAATGCTAGGAAAGAGAGAGGGAGAGATAGTAATAAATGAAGGAGTTGTTTTGTTTTGGAGAAAAATATGAATTTTGGGGGGAAACGATTTGAGAAGGAAAATGTCTTTTGAGAGTAAAAATCTAGACCGTTGATTTTTTTTTTCAAATGAATAAGAGCCATTTGATAGCTTTCTTTGTGTTCCGTATTTTTAATTTAGACCGTTGATTTAATTTGTTGTTTGATGTGATTTGATTGCTTGCTTAGCTTTAGAGATCATATTTATGTCTTGAGTAAATTTGTAAATTTTGTGATTGTGGTCAGAACTACCAATTGTTTTTTTGATAAAAGAACTACCAATTGTTATAGCTGAATGCATGTTGAATGAGTTTATATATTGACATTAGATGATGAAAGTTTTGATCGTTTTGCTTTGTTTATGTCACTTTGGATCTCTATTACTAGATATATTTATTGAGTTAAGGGAATTTGCTCGAATTGGGTATCATCATCATCATCATCATCAATAACATCTTTTGAGCTCAATTAAGCTTTGTTTAATGGTGGGTAAACTGAAATTCTCCGTTGAGGTCACTGCTAGCAAGAGAAGACCACATATTTTTTGTATTGTGTTTATATTGAGGTCGCTATTGTCAATAGCGGCATCAGCTTAAGATTGTCGTTATTGACAATAACGACATCAGTTATATGATATTTTCACACTTATAATTTTTTGCTGAAATCAGGAAGTTCACAATTGAATGTGAAATGTACTTATGTCATTACCCCAAAGAGCTGAATATGAAACTTTTTTATGGGTGCCACAATTGGCAACAACGGCATCAAAATAACACATGTCGTTGTTGCCAATAACGATTTTGAAGTGTCCAAAATTGGGTCAGTTGGGTAAATATTTTCGAAAGTGTGGTATATATTTTCTAAAAGTGGGCTAGTACGGAAAAAAATAAAAAATAAAGGGAAATTGCATAGACTTGCCCTTATGTTTCACTATCTTTGTACATATTGCTAATTTGTTTGTATACTAGGTATGCCTGTGGGCACGTGCCTACAGCACGTATTCGGAACTGCATATAAATTTATTTGGAGTTATTTGGTTGGGTGAACTGCATATAAATTTATACATTATACATGCTGTTGCCGCTAAATTCGGTGTGGGGGCAAACAGATGAATTTGTGGGTTCTTGGGGAAACTGAATAGGAAAACCTATATACCTGTTCCGTCGAACTCTGATTGTTGCTCCCACCGTAGACCTGCAAAAAGTGCGAGACACCGGGGTTGTTCCCGGCGACGCACCCTCCGACGCTCAAGTCAGTAACCAGAAATGATTATGAAAGAGCGTTTAACTAGAGAAAGATTGATTACCTCTTAATGGAGATGGGTGATGGGTATTTATAGGCGTCTTAGGGACTAGTTTTAGGAATGTGATCCCCGTGATTAGATAAGGAATATTCCTCGTAATCAGATAAGGCATGCAATCTGATAAGGTATATTCCCTATAATCAGTTAAGGAATTTAATCCCTAATCCCCAGTGAAAAGATAGATGTGAATCATGGCCGTTGATTTAGATCTAATCAGGGACCTTGATTGTATCTTGTCGGATCGGGTTGGTAGCGGGTTGAAACCCGTACCCAGCTGAGGTGGATCCGTTTGCGGGTTATTGGATCTGTGAGAAGGAGACCCAGTACCCGCTTCGGACCCATTTGCATGTGAAATTACCGTTTTACCCCTGAGCTTTAAGATTCGAGTCCGATGTGAACGGTCCCGATTTAATCCTATTTTTAGCCATATCACGAGCCCCCCACTCCTAAAGACTGAGTGTAACCAGCCTTTGAGGAGTAGTTTAACTGTTCTAATGGCGTACGGGATTTTATCGGTGTTCTTAAGGGAGTTTGGAATCTTGCTCGGGGTGTAACAGTGTTATTATGGGTTTGTAAAATGCCCAAAAGTATTCTCAGAATTTTCTGGATTTTTGGTGATTTTTCCAGATTTTTCTGAATTTTTTCTCATTTTTTTGAATTTTTTATTCATTTTCCGAATTAAATAATTAATTATCTAAAATATTAATTAATTATTCTAATTTAATAATTATTTTTTCAGAATTTAAAAATAATTTTTTCTGAATTAATAATTATTTTTAGAATTTTTAATTAATTTTTTCGATTTTTAAATATTTTTTTTTCGGATTTTTTAAATAAAAAAAAACAATTAAATAAATAAATAAATAATTTAAATATTACCTGGACACGTGGCAGATTTCTGGCCGTCCATCATGACCAGATGAGCACGCATCGTGAGGCATATCGCGATCTAGACACGTGGCACGTTTCTGGCCGTCCATCATGATCAGATCTGCGCGCATCGTGATGCGGATCACGATCGGGACACGTGGCGCGTTCCTGAGCGTCGATCGTGTCGCGACGCGAATTTTGAGAAGATCGGACGGATCGTGTTGGTCGGTCACTTTTTTTCTCCATTTGCAGCATCGGCATTTCGGCGCTTCGGCGAAGGCACCCCGGCTCGTTGAGATGTTGCCACGTGGACCGCCACGTGGCAATTTTTATTATTTTTTTATTTTTTCTTCTTTTCTTCTTCGCTCTGCTTCTCTCTTTCTTCGTTGCTTCTTTCTTCTTTCTCCGCGCGTCTCCTTCGTCTCCGTCTCGAAGGAAGCTCCGACGAAGGAGCTTGGAGCTCGACGGTGGAGCTTGGAGAGGTGACGGGTTCGGCTCGGCGACGGAGGGAGTTCGGCGAGCTTTTGATGAAGGGGAGCTCGTTTGCCGCGGAGTTGTGGGCTCGGTGATGGAGCTCGGCGTCGGAATGGAGCTTGGAGGTGAGAGCTCGGAGCGGCGGAGAGCTCGGCACTTGGAGTTGGAGCTTGGAGGTGAGAGCTCGTGGGGCTCGTCGTACGCGGAGCTCGGGAGAACTTGGACGAGGGGTCCGGAGCTTGGACGAGGGGTCCGGAGCTTGGACGAAGAGCTCGGCGAACGGGCGTGGAAGGTGGCGAACGGGGAGCTTGGTGATGGGTTGAGCCCGTGACAAAGTGGAGTTCGGAGCTTCGGAGGTTAGCTCGAGCTCGATAGAGGAGGTCTGCAGTGTCGTGGAGCTCGGAGTTGTTCGGAGTGGAGGTGGTTCGGCAGGGAGAGGAGTTCGGAGCTCGGGTTCGGCCAGTGAGCTCGGTGCTTAATGCTCGACGAAGAGAAGAGGCGAAGGGGAAGAGTTCGCGAAGGGAAGTTTGACGATGGGTTCGCTCGAGAGAGCTCGAAGACGGTGGAGCTCGTTGATGGCGGTGGTGAGCTTGAGCACGACGAGGGGGTCGGAGCTAAGCAAGGGGATCATGACGCTAACGGAGGCGCTTAATGAGGAGATGTCGGGCTCGGTGAGGCTTCGAGTCGAAGGAGCTCGATGCTTTGGGCTCGGAAAGCAGCTCGACAGATCTAGGAGAGGAAGGAGGAGGTGCTGGCCATGGCGGAGCTCGTACGTGAAGAAGAGGAGTTTGGGTCTTCCCTTCTCTGTTGGTTTGGTCGCACAGTGGATAAGAGGACGATGTAAAGAAGGTGACGGGTGAAGTTGTGAGCTCGGTAATGGGTTCGAGTTCGGAGCTCGTCGACTCAGTAGAGAGGAGCTCGGAGGTGGGACGTCGGAGCTCGATGCTTCGGCAAGTTCAAAGGAGCTCCGCCCGCGGAATGGAGTTTCGGCAGTTGGACGAGCTCGATGCTTCGGTCGCCGAGCTGATGACGGAGACGGTTCGACGAGGAGCTTGGTCGGCGCCGTGGTCGAGAGCTGCGCATGGGTCGGTGGTGGTCGAGCTTTACACTGTGGACTCGATGGTGGAGTTTGGTGAAGAAGGGAGCGAGCGGAGGTGAGCTCGACGACGGATGGCGCCTGGCGCCGAAGCTTGCGCTTCGGCGGAGGGGAGCTTGATGGCGCACGCCGAAGAAGGGCTCGACGATGGGCTTCGGCTGCTCGGAGCAGCGGTGAGCTTCGTAAAGGGGGGAGCTTGTCGACGTGTTGGGTCTTGGAGCTCGACGAAGGGGGGAGCCTGGCGACGAAGCTTTCGAAGGAGATGATGGGTTTTCTTTTCCTCAGTTTGTTTTTTTTTTTGTTGGTTTTGGCGGGAGATTGGAAGAGAAGAACTGAAGAAGAAGTAGGGGAAGTGGTTTATGGGGTTCGGGTTCGGATCCTGAACCCGACCCTATAGCTCTTTTTTTTTGTTTCTCTCTCTCCTTCCTTGTTCGGAAAATCTGAGCTCCTCGGATCTGCTTCTTGTTCGGCCAATCCGAGCACGGATTTTGAGAATTTTTTCCCACTTTGCGGTTCGGTAGTTCGGTAGCTCGGATTTGAGATCCGAGCTACGTGGCTCAATCTGGACGGTTGATCACGATCGTGGCGCGAATCACGAGACAAGAGGCACGAGTTTCGAGAAAACGTTATCTTGTCGTTTTGCGGTGACGTGGTGCGATCTGATCCGTCCATCACACTTGAGCGTGAATTTTGAGATGATCCAACGGTTAGATGGGGTCGGCCGAATTTTTCTCCATAAACGAGGGTCGGTACGGCAGCACTTCGGATCGGCAGCACTTCTGAGGAGAAAGAGGAAGGGGAGGAGAGGCATTTGGGTTCTCTCCTCTGCCTTGTTCTTCCGCGCGGTGAAGAAGAGGAGAAGAGGAAGGGGAGGAGAGGCAGTTGGGTTCTCTCCTCTGCCTTGTTCTTCCGCACGGTGGAGAAGAGGAGAAGAGGAAGGGGAGGAGAGGCAATTGGGTTCTCTCCTCTGCCTTGTTCTTCCGCACAGTGGAGAAGAGGAGATGTGTTGGGGAAGAAGGAGAAGAAGGGAGGAGCTAAGATGGGTATGGGTCGGACCGTGGGTATCGGATCCGACCCCGACCGTTAGCCTCTTTTTCTTTCTTCCTCTTCATCTGCTTGCTTTGTTCGGCGAATCGGAGCACGGATTTTGAGGCACATTTTTGCCGCTCCGCAGGTTGGTAGATTGGCAGATCCAGGCTACGCAGCTCGATCTGGACGGTTGATCACGATCGTAGCGCGAATCACGAGACAAGAGGCACTAGTTTCGAGAAAACGTTATCTTGTCTTTTTGTGATGAGATGGTGCGATCTGATCCGTCCATCACGCTTGAGTGCGAATTTGGAGATGATCTAACGGTGAGATCGCCTCGGGACGATTTTTTGCCATATACGAGGGTCGGTACCCGGGCACCTCGGCTCGGATGGTCAGTACCGTTGGCCGAGGTGCTGAGTTGTCTGTTTTGAAGGAAGTGTTCCTTGAAGACTCGGTTGAGCTGTTCGGTAGCTCGGCTGTTCGGATGGCTCGAGCGTGGGGAGAAGCTCAGTGAGTTGATGAAGGGGATGGGTCGATGAAGCTCTGCTCCTCGGCTCGGGAGGATGGGTCAGCATATGGGAGAGGTGAGGGGCTCTGAAGCTCTGCCTCTATTCTGTTTGGTTTTGGAGATTTTTGAAGAGGAGCTCCACACCTAGGAGAAGAGGCGCTAGGAAGAGGTGCTGGGAAGATCCATTCTCTGAAGTGGGTGCAAGGAGCGACTCTAGGGGAGAGTTGTGAGCTCCGAACTCGCAGAGAAGAGGTCCGCTTCGGAAGCGAGCGGAGTGAAGAGTTCGACTTGTAGAAGAGCAAGGAGCAACTCTAGGAGAGAGTTCTTAGCTCCGAACTCGTTTGGAAGAGGTCCGCTTTAGAGGGAGCGGAGTGGAGAGCTCGGCTCTGGAAGAGAGCCATTTGTGAGACGAGCGTGAGGAGCAACTCTAGGGGAGAGCTGTAGCTCTGAACTCGCTGCTTATGTGAGAGAATCAACGGTTGTGGGAGCAATTCCGAATGGCGAACCACTTCTAACCTGCTGAAGAGCAGGTTATTTGAAGAGGAATCGAGCCAAGTGTTGGACTCCGGAACCATCGTTTGAGTTATTCAACGGCTGTGGGAGCAATTCCGAATGGCGAACCACTTCTAACCCGCTTAAGAGCAAGTTATTCGAAGCAGAATCGAACCAAGTGTTGGACTCCGGAACCATCGTTTGAGTTATTCAACGGCTGTGGGAGCAATTCCGAATGGCGAACCACTTCTAACCCGCTTAAGAGCAAGTTATTCGAAGCAGAATCGAACCAAGTGTTGGACTCCAGAACCATCGTTAGAGTTATTCAGCGGCTGTGGGAGCAATTCCGAATGGCGAACCACTTCTAACCCGCTTAAGAGCAAGTTATTCGAAGCAGAATCGAACCAAGTGTTGGACTCCGGAGCCACCGTTAGAGTTTAGTGAGTTGTGGGAGGAGCCATGTAGGAGAAGCTGGACTCCGAACCCACCATTTAAGAGAGTGCGACCCAGAGGGATAAAGAAGCAAGAGCAATAATTTTCAATGAAAAGATGTAAAATTTTATTGAAATAAACTAAGTGGCTGCTCCAATAGGGCGAGCCATTATTACATGTTGTTGGCCGAGTTACAAGCATCGGCCTTATTGAAAATCAGAATCCTACTTCTACAATAAGGTGAGGACCTCTTGGGAGGAGCTGAGTCTTGAAGCTCGACGGACCTTTCTGTTCGTTTGGAAGAGGTGATGATCAGGGGAGGAGCTCGGCCCCCTCTTTGTGGACGAACTTGATCAGGTGCCCCCGCTGTATGAGTTCTTCGATCTCCTCCTTGAGAGCCCGACAATCATCCGTGTCGTGGCCGTGGTCCCTGTGAAAGCGGCACCACTTATCCTTATTCCTCTTCTTGCCAGGTGTATTCATTCTCGGGGGAGCGCGGAGTAGCCCTTCGTTGTCCACCTCCATAAGAACTTCTGATATGTTGGCAATGAGGGGGGTGAACTTCTCAAACCGAGGAGTCGGGCGACGCTGTCCATTGCTGTCCTTCTGGGATTTTTGGGAGCCTTCTTCTTCTTCGGTCAGCTTTCGTTTCGTCCCTGAGGCAGACCCTCCGAAGCTTGGAGGGTAGGCGGCCTCTTCGGCACGAATGTACTTGTCACACCTGAGAAGGAGTCGGCAAAGTTCTGTGGAGGCTTCTTAGCAAGAGAGGAGCGGAGGCAGGAATTGAAGACGTTGGATTGGAAGGCGGCTGTTGCGACGGATTGGTCGAGGGAGGCCATGGACCTGACCTCCGCAGTGAACCTCTTCACATAGTCTCTTAATTTCTCACCTTTCTCCTGTCTGAGTTGGAGGAGTGAGATGCTGGTCTTCTCCGTGCGTCTGCTGCTCACGAAGTGGGTGATGAAGAGTGTTTCAAACTGCTCGAAGGAGAATATGGAAGACGGTGCGAGGCGGGAGTACCACTCTCGAGCTGGGCCCTTCAGTGTCGCGGGGAAGGTTTTGCAGAGGAGGGCATCGGAAGCTTGATGGAGGAGCATCAAAGTCTTAAAGCTTTCGATGTGATCAACTGGATCGGTCTCCCCGGTGTAAGTCTCAAATTGGGGAGGTTTGAAGCCGAACGGGACAGGTGCATCCACTATGGTTCGGGAGAAAGGGGGTTGGCTAGGACGTAGGGTCCTCCCCCTAAGCTCCTCTTCTCGGTTTATCCGACCCAGGCACCTTTCTACTTCATGAAGACGGCGGTACATGGCGTCATCCCTCCGACGGTGATCTGCCGAGCCTCGAGACTCATCTTCATACGAAGGAGAACGAGGGCTGCGGCGATGGTAGCTTCGGGAGCGACGAGGACTTGGGGTACGCCGGGAGTTAGTAGGAGCAGGACGAGGAGAGGGGAACCGTCGGCGAGGGCTTCGGACCGGGGGAGGAGATGGAGCCTTGGGTGCGTTGGTGAGAGCTTGTAGGATGGTCGGTTGGAACTGCTGGAACTCGGCACGGGTGATTGGTGCCTCCTCGTTCTTAGGCTGTTGCCGACCCACGGGGGAGCGTGGCCTTCTTCTGCGATGCTCGGGGGATTCCCTTCGCCCCCTACGGTTAGGAGACCTTCTGTAATCCCGGTGACGGGGAGATCGTTCACCCGGACGATAGTGGCGGGAGGTTCCCTCTCGGGCCCGTTTTTCGTCCAGACGGTGACGAAGATCCACGTCCTTCTTCTGCCGATTCTGAGGATTGTGTGATGCCATGGAATCCATAGAGGCATTGTGTATGGAGATGCGGTCTTGGTGGAGAGGTTGCTTTCCGCAGGAGCCCCCCGCACCAGCATTCTGAGGTCCGGTCGAACCCTTGGGGGGTTGCTGATTCTGAAGGGGCTGATCTTGCTGAAGGGGGTCTTTCGTCTGAAGCGGAGGTCGTTCCTGCTGCAGAACGGGTTGGTCAGGGACTGGCTCCTGCTGATCGGCGGGATTGGGCCCACGGTTGGACCCCCTAGATTTGGCTTTTCTCGGAGGCATGGCTGGAGAAGATCTAGTCGACGGAAAGAGGAGGGGCTGCTATTCGTATGTTTCCCACAGACGGCGCCAATCTGTTGCCGCTAAATTCGGTGTGGGGGCAAACAGATGAATTTGTGGGTTCTTGGGGAAACTGAATAGGAAAACCTGTATACCTGTTCCGTCGAACTCTGATTGTTGCTCCCACCGTAGACCTGCAAAAAGTGCGAGACACCGGGGTTGTTCCCGGCGACGCACCCTCCGACGCTCAAGTCAGTAACCAGAAATGATTATGAAAGAGCGTTTAACTAGAGAAAGATTGATTACCTCTTAATGGAGATGGGTGAGGGGTATTTATAGGCGTCTTAGGGACTGGTTTTAGGAATGTGATCCCCGTGATTAGATAAGGAATATTCCTCGTAATCAGATAAGGCATGCAATCTGATAAGGTATATTCCCTATAATCAGTTAAGAAATTTAATCCCTAATCCCCAGTGAAAAGATAGATGTGAATCATGGCCGTTGATTTAGATCTAATCAGGGACCTTGATTGTATCTTGTCGGATCGGGTTGGTAGCGGGTTGAAACCCGTACCCAGCTGAGGTGGATCCGTTTGCGGGTTATTGGATCTGTGAGAAGGAGACCCAGTACCCGCTTCGGACCCATTTGCATGTGAAATTACCGTTTTACCCCTGAGCTTTAAGATTCGAGTCCGATGTGAACGGTCCCGATTTAATCCTATTTTTAGCCATATCACATGCTAAGATCAAAAATCATTCAATATACATCTTTAACAGTTATTCGTTAAATTATTTCAGTTTTGTAGTTATTTCATCTTTATTGCCCTTAAATTACTCAATATTGACTTATCCAATTTTTCAAAAACCTAGCTATTTTTCAAGAAATGTGAGCACATCAATTAAAAATATGCACAATGACAGAAGAAAAAAATTCTGAGTGTAAACAAATACAACCACCTTTCTAATACAATCATCTTCTCTATACAACCCTCCTTTGAAATTTTATTGTTTCCTAATTGTTTTCTAATAAAATCACCTTTAAATTGTTTCCTACGGCACGTCATCGTGAAGAATGATTAATTAATTAAATTGTTTAGTAAAAATTTCGACAGTCTCCTCTAAAATTTTACAGGCGGTTAATATTAATTTTGACGCAATAGATTTCGTTTGATATTAGCCAAGATATAAAATAGTCTCCTCTAAAATAGTATCCTCTAAAATTTTCATATTAACCAAGATACAAAATAAAAACCAAGATTTCGTTTGAAAACATAATATATTTTTAGGAATTGTAGTAAAAATTTCGACAAAATCGCCCCTTAAATATTAGCCCTTTTAGAGCAATCCTTACGAAATTCTGCTCACAATTAAAAAATTAACATCACAGGCGGTCAATATGAATCCTCTCCAGGCCAATCCAAGCAACATCACACAGGCATCATATATATAGGGCTCTGGAGGGAAAAAATCTTCATATGACTAAAGATACAAAAATAAATACCAAGATATCGTTGGAAAACATAATAGATTTTAGGAAATTTAGTAAAAATTTCGACAGAGCCTCCCCTAAAATATTAGCCCTTTTACAGCAATTTCTTACAGAATTCTGCTAACAATTAAAAATATAACATCACTGGCAATAAATATCAATCCTCCCTATGCCAAACCAAGCAATATCACACAGGCATCATATATATAAGGCTCTGGGGGAAAATCATAATATAATTGAAGATACGAAATAGAAACCAAATTTTCGTTTGAAAACGTAATGAATTTTTAGAAAAAACTTTGAAAAACCTTTCAAAAACTAAACACAGAACCCAATACTCCACAACTTTGCGGGTACAGGTATTAACATAACTATATTATATCATCATTATATACAGATACTTATATCATCTCCCAAAATGCTAAATATTACAACTATTACAACTATTTCATCCTCCACCATAATATACATCAACCAACTGAATGACCAAAAAAAATTTACAGGGTTGTAGGAAAACACAATGCTTCAAGTCTTCAAAAATGGGACCAAACAGTGAGCTTAAAAAAACAGTAAGAGTTTTGAAACAGATAATAATAGTTTACAATAATCAATTAAAATAATAAGAGTTTTAAAACAATAGTAAGAGTTTTGAAACTATTACCTTTCAAACAGGACAATGCCTTTTAATTCAATGGTTTGAACCCAACATGCTCTTCATCACCCTACAAAAAGTTAAACTGTCAATATGTACATAACGGTTCTGAGTGTAGACGACAATCTGGGAGAAAAAAGAAGCATTAAATTAGCGGCAATTAACGGCGAACATGAAACATAGGGTGTAGTTGGAAACTGTAGATATGGGTACATGCATTTGAAGCCTACATCTATTGTAGCTTCAGTTGCATTTCTAAGTTATTTTAATGCTTGTTAGTTGGTTTCATGTTTAATATTTTGTTGTTGCATGAAATATACCGATTTGTCCACTTGCTAACAATGTTTTATTATAGGGAAACACTACTAACTGTTGCAATTTGAAAGTTTATAGAACTGAAAATTTGTTGGAGCCCATTGTTTTGGATGCATCTCTAATTCTTTAACATGGTTATGTTATTTTTGCAATTTGCAGAAAATGCTGGGGTGATTGTGAATCAAATGGGAGAAATGAAAGGTAAGGCGAAACACTTATTCTGTTTTAAGTGCATTATTGCAGAAACTTGCAAATGTACTATGACACAACGTTCATCTTGTCAGTTGGCAAATTTTTTTATTTTATTTATTATGATAGGCATAGTCTCTTGATTTGAGAAATTAAAATACCAACTAATCAATGTTTGGTACATGTTACTCACTTAACCTTTTTTTATTAAGATATAGAATTACGAATTTAAGATCTTTAGAGCTATTTCGTTTTATTTGTTAGAAGTGGATATATACAGACTGTGGCTCGCATCATATGATCTATTTCCTCTCCTAAAGGATTAACTAAATAATTTGTAAATATTTCCAAATGCATATCTTATTTTTTTTAGCTTATTTTGTCGAAATTGACCTCGAAATGATTATTAATTGGTTACTTGCTTTTTCTTTGATTAGTCTCAGATCCATAAATTTAATGAGTTCTATTGGCTATGGTTGTAGGATCTGCTATTACTGGGCCCATTGGAAAAGAATGTGCTGACCTGTGGCCAAGGATTTCTAGTGCTGCCAATGCCATTGTTTAACTGTTGCTGCTGTTTCATGAATTATGTCCTTGTGTTCTTAATTTTGTGATCTCTAGACTTTTGTGGTTTGTGTTAGGTTTGATTTCTACTTAATAGATATAGCTGTCTGGGTTGGAGTTTAAATTTCAGTATTTATTGATAATGATAATATGTTATCTTTATAATCGGAAGTGCGGTTTTTCATATTACTTGCCATGTAAAAATAGTGGTCAGATAAAGCTAATAGAACCAACACTGATGCGATGGTACTTTAATCCCATCTAAAAGGCAGACCATTGTCTATAATAGAAATTCAATGTCTCAATTAGCTTAAAATGTACAAAGACAAAGAAAAATGATCTGATTGAATATAACCCTAAACAGATACAATACTAAACAGATATAACCCTAAACAGTCTCAATTAGCTAAAATCTGCAACCCTAAACAGTCTCAATCTTAAAATTAGATGGAAAATTAGATGGAAAACAATATAAATTTCGATAGTCCTAAATTCTCCCTAAACAGATACAATCCTAAAATTAGATGCAAAAATTGATGGAAAACAGTATAAATTTAGAATAACACTTACAATCCTAAAATATGCGCTGAGGTGAAAGTTGGGTTGACGGAGCTGCAAAACAGTATCAATCCTAAAATTAGATGCAACATATGAAAAATCATGTAAACAATGCAGCAAGTAATGTAGGCATGTCTACTGTCCCTTAGCGTATGTGTTGTCAAAAACGTCATAGACAAAACCTATTATATTTTGGCTTGTAAAAGTTAAAACTTACTACTAAGTTATGTACTGCTAATAGACTTCCTTAAAGGTATATCCACATGTGCCAGTTAATGCATGTACATGATACCATCAAAATTTAGTCCAATTCAATCACATATAGTATCAGGAGAAAGATTATTCTGACAAAAACTAAATGACATTTCTAGATCAACACAAAGCAATGGCATAACTATCATACATACCACTTTAGGTAAGAATCTGATAAGTTATACATACATATATAAACAATAGTTACTGCTTAAGTATTAAAATAATATTCACTTCGAATTTAAATATTCACCAGAATTGTAGGACAATGAAAGGAGATGCATAGCTAAAATAGCTTCTTCTACTACTTTCGAGTGCTGATTCACTAAATCATTTTTTAGCAATGATGCTCAAGCAGACAAAAGTATAATGCATGTGCTATAAAAACCTACAAAAGTATATAGTCATTGAATTAAATGAATTTTCCATAAGAAAAAAATAGTCAAGCATTTAAAAATTGCAAAGCTATATCAAAAATTTGTTTTAAAAATGAAGAAGAATTATTAGCAATTAAGTCACAACAGTCCCATTATATAATTGGCAAATTCATTACCCAATAAGGCAAGAACAAAATAAAGTTAATAGTGCACATGAAATAATTGAGCATCATCATCCAGAACACTACCAAGTTCCCTACTACAGTTCTGCATTCGACTTCCTCTATCTCCACACATTGATGTTTATCCATCATAGACAGGAAGCAAGCATACCTGACGTAAGACCAAGGTAAAGACTGTATGTCTGAGCAGTTCGATTCCTCTTAATAAAACAATGGAGCAGGAAGTCCCTTGGGCCCGGCTGCAAGTAATATAAGGACAGTTTAAGAAACACTACTTCGCAATTGTAATAAAATAAAATAAATAAAATATTAGATATTGTTTTGCAATTGCAATACTAAGCTATGGCTAAATCAGGCTATTACATTCAAGTAGCTAAAATCCGGATACTGTAGTTAACTTCTTTAGTTAGAGTGAATATAAGAAAAACCGTGTCTTCCCCTAATTACATCTCTCTAAAAAACAATATTCAAGCCAGAAACTATCCTACATATAATTGTACATATAATACTCAAGCCGGAAACTGTCCTCTAACACTAACTCAATCAAAACCCAAGGTTTGCAAACTAAAAATTCTAACAGTTCTAACCAAAATTTAACTACAATTCACCTAAAATCCAATCTACATTGCACCTAAAACTCCAATCTACAATGTAGTCAGTTTTGTTTAGATGAGAATTAGGTTACGCATAAAAAATGTAACACATGAAAACCCAATTGTAACACAAACCCAACAAAACGAATGCAGACAGTGGTCGGGATCAACTAAATGTAACACAAACCCAACAAATTTTGATCGGTGTGCAGTGAAGTATACCTGAGATGTAGAGACGGTGAAATCGGTGTTCGGGATCAACTCAGGCTGTGGTCGGGACGTTGAAATCGGTGACGGTGATGTTAGATTAAGATGAGTAATTAGGGTTAGGGTTTATATCTCACAGCTGCTTAAGGTATTATACCCTGTTTATCATTATTGGAATATCACAGAGCACTACCTCTAGACCAGCTTTTATATGAGATGAACTCGCTTTAGGGTACTGGGCTTTATGCCCATTCGACCCGGTCCAACAATTAAACATATAACACGTGCAAAACACGTGTTGCCCCATAGAACATTATACACAATAATATTCTATTATATTGAGAATATACCTATATATCCAACAATCTCCTCCTATATTCTCAATATATTAGGCAATGCCCCGTTAAATCATTGGCTCACAAAATAATACAGTTTATAGACTAAATCAATTATAACTCGAATAGTTCAAATGAGACTAAACCAAAATAATCAAATAGTTCAAAGACCATATCAAAACAGAATAGTTCACAATGACTAAACCAACCAGCGAAACCTGTCATAGTTTCAAAATCAACCAAAGCAGATAAACTTCGAGAACAAAATATGAGTTTTAAGCTCATGAACACAAGAGTCTTAAACTCAACAGAAGTTTTATCAAGCAAGTGACAAAGTTATTCTTTAGAGAAATAAACCAAAAATATATCCTTGCAAACAGCTTTATGTTTACTCCTCTATTTTGAGCAAATCATTATTTTGAAATCTATGTTGACAGATTCAACTCCTCCATCTTTGCTAGCTTATTGAAAATAAGAATATCAAGAGATACATCTCTAAGAATTCTAGTAAATTTCATAAAATATCTAGTTCTACTAAAGAACTTAGTACAATTCAACGATAGCTTAGCAAAATGTAACGCAAGCATCACAATCAAGTTTCTTTAACAAAATAAAGAACAAGAACTATTATAGTTTCTACACAAGAACTATACTATGTTTCATATTGGAATGATAGAACAGTCAAACCAATTATGGTTAATTCTGAATCATCAAAATTGGAATGAAACATGAATCCATAAAAGAGTTATATCATCAAAATTGGAATGATATAACAACCATTCTAAACATCGGAAACACATCGACAAGTTTTCATGATTTCTTTTGGAATAATGAGATGATTCTAAGTGAATTATGAAAATATATAGCATCATCAAAATTGGAATGAAGTTATATATTAACAGAATTTACATAGAACTTTTCAAATTATCTAAAGCATGACAACTGCCTAAAATTGATGCTTCAGTTTGAACTTCTCTATGGCTCCAATTGGATTCTAAATTTCAAAACAACTTGGATGTTAAAGCTTTTGACTCAATAGCTTTTAACTCCATTTCCCCTACAGTTTTGATAATTAGATCACTTTCAAGTCTCTTAGCAAGAGCATTAACCATACTTGTCGCAATTGCACTTAATCTATGAGAAAGTTCAACTAGGCTTCTTTCAGCCTTAATATACTCCTCTTACTATTATAGAGTGAGTTATAAGCTACAGTGCATTATAGCTTGATTGTCGCATAACAGAATTAGAGAATTTACTTTAAATTCTCAATGGATGGTTAGCAATAAGTCATTCAATCCACTCAGCCTCTTCCCCTGCAGAGGATAGCACATAGAGGTCTAATTTTTTGGATGAGAACGCAATGCTTGTTTGCCTTTTAATCTCCATAAATTTTTTTCTGCTCCTCCTAGTGTGAACACATATTCACTAGTTGTCGACTTTCATTAAACTTTGAGTAGCACAAAGCAAACTCTTGAGTACCACTCAGGTATCTCATTAGCCTCTTAAGGACACTCAAATGTGTATGGGATTATTAGTGATTCTGCAGATCATACCTACCTCAAAGGCTATGTCTATTCTAGTGCAGATCTTTATATACACGAGACTTTCAATTCTTTTAGAATGATCTACTTGTCTCATAGTTGCACCATCATAAGGTGTCAACCTTTCAAAGCATCAAACTGAAACATCATAAGGTGTTTCAAAACATACTTTCAATCACTATATCCCCACTTTTGAAATACATTATTGATTTATCGAGTTTGACTAAGGGTTATCCCTTGCCAACCAAAACTCACCCTTATACATAATATGGTGCCCACAACACTTAGGTGTTTCGTGCTAAATTTATTTGGATAGCACAATTTAACTCCATTTATAATAGAGATGTCACTTCCAATCAACAAGTATGTCAATAAAACCAAGTAAATAAGAGCCATTATATTTGACCCATCACAAACTTAAAGGCACAGATCTGAATTACTTAATTCATATACTAGGCACTTTGAGAAATTTGTCAAATTATTTATACGATAGCTATATTGCATGTTTTTAAGCATACGATGATTTTACTAAATTGTAAATCTTGTTCCCTAAACATATTAGTTCAAAACTTTCCAGTACAAAACTGTTCAGTACAAAATATCAAGTACAAAAATTTTTAAATATCTTTAATGAATGACAAAATTTTCAATAGATGTAAGGGTAAGAAGAATACTTATTGTAGCAATATGACAAACATGTGAGTAGACATCAAATAAATCTACCCCATTTTTTCCCAGTCAATCTGTTAGCTACTAAAAAGCATTAAAATTGCTAATGAACAATCAAAATTAAGTTTCTTCTACAAAACCCTGCTTACTTACTATAGTTTTAGCTCCTCTCGGCAGATCAACTAAATTAAAGTACTATTGTATGACACAAAATCATCTCATTGTCTACTAAAGACTCTTCTTAGCTCATTTGTCATTCAGGTTTTAAGTGTCAGTAAGACTAGTTCTTGATTCCAACTGTGAATCATTGAGCGCGTCTGTAGGACTAGATTATTTCATACATTTATCTTTGATGAACACATCCTCAAAGAACTCTGCAAGTCTAGATTTTTCTAACACAAATTAGATAGATCCAACATCTGTCCACCGAACTACATTATGTACTTTCTAAACACACAAATATTTGTTGTAGGTTCGACTTTAGGCCTTTTAGAGTCATGTACTCTAACAGATGTATCACAACACAAAATTTTCACTTTAACAAAATTATTTGTGTTTTCATGCCATGATTTACAAGGTGTATTCAATTTAGAGTGTGGTAACAAATTAGAAATATGATTGATAATGTAACATCACTCATAATTACTCAAAATCAAACTAACAGTCAATAACATAGAATTCAACATTTCACTGAGTGTATGATTCTAACTTTATCAATACAGTTTGACAATGGTAAATATAGTGCACTAGAGATTATGCCAAATGCAAACTTCTCTAAAGTTGTTAAAACATATTCACCACCTCTATCAAATCTGAACCCTTGATTTTTTTTCTTTTTCCATTCAACTATAATTTTAATTCATTGAGAATGATAAGTGCTTCATTCTTCATATATATGACAGATTTATATTAATCATCTACAAAAGCAATTAAGTACTTCTGACCAACAATTATCTCACATAGTTACAACACTACTGAGATTACAATTATCAGAATGTATTGATTCAAAAGGTTGTGAACTCCTAGAGACCATACAAAATGATTTCCTAGTAATCAAAATCTGAATTCAAACTTCACATTTGTCATATTTAAGAAGTGTCATTTAGTAGAGTTATAAGTTTTAACAAGAACAAACAATTTAAAATATAGTTCATAGTGATTCTAAATTTCAAAACAACTTGGATGTTAAAGCTTTTGACTCAATAGCTTTTAACTCCATTTCCCCCACCGTTTTGATAATTAGATCACATTTTCTCACAAACAATTGAATATATGGTTCTCAAATCCTAGCCAAATATGCTATGTTCAAGAACACAATTAGAACTATTATAATTAATTGTCTCATTTGTTAAACTTAACTTATACATGCGATTGACTATGTATGCACATTAACAAAATCACTCTACCACATTTTACAAAATTATTTGCTTTCTCTAGTGATTCTAACAATGTCCACTTGCTCAAACAAATTGAGCTATATTTTTCTTTATTCGTTCTTCATCATTTTTACGACACTAAACGAGATAATGACTCATATTTTATAATTAAATTTTGCACACACAGTACAATGAACGATAAAGAACAAAACGTAAATAATGGAGTCATATTCTGCATTACAGAATGCTCCTATCCAAGTTACGGATATTTGTTATAGATTTTATACATCAATCAATTTTTTTATATTTATTTATTAGAGAAGCAACTATATAATCTCACATAAACGACAAACAATGGATTTGTCAAAATATCTATACACATAGTATGATAAAGCACTTAACAACCCTAAACATGCTAGTTTTCAAAGCGAGAATAACTATGATCTAAAACTCATAATCATGTAATAAAACGCACAAAATGTTAACACATTCATCACATGAAAATATAAGATAATTAGAAAGATTATACCGACACTTCAAGTTAGAAGTGTTTTCCAATTTCGATGAAGAAGCCGGCGCAGTGCAGACTTATTCAACCGTGATACATATCCATCATCTCCAACACACACAATTTGTAGGTAACTTTGAAGTTCCTACATCATCAAATTGTTAAAATTAGCCAATTAAACAAATTATTAGCACTATTTTATTCTAACAATAATTTAATTGGAGATACAAATTTACAGTCAAGACATACAGTTTAACTTATCAAAAATAGATATTTGATTTTAGCACATAGCCAAGACATCTATTCAACTTGTTAAATTAAATAAATGATTAATACAGTCTTGAACTTAATCACTTAGCATCATAGTATCTCTATAATTCAAAACATATACTTAAAATGAGTGTTTTGAACTTGCGGCACATAATAAAATATTTAGCAAATGACATTAATGAGGTATAGGAAATTAAAGAACTTATCTTCAATTTGGATCTAATCCAGTCCATTCACATTTGGATCTAGTTCAAGCAATATCACCATAGCCTGCACTATTACCAAAATTATTATCCACATCTTGATTCCTTTTGGCTGAACCTAGATCTGATCAAATAGTCCAAACACCACACAGCAAATCTCCAACCAATAGAGCAGCTGTTGGACTGGATCTGAATTTGGATCTGATCAAACAAATTGAACTCCAAGCACCAAAATAACATCCAATCAAAAAATTAGATCTTTTGGATCTGAACTTGATCCCCTCAACAGATCACGATGGAGGAGGGAAATCACTGGCAGTGGCGATGCCAGAGTCTTGCAGCGGCAGTGGCCATTGACGTCGGTGCCCAACGGCGGCACCCAGAGGTGGCGGTCAGCGGCGACGCCCAGCGATGGCATCCAGCGGTGGAGTCCAGCGACCTCGCCTAGCGATGGCCCCCAGCGGCGGAGTCTAGCGACGTCGCCTCATGATGGAGACCAGCAGCGGAGCCCAACGATGGCTCCCAGCGATGGCGCCCCACGACGGCGCTCAGGATAGCAGTGTGCGACGGCGATCGACGGGGTGAGATTCCGACGAACCCTCTCTCTCTTAATCTAACAATCTTAAGGTATTATACCCTGCTTATCAGTATTGGATATTATGGAGCACTACCTCTAGACCAGCTTTTATATGAGATGAACTGGGTTTAGGGTACTGGGCTTTATGCCCACTCGACCCGGTCCAACAATTAAACATATAACACGTGCAAAGCACGTGTTGCCCCATAGAACATTATACACAATAATATTCTATTGTATTGAGAATATACCTATATATCCAACAGGTGAGAGGTTCGGTGGTTGGATGGGGTCATAGTTGAAAAGATTATGTGGTGTTCTCCAAATTACACTTAATTCTAGGGTACACGTAAAGCCAAGTGCAAAAGTAAACGCATTCCTGCCAGAGGCCCCTAAATAACAATCTAAATGAGGAAAATTCCAGTCTAGAATTTAGCATCTACCCTTATCCTTTATATTTCAGCTTTCATTGATTCGAGTTCATTTCAATCTGAGTTTCAAATTAGATATATTACATCCAATAATAGGTTAAAATATATTTTTGTCTGATTGCAACATAATAATATCCAAAATTTGCTTTCCCTGCTTCAAACCTCTTCTCATCTACCCACATAAGATAAGTTAACTATGTGCATCATCTTAATTGCAATGTTCTACATCCTTTTACTCCAATTTAAGTGTTGAATGTCAAAAAATGTGTATAAACTTGTTTCCAGGGCATCCGACAAACCGAATATAACATTTCAAAAAATTCTCAAATCTGACTTATTCCAAAGCAACACATTGTGGCCAATAAACATAAGGTATCAGCTAATTCTTAAACCCATCACTTCAACTCATTTCACTCTCATGTTTTCCAACTAAATTTAATGGTGTGAAACTCAACCCTAACTAAAATCTTGAAGGCAACCTCATCAGTAAATAAGATTTGCGCGCGTTCTTTAAAATAGATTACTCTTATGTTACCTTAAAGGCATCCTCATCAATACATTCATCACCAATGTAAACAGGCCAAACATTATTGCTGTCAGCAAATCCTTGAAAAAGAGCAAAGTTGTAGAAGTTAATAGGTTTGCTTATTTATGCTTGATTAAAATTTAACCAAACAAATTGAATGAAAATGATGTGAATGAATGTGTCTAAAAGTAAATCCAAAAGCATACCAAGTGACTCGAGCAGGAACTCCAAGGCCTTGCCTTTGTCACACTTGATCGTAGGACGAATCTCAAAAACCTGCAAAAATCAAGTTCCCTTCAAAGTTATAATCAAGATACAGAGATAGATAGCAAACTGTAACAAAATGAAAACTATAGAGAGTCGAAACACACACACTTTTCTCCCTTTAGTTAGCTTCAACATGGGGTAGTCTTCTAGCATTGACCTCACCTGCTCAGCCAATGCACTCCAATTCTGTTTACATAAAAAAGTTGAATACAAAAATATGAACATGTTAATTAACATACAAAAGTCAGGATTTTCGATGTAAGCTTGATCCCAAACTTTTACCTTTTCAGCCACACATCTGAAGTGAACAGAGACACACAACTTGTTGTTCTCTGCCGTCGCCCCTGGCGTGGACTCAGTTTTCTTTGTTAACACCTTGTACACCTTCAACAATAGATTACAAACAAACCCAGTTTCAAATACAGTACCATATGCATGAATCTAATAAGGCATCATGATTATAAAAGAAAACAACAAAATAAAGATACCACCCACCTCATCAATCATAGTCAAGAACTCACTGGCTGCCTGAAACAGCAATGGCTTGCCTGAACCACACAAATTGAGATCAATAAGTATGATCCCAAATTTTGATTTGGTTTTTAAATAGTAAAGAAAATGAGATGCGTTTTGCTTTTACTCACCTTGTTTTTGATGAACTTCCTGCATTTTTTAGGACCCTTGATATCCATCCCATGGCTGCCAGCGTAATACAACTCGGCTAGCCTCACAAATTTATATACCTAAAACCAGAATCTCAAGAACCCAAATCTGCATCAATTTCAACGAAAAGAAGCCGACGAACTGAGATTGCAAAAATAAAAATAAAAGTACCTTATGGCAGCATTTGCCACTAACAATAGTAGTCGGAAAGTGCCTGGCAACCCCTCTAACTGCATCCCTCATCTACAATGCAAATCAAACCCAGTTCAACTCACAACCCCCAAAACAGAGACACAAATTAAATCAAGAAAATGAAATCATTGGACTTCACTCACTGATTCGGACATAAATGCACAGTCATGATCATCCACAATCGGCGACAATCTGATTCCCCTTGGATGCCTTTGCTATCTCACTAAACATAGTGAGTGCCGACGGGTGCTTCATCTGCCGTCGGGCTTTGGTCTGTGACAGTGGAGGGAGGAGCAGGGGGTTTTGGCAAGTGTTGGACGGAAATAGGGGGTCGCATCTGGAGGTGGGGGGCCACTGTGGGGTGACAGGAAGGGTCATCGGCGGGAGGGCGGTGCACAAGAGGCACCGGAGGGAGAGAGGGCGAGGGAGACAGTGAGAGAGAGCGGGGGGAGAGAGAGAGCGGGAAAAGAGAGGGAGACAGTCAGAGAGAGAGAGAGATGGAGACTGTGAGAAAAAGAGAGAGAAGGGGGGTATTTGGGGAAAGAGAGAGAGTGTGTGTGTGTGATTTTGAAATTGTGGGGTTTGAAATTTTGGACGGAAAAATATGTTTTCTGAGAATCAATTTGGTTCCTTGATTTTAGGGGAGATTGAAGGAGAGCCGCTTGATAGCTTTCTTTGTAATTTATTATATAGATAGATAACAGTGTGTTTGATATTTATCGTTTATGATCCTTAAGGCCTCATGACATCACGTCCTTGATAATTATAAAAAATAAGCCCATTAATGCAGGACACAATAATTGGGAGAACCAAATGAAGATTTTCTTGGTCCGCCAAAGCCATCGTGGGATCCACCAAAACTTTGATTGTCTTTGTTAGACATATCCAGACTTCAGAGATCTTTAATTTTGGTTAGCAAACATTAGTGAATGCTTTGTAGGCAAAGCTGGTTGTAACAGTTTTAATCACCCACCTTTTTAGTGACATGAAAACTTTGTAATCCTATTTTCATTCTTCTGTTCCATGGAAATTTCTCTTGTAATGATATCAGCAGTTCAGTATATAATGAATTCATACAATAGGTGCTACCTCATTTCATATACTTCATACTCAATGTATCCTTTCACAACTTTAATTAAATGCAAAGAATTACCATTTTTATAGCAACAATCATAAAGAGGTTATCCTTCAGGGAGGATTCTTTCCGAAGCATATACATCAAATTATCTCAATAATTGCCTAGCTGGATATTTTGGGCCAATTTTTAACTTATTTTGGGGTGTGTGTGTGACTTAGTGTGCAGGTGGATAATCAACCAAACAGTTCAAGCTTGCAACTATGAATATCATGAACAACTCACAATAATGTTCCTCTCAAGATTTGATGTTGAATCTTTCAAAACCTTTAGGAAATGTAATCTTCTAACATACATGCCTTCCAGAACATGGCTAGTAGAAGTTATTCTTTTTTTTTTTCCTTTTCTTTTCTCCTTTTCATTTTTCTTTGATTCTATTTCTTACTTTTTAGTTGAACTTTGCAAAAATGGTGACTATCATCTACTATCTAAGAGTTAGCATTTTGACTTTAAAAAAAACTGTGAGGAAAGAGTAGAAAGAACTAAACAGAACATGCAAATAAAAGTATAGATATCTGATCTCATGCACTATCCCAGTCAACAGAAACATAAACTTAATCTAAGGTGCACTTTTAGAACTCCCAACAAACTTAATCCGTTGGGCACCTGGAAGGTTCCAAAATTGCTCGAGATAGTAGCGCCATCCAGATTGGCCCCCTACACACCTGACACCCAATCAGTTTAAGCCTGCCTAGTCAAGCTTCCCAAAATACCTCACCTAAATTGCCAAAAACACCCTAAGAAAAGTAGTAATGGTCATGTTTTAACTATGGGTAGAGCCGTAGAGGTAAGACAACTAAAATTACCAAACTCCAACATCCACTTAAAAGTAAATGTCAGTTACCCCCAACTTTATCTCCAAACACCCCTAAAGGTTAACTACCAATATTTGTGAAACACAATCCAACCACACGGTATAACTATCATTGAAATTAGCACATTAAATTCATCTCTATTTCTTGACATTATATTATATCACCCTAAAAACAACAACCTTGTTTCAATTTTGCATCAACATTAGATAACTAATCCATAGTAGGACCGTAAAAGCCCTAATTTACGCAAATTAGGGTTCAATCAAATACACCATGATCCAGGGCACACAATCCAAAAACAAAAAATACAAAATACAAAAAACAAACTTAAACTTACTTGTGATCGAGCTTCTTGATCACCTCCTCGATCTTCTTCTTCATTGAATCGACAACAGCAGTGTCCATCTCGAGCACGGAACTCGAGGCGAGCGATTCGGAGTAACTAATCCATAGTAGGACCGTAAAAGCCCTAGTTTAGGCAAATTAGGGTTCAAAAACAATCTCGAGCATGAAGAAGATGATCTAGGGCACACAATCCAAGAACAAAAAAAACAAACTTAAAATTACTTGTGATCGAGCTTCTTGATCACCTCCTCGAACTTCTTCTTCATCGAATCGACAGCAGCAGTGTCCATCTGGAACTTGGAACTCGAGGCGAGCGATTCGGAGAAAGAGAAGGGTTAGGGATAAAGTAATTACAATCGGCATTGATGAAGGAGATGATGTCATCGCAGATGCGGGTTGGTGCTGTGGGCAAGCGTTGATGAGGAGGAAGATGTTGTGGGCGAGCACCAGGTGGAGGTTCTGCTGCTCTTCGTCTTGATTTCGATTTGGTTCAGGAGAGAGAGCAGGAAGAGAGATAGGCAACGAGGGGAAGAGAGAGAGGCAGCAAGAGCGGGAAGAGAGAGAGAGAGCCAGGGAAGAGAGAGTATTTCGGGAAAAAGAGAGAGAGGGAGGGGGTTTTGAAATTGTGGGGTTTGAAATTTTGGGCGGAAAAATATATTATGTGAAAATCAATCTGGGCCATTGATTTTAGGGAAGATTGAAGGAGAGCCACTTGATAGCCACTTGATAGATTGAATGATATTTTGGTATTTATTTTGTATCTTTAGTCATATAAAGATTTTTTCCCTCCAGAGCCCTATATATATGATGCCTGTGTGATGTTGCTTGGATTGGCATGGGGAGGATTCATATTGACTGACCGTGATGTTAATTTTTTAATTGTGAGCAGAATTTCGTAAGAATTGCTCTAAAAGGGCTAATATTTAAGGGGAGATTTTGTCGAACTTTTTACTATAATTCCTAAAAATATATTACGTTTTCAAACGAAATCTTGGTTTTTATTTTGTATATTGGTTAATATGAAAATTTTAGAGGATACTATTTTAGAGGAGACTATTTTATATCTTGGCTAATATCGAACAAAATCTATTACGTCAAAGTTAATATTAACTGCATGTAAAATTTTAGAGGAGACTGTCGAAATTTTTACTAAACAACTTAATTAATTAATCATTCTTCGCGATGACGTGCCGTCAGAAATAATTTAAAGGTGATTGTATTAGAAAACAATTAGGAAACAATACAATTTCAAAGGAGGGTTGTATAGAGAAAATGATTGTATTAAAAATGTGGTTGTATTTGTTTACACTCAGAATTTTTTTTCTTCTGTCATGGTGCATATTTTTAATGGATGTGCTCACATTTCTTGAAAAATAGCTAGGTTTTTGGAAAATTGGATAAGTCAATATTGAGTAATTTAAGGGCAATTAATAAAGATGATATAACTAAAAAAACTGAAATAATTTAACAAATAATTGTTAAAGAGGTATAGTGAATGATTTTTGATCTTAACATGTATAATGAATAAATTTATATGCAGTTCACCAAACCAAATAACTCCAAATAAATTTATATGCAGTTCCGAATACGTGCCGTAGGCACGTGCCCATGGGCATACCTGATATATAATATATATATATAGCTACTCATCTTATGCTGTACAGTAGCACGTTTTGAAGGGGTTAAACACTTTCCACATGCAGTTGAGTTCTTCAGGAAACTGTACCACATCCTTCCACGAAGTATAGTTAGTGATGGGGTTAACCCTTGTTCTCTCACGGGTGGGCCAAGCAAAGATCCTCACCCATTCTTCCACGAAGTATAGTTAGAAAATTATTGTTTAACATAAGTTATCTATATAATAAATTACAAAGAAAGCTATCAAGTGGCTCTCCTTCAATCTCCTCTAAAATCAATGGCCTAGATTGATTCTCACAAAACATATTTTCCCGCCCAAAATTTCAAACCCCAAAATTAAACTTTTCCCACCAAAACTAAAAAAACTCATTACTTTATTACTGATGCGGTTTGTTTTGGGGAGGCGTGTGGATGCACTAAGTGTGAGTTCTTCTCGATTTGTATTAGTGGAGGAAGCTCCGGTGCGGACGACCCTTAGCTGGGCGAACGGTCAGGAAGTAGGCGGGAGTGAGGTGGAGGCTGGATGATCGACTCGGATCAGGAGGCTCGGATCCAAGGTCTCGTGTACCTGCACACAGTCTAGGAACACCGGGGTTGGTCCCGGTGGCAGACCCTCCGACGACCTAGTCAGCTACTGAGAGAAAGTAATAGTAACTAGGGTTTTGAGGGGGAAAGATTGATTACCTGGATAAGGGGTAGAGGGTCTGGTATTTATAGGAGAAGCCAACCGGGTCTGGACCCATTTGGGGCTGGGTCCGGACCCGGTTGCCCATGGGCCTGACATGGCAGAAGCCCAAGCAGTATAGGGCTAACGTGGCGGAGGCCCGGGCAGTTTCCAGGCTAACATGGCAGAGGCCTGGGCAGTTTTTGTGCTGACGTGGCGGATCCGAATGATCCAGCAGTGCACGCTTCATGAGGGGATCCTGTGGCCCAGGAGGGGCCACATAATCTAACCCATATTAGGAGCCCCCCACTCCTGGAGGGCTGGGTGATCCAGCTGTGTAGGAGTGGTTCTTTACCTCTGTAGGAAGAGCAGGGTGGTGTGTGCGGCGAGGAATATGATCTGTTCCTTCCTGAAGAGGCCAGGGGGGTAGGATGATGGGATCCCCTATTGGAGTCATGCGGGATGCTAGGCGCAGGAGAGTCGGGGCAACGCTTGCCGAGCCCCTAGGGTCGGTAGACGAGCATCGATGGTCGGCAGGCGAGTGTCGAAGGTCGATAGACGAACTTCGAGGGTTGGCAGACGATCCCCTCGCTAGTTGGAGAGCAAGGGGATGACAAAGTCTGTTGACTTGGAGCTCGGCTTGCCGAGCGTCGAGGGTTGGTAGGCGAGTGTCGAGGGTCGGTGGACGGGCTTCGAGGGTCGGCAGACGATCCCCTCATTAGTTGGAAGAGCAAGGGGATGCCCAAATCTATTGAGTTGGAGCTCGGCTTGCCGAGCATCGAGGGTCGGTAGGCGAGTGTAGAGGGTCGGTGGACGAGCTTCGAGGGTTGGCAGACGATCCCCTCGCTAGTTGGAAGAGCAAGGGCATGCCAAGGTCTATTGAGTTGGAGCTCGGCTTGCCGAGCGTCGAGGGTCGGCAGATTAGCCCTTCGGTTGTTGGATAGAGAGGGGTTTTGGGGCTCGCGGTGCCATCTGAGCTCCGAGCCTCTTGTGAAAAGAGGGGGATTTTTGGGGCTCGCTGTGTCACCCGAGCTCCAAGCCCCCTGCGAGTAGAGGAGGACTTTGGGGTTCGCGCTATCGTCCGAGCTCTGAACCTTTTGTGTATGAGGGAGGGCTTTTGGGGCTCGCGCTGTCAACTGTGGTCCGAGCGATATCCGAGTGCCGAGCCCCCTGAAAATAGAGGGAGGATATTGGGGCTTGCGGTGCCATCCGAGCTCCGAGCCACCTGGGAAATAGGAGAAGATGTTCAGGCTCGCGGTGCCATCCGAGCTCCGAGCCTCCAACGAAATAGGAGATGATATTGGGGCTCGCGGTGCCATCCGAGCGTCGACCCTTATGTTGAATAGAAGAGGAATTTGGGGCTCGCGATAAGATCTGAGCTCCGAGCCTCATGTGAAATAGAGGAGGAGTTTGTGGCTTACGATGCTATCCGAGCATCGACCCTTCTGTTGAATAAAAGAGGAATTTGGGGCTCGCGATGCCATCCGAGCTTCGAGCATCATGTGAAATAGATGAGGAATTTGGGGCTCGCGATGCCATCCGAGCGTCGACCCTTCTGTTGAATAAAAGAGGAATTTGGGGCTCGCGATGCCATCCGAGCGTCGACCCTTCTGTTGAAATAGAAGAGGAATTTGGTGCTCGCGATGAGATCCGAGCGTCGACCCTTCTGTTGAATAGAAGAGGAGTTTGGGGCTCGCGATGAGATCCGAGCTCCAAGCCTCATGTGAAAATAGAAGAGGAGTTTGTGGCTCACGATGTCATCTGAGCGTCGATCCTTCTGTTGAATAGAAGAGGAATTTGGGGCTCGCGATGAGATCTGAGTGTCGACCCTTCTGTTGAATAGAAGTGGAATTTAGGGCTCGTGATGAGATCCGAGCCTCGAGCTTTCTGACCAGGCTGAAGAAGAGGTGCCACCCCCCCCCCCTCAAGCATAGATTAGGTTTTTCTTTCTTTCTTTTTGATTGTACATGCTTGGCGTGGACTGGCCACTGCAATTTTGTAGCATAATTTTTGAAAGTAATGAAAGATAGCTTTTTGGTCGAGGCTTCGTAGCTTGCACAATTTTTAGTCTCCTTTGTGACTGGTTGTTTTCTCTCGTCTTTTTGGTGGACGCACGAGGTCTTGGGTGCCGACCCTATTTTTGCCGAGGAATCCCTGGTCCGAGCGGGGAAGGAGGCCATGTAGGCATCTCTGGCTCGCCAACGAAAATAGGCTCGGGACCGAGCGGCCGCCAGGAATTATTTCATGAACAAGTCTAGGGAGCTCGGTCTGGAGGTGGCTCGTCTGAAGAAAGCCATAGCCGACCGGGACTGGTGGATAATCGAGACGAACTGGTCGATTTCGGATGCCTCGAGTGGGTGGTCGGCTTCAGAGTCTTTTCTTCGCAAGGCCATTGTTGAGAAGGAGTTGGAGATCCGCAGGCTGAAGCTGGTGTTAGGCGCTGGTGATCGAGGAGGCGAGCAATTCGGTACCAGGGCCGTCTCCGACCTTTTTGTTAGAGGGTGCCCAGCCTGATGATGCGGGAAGCTCGGTGGCAGGGGTGACTTCCCTGGTCGGGCCGGCCGAGCATGAGAGGAACCCCGAAGGAAGCCGAATTTGAGTTTTAAGTCGAGTGTGAGTGAGTTGTAAGTTGTCCATTGTATTTGTGCCGCCGTTACTGGCGCGCAATGAGTAATAATAAAAACATTCGATTTCATGAACCTTGATAGTTTCATTGGACGAGGATTGTTGCTGGGCTTGGCACGCAGGAGGTCGCTGCCGAGGTGACCTGGTGCAGCGGGCCCATATGCAGTGACATTTTGCCTTTCGACAATCATTAATGGCGACGTTTCGCCTTCCAATAAGCATTAATGGCGACATTTCGCCTTCCACCGTTTGGGGTTCCCAGGCACAATAACTATGCTTCTCAGGGGGCTATATAACCCTCATTCCCCCTTGTTGGTTGTCAAGAAGTGAGAGTGGCTGATCTGCCACTCGACTTGGGTGCCTGCCGAAGGTGGGCGCCCCAAAATTGAAACTTTTTCGAGGGCTCCGGATTGGTCGTGCACCAATCACCCTCGAATAATTCGGGGTTTTGGCCTTGAGGGCCGTAAGACCCCGGGTTGTTCGTTGGTGAGTGGTGTGCTGATCAATTGATTCGGAGGCTCGGAAGGTCGGAGAGAGCCTTGTGTCGGTGGCTCCCCTGCCGCCCTCGAACAATTCGGGGTTTTAGCTTTGAGAGCTGTAAATGTAGAACCCCGTATTGTCAAATATTATTTTAAATATTTGAAAATGAATTTAAATTGATTTTTGGAGATTTAATTAATATTTTCTAAAAGATTTATCTTTTTACACGTGCAAAATACGTGCAAATACCTTTTGAGAAGTTTGAAAAGTTAAGTTTTCTTCATGAAAAATCATTATTTAATATTTGGGATTTATTTAGTATTTTTCCAGATTTTTCTGAAATTAATTGAAACTATTTGCAAATTTTGAGAAAAGAATGACTTTTTTGCAAATTTGACATTTTTAGGGATTAAAATGAAAAACGTAATCCTGGACATTTTGAACAGTATTGGTTGAGATTTAGAATTATATTTTCCTTTAAATCCTAATTTAAATGAATTTTGATCGAATTTCCAAGACTAGACCTATATATGTGAAGTTGTATTTTGGAAAGGATTATTTTGCAAAAATGCGGGTAAAACCCTAAACCTATTCCCGGATATTTAAAGGATTTTCCTGCCGTCATTTGTTGAGAATATATAGAATTTTGGTGATTTGCTTTGGAGCAAGAAGAAGTTTTTGGATCTCGCAAAAAGGAAGGCTTTTCGTGAATTTTTCTCAATTCAAAGGTGAGTGACTTTGTTTTGCTTTGTTTTATTTTGTGAGCGATGTAAAATTGTTTTGTTGTTTTGATCTATGTATGCGAGTGACAATGTTGTTTGACTTGATGTGGTGAATGATATGGATCTTATATTGTGGTATGGATTATGTGAACAATTGTGGTTATTTGGACCATGTATGCGAAATCTAAGATTGTTGAGTAGATATTTGTTTATGAAATTTGTATTGCTAGAAAGCATGTTAAGATTTGAGTATGGCTATGATCGGATGATGAGCATCGGGATCTTATGTATATAAATCAGATCTTGGTTTGAGTCGTGAAAGAAATTTAGTTTTTGAGAAACCCTGATGGAAAAATTAGTAATTTAGAACATGAAAATTGAGTTTTGATATATTGGATGATTGGGTGATGTACCCATAATGAAGATTATTGGAGATTTGTTATTTTTCCTGAATACGAACTATTTTCATGAACAAAGAATCTTTAGAAAACTTCAGTTTTGATTTGTGTTCAGACCTAAATTATGAAAAACTGTAGGCCGACAGTCGACTAGTCTACTATTCAGTCGACTGGTACAACCTGCTACTGTATTTTAGTTTTCTTTGAAAAACTCGTTCTGGACAGTCGACTTAGACTATCATCAGTCGACTGGTTCACTGAGAAATTACTTTGTAAAAAATTATTTCAGTCCTTTCTGGACAGTCGACCATGACCTCCTTAAGTCGACTTATGTACTTAGAATGTTTTCTTGAGAATTGTCGGAATTTGTCTCGGGTAAGTCGACTGATGGACTTTCCAGTCGACTTATGTTACTTAGTTTATTTTCGTAAAAATCATAGATATTCTCCTCTGGACAGTCGACTTACTACAGTATAAGTTGACTGGTACTGATGAGTTTTTGTAACTTGAGTGTTCTTTTGAATGATTAGACTTCAGATATTTTGGCCTATATTTTGTCTTCAGTTAAGCATATGATTTGAGATATTCAGTTAAGTATTTGATTTAAGATATTCAGTTGAGCCACTTGTTTAGTGGAAATTTGATTCAGACATTTGAGTTTGAGTCTCTAGAGGTGCGTGACCCTAGTATACTGGTGTTGAGTTATTTTGTTGAGGCCCGTAGAGGCATTTTAGTTATTCAGTTTTAAGTTTAGGCCGGTGGGGTACACCACTCTAGGAGATTCGTTGAGTAATTAAGTAACCCAAAAATAATAAGAACATGCACTAATGGTGATATGATGAACGGGAACATGAGTTATGCACCTCAGTATGGCTTTAGATGTGGGATTTAATCTCCGGAATTATCCAAGTAACTTACTTGAGATGTGGGATTTATCTCCGGAATTATCCAGATAAATTACCTGCGATGTGAGATATATCTCCGAAATTATCCAGGTAATTACTTGCGGTGTGGGATTGATCTCCGGAATTATCAAATTCGAGGCGACGCACATGGGGTATTCATGTGATGATGTGTCCATGTTTAGATGTGGGATGATCTCCGGAATTACCCAGGTAAAATACCTGAGATGTGGGATCTATCTCCGGAATTATCAAGCATGAGCTAATTCTCACAGTTTATCTTTATCTCGTAGTAGTCATCGTGATAGGATTAGTTGCATAGCGGGGGATTGAACCCTATGAAGAGAAGACATTAAGGGCTTGCACCGAACCTATGTAAAGTGGGATGCATAGACTTCGACAAGTACGCATTAGAGAGTCCGCATATAGAATTGGTATTTTCTTGACTTGGCTTTGTGCATGTGGTTTTCCTGTTTTCTACACTAGACACTTGGTTTAGTATCACTTGTTGTTACAATTCTTGCTACCTCATACTTTATGTATTTTGGTTCACTATATGTTACTTATGAATCCTTGCTTAATGTTCATCTATGTTGTTTGTTTGATTTTATGTCACTCACACCATTTATGGCTAACCCCTTTAGTTTTGGGGGTTAGGGATCATCTCTAGTCTCACATGTTGCAGGTTGTTGCTTAGAGTTGGAGGTTGGATGCTTGAGTTGGTTTTTGAGATAAATTGATTCCTAAGAGTTTTGTGTAAATATGTAAAAGCAGATTTGAGATAGTTTTGTATTGTAAATAAAGGAAAATTTTGATTGAGATGTTTTTGAATTCCGCTGTGCTATGTAAAAGTTTGTTTTAATAAAAGTTGAAAATTTTAGTGGTGTTGGTTGTGTTTACTGTTACAATTGAAGTGGATTGCTGGGATTGTGCCACGTATTTTCTAAGATATCATATTAGAAATTCGGGGCGCTACAGTAAACCCCGAGTTGCTCGTGGGTGAGAGGAGGGTCAACAGACGATGCGAAGCTCGGGGCGCTTGCCGATGGCAGGCGCCCTAAACCTTAATGAAAATTTTGCTGGAGTATTCGTGGCAAAAGGTCATCGCCGAGCGTACGGGTCGAGTGGCTTTGAAGAAAGCCACGGCCCTGTTCGGGGTCGACGACGAGTCCCCACCCTTGGCTAACAAAAAAGACGATACGGGCGTGGCTGGCGGTTGCTTCTGCGCGCATAGGTTGAGGGGCTTGAAGAAGCCCAACCCATGTCAGGGGCAGATGCCGAGCCCACACACCGGGGAGAAAGCCATGAATGGGTGTGGTTGAAGGTCGCCGCCGAGCGTATCGGCCGAGTGGCTTTGAAGAAAGCTACGACCTTGTTCGGGGTCGACGACGAGCCCCCACACTTGTTCTCAGAAAGACGGTATGGGTGTGGCTGGCGGTTGCTGCTGTGCACATGGGTTGATAAGCTTGAAGAAGCCCAACCCATGCCAGGGGTAGATGCTGAGCCCCCACACCGGGGAGAAAGCCAACAATAGGCATGATTGAAGGTTGCCACCGAGTGTATCGGCCGAGTGGCTTTGAAGAAAGCCACGACATTGCTCGGGGTCGACGACGAGCCCCCACACTTGTTCTCAGGAAAACTGTAAGGGAAGTTTTTCCAGCTCATGATGCTATCCGAGCGCAGAGTCGTAAGCTTGTAAGAGAAGCTGTTCTGGCTCGCGATGCTATCCGAGCGCCGAGCCGTAAGCTTGTAAGGGAAGCTTTTCTGGCTCGCGATGCTATCCGAGCGCCGTGCCGTAAGCTTGTAAGAGAAGCTTTTTTGGCTCGCGATGCTATCCGAGCGCCGAGCCGTAAGCTTGTAAGGGAAGCTTTTTTGGCTCGCGATGCTATCCGAGCACCGAGCCGTAAGCTTGTAAGGGAAGCTTTTTTGGCTCGCGATGCTATCCGAGCACCGAGCCGTAAGCTTGTAAGGGAAGCTTTTCTGGCTCGCGATGCTATCCAAGCGCCGAGCCCGAGACATGTTTTTTAATGGGAATCAATACGAAGCCACAAACTTGTTTTAAGAAAGCTGTCATGATTACAACATCTTTGGATTTTACAAAAAAAACAAGGCACGACGTGCCGATTACATCATTCATAATCTACAAAAAATAAGGCTAACCCTCCCCTTCTAAGAACTTGATGAGGTGCTCCGCATTCCACGGCCTCTTTATAGCCTTGCCTTCTGGGTTGGTTAGGCGGTACATCCCCGAACGCACGACCCCAGAGTCCTTGTAAGAGCCCTCCCAATTTGGGGCCAATTTCTTTTTTTGCCGGGGTTGGATACTGCTAACTTCCGGAGGACGAGGTCTTCGAGTTTGATGTCGGTGGGACGCACCTTTTTGTTGTAAAACCTTTCGATCCTCTGTTGGTAGGTGTTCCTTCTGATGGCGGACTTCTCCCTGACCTCGTCTATAAGGTCCAGGTCGGCTCGCAGCTGTGCAGAGTTGCTTGCTTCATCGAAAGCCATGATCCGGGGCAAAGGGATCCCGATTTCCAGGGGAATGATGACCTCTGTGCCGTATGTTAGATTGAATGGCAACTCTCCTATTGGGATTCTCTTTGTCGTCCAGTGGGCCCAGAGAACGCTCAGTAGCTCATCGATCCATAACCCCTCAAATGAGTTATCGAGTCATTTCTTGAGGCCGTCGAGGATTTGGCGGTTCGTGTTCTCGGCCTGTCCGTTGGACTGGGGGTGGCATACTGAGGAGAAGCGTTGCTGGATCCCGAGATCTTCACAGAACTTTCGAAAATGCTTACCCACAAATTGGGTTCCATTGTCCGTGATGAGCACCTGTGGGATCCCAAACCGACAGACGATGTGTTTCCGAAAAAACTGTTGGGTCTGCTTCTCGGTGATCGTTGCTAATGGCTCGGCCTCGATTCACTTCGTGAAATAATCGATGGCCACTACGAGAAACTTTCGTTGGCCCGTTGCCTTCGGAAATGGGCCTACCAGATCCATCCCCCACATCGCAAAGGGGGTCGAACTGGCCATGGAACAAAGATTTTCTTGCGGATCCCTTTTCACGGGGGAGAACCATTGACAGGGATTGCACTTCTTCACTAGGGCGAGGGCGTCTTGCAGCATAGTGGGCTAGTAGTACCCATGATTCAATGCCTTTCCCGCGAGCGAGTGACTTCCCATATGGCATCCGCTGATCCCCTCAAGCAGCTCCTTGAGGGCGTACTTTGCTTCACCAGGTGTCAGGCAGTGGAGGTAGGGTCTCTCGTCCGTTGTTGTGTATGATCTTTTAAAGAGGGTTGCGTCGATCACGACGAAACTTTCTGCACGGACCCTGGCCCGCCTCGCTTCAGCCCGGTCTTCGGGGAGCTCACCCTTGATTAGAAATTTCTTAATAAGAGTGGTCCAGTCATCAGGAGGAGCTACATCCTCAATGCAGAGAGCCTCAGGGAAGTCTGTACATGGCTTCAGGAGGACTTCGATCAGGACGGTGCGGTCGAGGCCTTCAAAGGATGAGGAAGCTAACTTCGACAGGGCATCGGCCTGGGCGTTCTGCTCCTTGGGGATCCTTAAGACCGCCGACTCATCGAAGGACGTCAATAGTCGTTGGACCACAGCCAGGTACCTGATCATCCGATCGTCACGGGCCTCGTACTCCCCAGTGATCTGGTTGACCACAAGCTAAGAGTCACTAAAGGCCCTGATCTGTCTGGCGTCGGCCTGATGAGCCAGGGTGAGCCCGGTGATCATGGCCTCGTACTCAGCCTCGTTGTTAGAGGCCGGAAAGTTGAGGCCGAGGCAGTATTGAAGGAGGAAACCATTTGGACCCTGTAGAATGATGCCCGCACCACTACCCGCTTCGCAAGAGGAGCCATCGACGTAAACTTTCCACGTCTGGTCGGCTTTCTTTCTTGTGGGTTACTCGGAGATGGTGCATTCTGTGATGAACTCGGCGAGGGCCTGCCCTTTGATGACCGTCCTCAGTTGATAGCCGATGTCGTACTGACTGAGCTCGATCGACAATTTGACTAGTCGTCCCGAGCTCTCGGGCTTATAGAGCACGGCCTTCAGAGGTTGGTCCGTGAGCACCTGGACTGAATGTGCCTGAAAATATGGACGAAGCTTCCGTGCGGCCATGACCAAGGCATATGCTATTTTCTCCATTATAGAGTATCTGGTCTCGGCGGCGAGCAGAACCTTGCTCACATAGTACAGAGGCTTTTGGATTCCTTCCTCTTCTCGAACGAGGACGGTGCTGAGCACGCTCTCCGAAGTCGACAGGTTAAGCCAGAGCGGCTCACCTGGTTCGGGCTTGCTGAGGAGAGGAAGCATTGTCAATAAATCATGCAATCCTATATAAAAAAGGGGAACTTTTCTCGGAACACAATAGTTTGTAATTTTCAGTAGATGTTTCGTTTTTGAAAACTACACACTTATCGGTTATCATGCTTTTATTGCTAAACTTAGATGTCGAGCCATCGGAGCTGAGGATTTTATCGTAAAACCCTTCCAGAAAAAGGATGTTCAAAGATTGAGGAGCTACGCAATGCCAACAACTATTACACCCAAAGCTGGATCCAAGAGGAAATTGCCAATGGACCTAGTAGCTGAGGGCAGTGACTCTGAGAGGAGACCAAGGCTAGCTGCAGTTTCTGTTGCTTGATTTTTTTTTATAAAAAAATTTATAAACTTTGTGCTTCATCGTCATTTCTTTTTTAACAAATCAGTTTTTATTTGTAGTAACTTGGAGGCCTTGTTTTCATCTTGTAACTAGCTAGAATTCAGTTCCTATAGTTGTCTGTCAATCATATTCAGTTCCTTCAGTTCCTATAGTTGTCTGTCAATCATATTCAGTTCCTTCAGTTCCTATAGTTCCTTTTGATTAGTGTATCATGATTAACATGTATTGGGTTGGATCGGATGCTATTGTGTTGTTTTAAGTATTGATATGATCAAATCATGTTAAATCAGAATGAGAATGTATTTGTCTAATATTTCAGTTGGGGTGTGTTGTTGAGGCATTAAGCTGAGAATGAATCTTTTTCCGGAGAAGGTCTAATATTTCAGTTGTGCTCTCTCATTTTTTTCGGAGAAGGTCTTAATATACAAATTGCAAACCTAGTTATGAGTTCTAACTGTATTCTTCTTGCTAGTGGCTAGTGGCCAAGTGCTTCCTCTTTGTTGTACACCATGACCAAGAAATTATGTGTAAACGATATTGAATATGAAACTAGGGTTTATGCTAAAGGCGGCTATTATTTTGTTTGAAGCATAAACCACTAGATGTTCTGAATATCTAGACGGTATATATAGCCAATACTGCCTTGATGTCCTTAGGGCTTATAGAACAAGATTCTGATATTCATAACCAGATCTTACGTATGTAGTATGCGTCCTATAGAACATAATCTATATAATAAAACACAAAGAAAGCTAGCAAGTGGCTCACCATCAATCCCCCCAAAATTAAGGCTCGGATCCAACCTCACAAAACACATTCCCCCCTCCCCCCCCCCCCAAAAAAAAAAAAAAAAAAAACCCCCAAAGCCAACTTTTTTCTCCCCAAAACTAAAAAACTCATTACATTATTACTACTCTCTTTTCTCTCTTCACTTTTCATATTTCTCTCTTTCTCTTTCTCCCTCTCTCTCTCCCATTCTTTCTTCATTTACATAGAAATTTAGATTTTAAGATTTCAGGTTTGTAAAATTTTTAGAATTTTTATGCTTTTTTTTATTGCACATGTTATATTGAAAATAACAAATATCTCTTCAACAGTTAAATTTCATCATTTTCCATACTTAAAATTCTAAGAAGTTGGATTTTACAGCCTCATTTATAATTATTTTTCGACATATACTAATAGAAATATGGACTTTTATTTACAACTAATTATTATCATACTATTCAAACTTGAACTACATAATTGTTGTTTTACTGTTTACAGAGTTTTTCGTGTGTTGTATCGTTCCGAAGACGTGCCGTAGGCACGTGCCCACGGGCAAATCTAGTAAATTTTTAACGGCAAGTCGGATATATGGTTCTTAAAAAAAATGTTGTAGGACTAATTTGGTTTGGGGTACTTCGTATTTATTCCGAGATGTATTTATAATGGTGAACAAAATGAAAAGAGAGTCCGAGTCTCCGAGATTTACATCCATTCCAACAGTATTACCTTATCTAAACAACAATGTTGTCCGGCCCATGAATAATGGTATTTATATGATTCATATGTTGGGGTTTGTGGATCTAATATACGATAATGAGTTGAAGATGGTAGACGAGAAGGAGAGTCGAAGTGGGAACAAGCATGTCAAGAGTAGTTTGAGGCTACATGCAGAGTTGTGGTCGACCGCAACCCAGGCAATGTACGGTCGACCGCGCAGTCGACCGTCTCGCTCACTGTTTCAACCCTGTATACTTGAAGAGGGCGATCAGTCGACCGCACAGTCGATTGACCTACACTATGTTGGACCCTGTAGAATGAGAGAACCGGTCGACCGACTTGGTGTTGCGGTCGACCGCCTCCCGACCCTGATTGATGAGCGACTGAGATTGAAAGTTGAGAAAACTTATATATATTGTATTGTGTACAATTTTATGGTTAAGTGAAAAAAAAATAGAGATTTACCAGCCGTCATTAAGAGAGAGGGAGATAGAGAGAAACCCTACACCTTGGTGGAGAGATGCTTGAGAGATTTGTAAACATATTCTTCATAATTCTAGTGGAAATCGCAGGAGTGTCTCTGCACGGGTAAGTAGCCATTGTTTTGGGTGAACCTCGAACAGAGACGGATCTGGGCCCAAGCAGCTGCTTTGGGCCCCAAATTATATAGGGCCCTTTTTAAAAAGTTTATATACTATTATACCCGAAACAAAAACAAAACAAAAACAAAACAAAAACAAAAAAACAAAAAACAAAAAACAAAAAACCACCGATACCTCTCTGGCTCTCTCTCACAGTGAACTAGAACGACGATTCGCATTTCTTTCATTTATGGCTTCTCACAGTGAACGAGTTTTGATCTCCCCCCGCCCACCCCTCTCTTCATCCCAACTTTTGTTTTGCTTTTCGGTTCTTCTTCTTCTAATCTTCTTAATCAACTTTTTGTTTTGCACTTTTGCTTTTGGCCCGTCGCACGTTGCCCGTTGCCTGCCACAACGTTGTCATCGCCCGTCGCCAAATCTCCCATCACCCGTCTCCCATCTCCCCTAGCCTTCGCCCCGTCGCCCCTCGCCCATCCATCGCCCGTCTCCAAACAACAGTAATTTCTTATTTCTTCTTCAGTTCTTTGAATCTTTTGATTCTTTTTTTCTTCTTCTAGTTTTTTTTGGTTTTTTTTGTTAAAAAGTCATTTTGGGCGAGGGCCAGTCACAGAGTCACAGTGCTGTCACTGCTGTGTCAGTGTGTTTTTTGTCTTTAGTTCTTTACTCTAATACTCTTTAGTCAAATAATTTGACATTTGTTACTTTGTACTGTAGACTGTAGTGAGATGATTTATGTAACTACTAGGTTTACCCGTGGACACGTGTCTATGGCACGTTTCCGTGAATGATTGATTTATGTAACTATGTTTATACTATCTATTAATAGCTTATGGTTTTAGGCTAGACTGGTTGTTTGATTCCATATCAATATATCATCAATCTTCACTTCATGATGTTCATCTGATTTTCAATCTGGTAGTTGTTGATAAGGAGACCGGCCCTTAAAATTCTCTGTAATTCAATGTTCATATCTGAAATATATTTTTTACATGTCGATAACTTAGAATTTAGTCAAATAATTTGTAGTGTAGTTAGACTTTAGTCAAATAATTTGTACTGTAGCTAAAATAAAAATTTGTACTGTAGTTAGACTATAGTCAAATTCAAATAATTTGTATTGTGTTATGTCCCAAATCAAACATTAAAAAATTTGTATTATGTTACTGACTAGTGACCACTGAATAATTTGTACTGTAGTTGGATATTTGAGATTATGTGAAGAAATTATTTAATTATTAATTTAGTATTTTTATTTTATAATTTCAAAATTCATTTGGAGAAGAAGTCTTCATTTGTTGATTTGGGATTAAAAAAAGGAGAAATTTTTTGAAGATTTCAAGAAAAGTTAAATTTGGAAGCTACAACAATTAGGTACTATTGTTCCCTAACTTTGTTATTTAAATTGTGTATTGTTAATTTGATATTTGAAGTATGCTTCCTAGAAAGTATGACTCCGGACATGAAAAAAAAACAAAACAAAAAAAAAACAACAAAAAATTGAAGAATATACCAAATCTCAAAAAGGTGCAATGGACAAGTTTTTTTTTTTAAAATACTAAACAAACTAATTTGGCTAGTGAAAATGTTGAACCTCAAGATTTGGTTGATGAGGAACATATAAATGAATCAATTGATGAGGAATTTGAACATGTAGTGAAGAAGTTAATCAAGTTAATAAATTCCTCATCAAGTTAATGATGGACTTGAAAAATTGGTAAATAAAGAAGTTAATCAAGTTAATAATTTGGTAAATGAAATTGATCATAATGAATATGTACACAAAGAGTATGAACATTTAAATTATGATCCAGGAAAATGGAAAATTGTTAATCAAGATTTTAGAGACTTATTGGTAATAATAGGTCCAATTAAAGTTAATAATATCAACTTCCCTCTAAATAATTTCAATAGACATTTCTCTTGCTCATACTATATTAGACAATTACAAAACGGAGAGAAACAAGATAGAGTTTGGTTGGTATATTCAAATTCTTTAGACAATGTTTTCTGCTTTTGTTATTAATTAAATTTTTTTTAGAAGGATATATATAAATTTGATTTCATTTAAATAGTTTGTCCTCCAAGGCTCCAAATTTGTTTGCATTTAAATAATTCTCGTTTTTAATTTGTAAACTTGCAAAAGGCCTCATTTTAAAACTTGTTTAGGGCCCCCTGAAACTTAGATACGTCCATGACCTCGAAAAAATCTTGTGTGTTCTTGTGTGTTATTTTTTGGGTTATTCTTTGTTCTCTTGTTTTGATTCTATAGTTCTTGCATCTCGTCGTCGTTGTTGAGTTATTCCGTAGTTAGAATTCAACACCATATCCAGAAACTTAAACTAATAAAAGTTACGAGTCCGCCCAACATTTTCGGATCGGGGATACTGATATCCGATACACTTAATATGTAATTTATGCTATCTATGACACAAATAGAGTTGAAGCATCTTATTAATGTTTTTCGTCTTTAATCTTTATTTGCTTTTCTGTAAATGTATGGGGTGGAAAATTAAGTTATACCACTGAGTTTCACATTATTATTACTAGTAATTTTCACGTGCGATGCACGTTTTGATTAAAAGTTGGAGTTGAACGTGCGATACATGTAAGTCGGTAGTAATCAGCATTTGTGATGAATACCTTAAACTTTAAAAAAATTGGAGTTGAACGGGCACCACACGCAATTTTTTAAATTTTTTGAATGAGAAACCTTGAATTGTATATACGGTGATGTGTTACGAAATATATTTGGAGTTGCACGTGCGACGTACGTATTTGCTTTGTGACAAAAAAATTTAAAATTATTTGTTTGGTGAAGAAAAAAACTTTGCTTTACACGCGTGATGCACTTGTTAATAAATAGAGTTAAGAGTTACACATGCAACGAATGTGTTTCATTTGTGACAAAAAAATATTAAAAAATTCTTTGTTTGGTTACAAACTCAAAGTGACAAAGTGACAAACTCTCCCATTAATAGTAGTAGATTTCCAATTACATCTTTCTTAGTTCAATTTTTTTTTTTTTTTTTTGAGGTTTTCTCGGTTCAATTTTTTAAATAACATTTCTACTTATTTAAAATGTATATATTGATCATCAAACTTAAAGAATTCATTTTCATATAATCTTTAATCTCTTTATATTTCTCTCAAATTAAAATATTGACCATCAACCTATTTTATATCCATATTATTCACTAGCTTACTATCATACTATCATCCATTAGTTTTCTATAATACCTAAATTACCTTTCTTTTTTCTTTATGATTAATATTTCAAGTTAAAACTTTATCATATTTTGTTCGATTTAATTTTTTTTGTTTCTGCATTTATTTCAAACAATATTAATTTAATGTGCGGATTCATATCCGTATTCAGTATACCGAACCAACTTGTATCCGACTATATTCGAAACTTGCGGATATAGATATAATTTTCTTTTTCCGAGTCATAACCGTCTCTATATCCGAATATATCTTTAGAATGCGGATACGGATGTTGGTACAACCAATATCCAATCAAAAGCATCCCTAATGCTAGGGGTCCCACAATCCATAATTCCTAGGGTATCATGCTTTAAGTTAAACGCTGTTATATTCTAATATTTTACTATCCTTGTTTCTTGGTCATTATAGGTTACAATTGATTTACATCAACAAAATCGTTTATATGGCACTGCAGAGAAATCCAACACCATACTGTTTGTTTCAAACCTCGAAGAAAATAATTGTAACCATTACCACGCACAGTTCATTTAGAACAGCACATATTATCTGAGATTCAATACATTAATCATTCGTAACATTAGCAAGAACATTCTTTAAAACATATGAGACAAGAGTGGAATTTATCTATATAATAAAACACAAAGAAAGCTATCAAGTGACTCTCCTTCAATCCCCCAAAAATTAAAGGCCCAGATCTAACCTTACAAAACATATTTTCCCTCCAAAAGTTTCCCCCAAAACTCAAATTCAAATCCCCACCCAAAACAACTCCTATATTTTTTTATTTCTCTCTCTCTCTCTCCATCTCTCTTCTATTCAAAAAATTAAGAAAATAAAAATTTTAAAAACTGAAAAATTTAAAATTTCCAAACTTAAAAAAAAAAATCAAAAAAAAAAAATCATATAATATGTTTTTTGCTTTATGTTTCCTACTTCAATTAATGTGCTGGACCTCCAAAACTATTTTATATGATCAAACAAGGTACACCATTCCGAAAATGTGCCGTAGGCACGTGTCAACGGGCAAACCTAGTACATCTAACAAATCTCAACCTTTAAAGACTTTCAATTACAGCTACATCCATAGAAATAACTAGAAGTATCTTAACTTACTTCCATGATCAAAACACAACTAAACAATTGCTAACCAAACATGCTACTGATGTAGGCCTGTAGCATGTTACAATAAAAAAAAAAAATACAAAAAGTATTTAAAAAAAAACACAACAAACTATCAAGGGTAACTGATCTAGGTTTGAAATTTTAAAAATCATATAAATTTATTTCCAAAAAATAAAATATTGTGTAAATTTTATTTTTTCGCTAACAATATGTATATCATGTTAATTTTCTTTTCTTTATTGTTAACAATATATATATATATATATATATTGATATATATTGTAATTACTAGCTACTCGCTCTTTTTGCTGAAAGCGTGTAGACGGGTTCAATCACATGACACCAGCAAGTGAGCCGTTTAGGGAACTCCACCAGGTCCCCTTTCTTCACCTCGACATAACCCTTGCTCCCACCGCTATTTGGCCAAGCCGAGAACCTCGCCCAGCCGCTCACAAAGTAGTACTTCGTCGTCTGTTTAAACGTCATTGGAAGCTTGAAGCGTGCAAATGACCAGTCGCGACTGCACACATATCCATCCATCATTAAAAAGATCGGTTAATCTCCAACTTTTAATGTAATACAAAAGCAACTTATACATAAATTAAAATAAATGATAGCTATTCATCAAAAAATAAATGATAGCTATCTTTGCACACTGGTTTTATTCTACGATAAAGTGGAAGAGTCTCAAGTACGGAAGAAAAAAAATATAAATAAAAGGAGACTAGGATATTAGTAGTACATATATAAACATAGTGCGAAGGTACATAACATTAATTTCTACATACTATACCCTTAATACATTTATAGGTATAAAATAGAAATGTTTACTTTTTTTGCCAATCTCGGACACCAAGCTCTGAGATTCGGGATCCAGACAGGCTTCTCTCAACTTTAATGCCCAACTCATGCATAGTCGCAATTTCCATGCCTTCTTCTTGATCTTCCAAGGGCTCGTCTATTAATGATACAGAAGACAAATGGCTTAACCCATCAAATATGTCTTCTTGTTTTACTTCTTTTGACTTTTTATCATTAGAGCTCTTATTACTTGCCATAGCTTCTCTTTCTTCTTCTACTATTTGTTTCTAGATCCTCAAAATTATTGTTGTATAAAATGAAGAGAGAGGATACTTATATAATATATCTCTACTATTATAATGGGAGAAGGCCTTTGTCCTTAACCCAACCCGTGCAACGCACGTGTAGGTTAATTTTTTTTTGCTCTTTTCATTCCTCCCAATTTTTCTCCACGTGCACAGCACGTGTATAATACTAGTAGATCATAATTTTGCATAACATGACCAATATGCATGCATATATTGTAGGGTATTGAACCATGCAATTATTTACCTGAAATTGATGTCATTAATTTCCGTCACGTGAACTTAATTAATTGATTTAATAACTCAAAACTATCTATTATAATTGTTTAAAAAGGAAAAATATCAAATATGATTACTCTGTTTTATTAATAAGGAATTAGCAAAACAAATCTAAAGTATTGTGCCAAACCTACCGTCCATGAAATCAAATCTATCATAGAAACTCAAAAAATTCCTCCCTCCAAAACCCCACTCTAATTTCCAACCCCCTCTTCAAATCTCCTTCTAATCGTCCCCAATCTCACTCCCAAATTATAGGGTTTCTCTTTCATCTTCCAATCCTTCGAAAGCGGACATCTTTCAAATTCCGAAGACAAGGCGGCGATGGCCGGAGTTATCAGCCTTCTCGAATCGATAGTCGAATGGCCACCGTCGATCGGTTTGGAGGATGTCGTGGCTGAGATCCAGCCGTTCGTTTGATGCGCCGCCGATTCTGATCAGGTCGTTCCTTTTCCTTTTCCTTTTCAGCTCTTGCCCCAAACCCTACCCCCAAACCCTACCCCCTTAAATGTAATTTGAACGATTGACAATAGTGATATAAACCTGCAGAATGGGTAAGGGTTTTTAAAATTATTTCTATTTAATTTTTAATTTTTTTAAAACAGTATACTTGTATTAGACTGATTGATCATAATACAGAGAAAAATACCACAAAAAAATATATTCATAGACACACAAATATAGAGTACTCTGATTAATTGTTTATGAGTGTAAAAAGCAAATTGATTTGTTGTTGTTGTACAATCCATAATATTGATTGTTGAAAGCGTTGACAGGTGGTGGCAACAAGAAATAGCCAAGAACAGAACAGCCGGATGGAGAATATGTGTTGGAGAATTTGGCATCTCGCTCGCAAAAAGAAGCAGGTTAGGCCACTACATTATTTTTTTATAAATAATGCTAGTTAAACTAGGAAAATTGTAGACATGCTGAATTTATTATATTTTGAAAATTGATATAAATCAGATAGAATAGGAGGAGGTTAAGTTACTAGTGAAGAGGAGAGTAGAGAGCAGAGATGTAGGGTCCGAGGATTTGTCGGAGCTATCATAAGGGGAGAAGGAGAAGGGAGGGATAGACTCGCCTAAGATTAATGGGAATGGTGGTGAGATCACAAGGATCAGTTCTGAGTTGGATGTTTGGTCCGGTGAAGATGGAGCTGACACCAAGCGCCTTTACATTGTTCTCATCAGGTAATCTTATTAATGATCGACACCTGTTTGACAAATTATCTCACCCAAATATGACACTAATATTTTCAAGAACATGTTCCTTAATGAGTGATGAGAAACAAATAACAATATCCCATTACAACTGATATGGGTCAGATGACGTGGCCCTTCCTGGGCCACATGATCCCCTCATAAAGCGTGCACCGCCAGGTCATCCGGGTCCGCCACGTCAGTGCGGAAACCACTCAGGTCTCTGCCACGTCAGCCTGGAAACCGCCCAGGCCTCCGCCACGTCAGCCCTATACCGCTTGGGCTTCTGCCACGCCAGGCCCAAGGGCATCCGGATCTAGATCCGGTTGGCTTCTCCTATAAATACCAGACCCTCTACCCCTTGCCAAGGTAATCCCTTTTTTTTCTCTCAAACCCTAGTTATTGTTACTCCCTTTCAGTAGCTGACTAGATCGTTGGAGGGTCTGCCACCGGGACCAATCCCGATGTTCCTAGACCGTGTGCAGGTACACGAGATTTCGGATCCGAGCCTCCAGATCCGAGCCGAGCATCCAGTCTCCACCTCCCGCCTACTTCTGAGCCGTTCCTCCAGCTGAGGGTCGGGACCACCGTCCGCACTAAGGGTTCCTCCACCAATACAAATCGAGAAGAACTCACACATGGTGCATCCACACTCCCCCCAAAAACAAACCGCATCAGGTTGGTGCCGTCTGTGGGAAACTCTGTAGTGCAGACGCCGGCTCGAGCTCAGCTATCAACGGTACACCATCAGCCCGAGCTCACATGGCGCCCAAGGCCAGGAGAGCTGTTACCTCTGTGCGTCGGTAGGACGTGCCTCCTCAGGACATCCCCGCCGATGCTCATGGATCCAATAACCCGGGGATCAGCCACGGGCACCAATCGGGTGCTTCCCGTTCGGTCCTATCCGACCTACGAGGGGTCATCCATAATCGACAGGCAAGCCGAACTAGGGGAGGGGCCGCTTCCAACTCGGTCTCGAACCATCCTAGACCTTCGTCCCAAGGGCGGGGGTCGGCACTCAGCCGCATCGGCCGACGGCCGCTGGCTCAGCAAAACTGGGCTGAGCGAGCTCCGGTCACCCATCAGGAGTTCCAAGACTTTCGGAAAGAAATCATGGAGGCTATCCGTGGGACCCCCATCGACGAGACGGTCCGCCACTCTCGCTTGCATTCGGAGGTCGAAGCCAGCACTTCCCGAGGCCCGACAGTTTCGTCGGAATATGACGATGACGTCTTGAAATGCCTCCAAGAAATGGAGAACCGCCTCGACCACTACCGCGACGGCGGCCTGAGGCCGGCCCAGGGCCACAGGCCCACCCGACCTCCTTTCTCCGCCACCATCTTGCAAGCGGAAATACCCCCAAATTTTCGCCCACCTCAATTCGAGACTTATGACGGTGAGGGTGATCCTGCTGATCACATGGAGGGCTTCAAGACCCTCATGATGATTCACAGCGCTTCGGATTTCCTCCTGTGCCGTGCCTTTCCCGCCACCCTCCGGGGTCCGGCTCGGAAATGGTTCTCCAAGCTCACCCCCGGCTCCATTTATTCTTTTGACCAACTGGAGGGCAACTTTCTCGCCCACTTCGTGACCAGCCGAAAGGCCGAAAGGATAAGTACATCCCTACTAGGCCTCCAGCAGAAGGAAGGAGATTCGCTCCGGTTATTCGTCCGAAGGTTCACCACTGAGGCGAGGTCGGTCTCCTCCCTCGACCCACGGGTCGCTTCGGCAGCATTCCGGCATAACGTCCGGCACGGTCAGATGAAGGCCTCCCTGGCGAAGAAGCCTCCGATAGATTTCTCCGACCTCCTCAATCGGGTCGAACCGTACATCTGGGCTGAGGAGGCCCTGAATCCAGAGGACTCGAAAGAAATTTCTGGGAAGGGGAAACGCAAGGTCGACGAGGCGGAGCCAGCAAAGAAAGTCCCAAGAGAAGGGGGCGCCACGAAATGGGTCCCTTCGGTCCTTCGCTTCGAGCGATATACTCTGCTGACGCAGAACGTGTCAACTATCCTCTTAGCAATCGAAGACAGGGACCTCGTGCAATTTCCTCCTCGACCGACCAACAACAACAGCAAGAAGAGGGATCAGCCGTTATGAGCGTGGCCGGAGAACATCGCCGAGCGTACAGGTCGCAGGGCTTGAAGAAGCTAAGGCCTTGCTCGAGATCAATACCGAGCCCCCATAATTCGTTCTTAGGTAGACGGTGTGGGTGTAGCCAGAGAACATTGCCGAGCGTAAAGGTCGCGCGGCTTGAAAAAACCACGGCCTTGCTCGAGGTCGATGTCGAGCCCCCATACCGGGGAGAAGTTGTCGTGAGCGTGGCCGGAGAACATCGCCGAGCGTACAGGTCGCAAGGCTTGAAGAAGCCAAGGCCTTGCTTGAGGTCGATGCCGAGCCCCCACAATTCGTTCTCAGGTGGACGACATGGGCGTAGCTGAAGTCATCGCTGAGCGTATAGGTAGCATGGCTTGAAAAAGCCGAGACCCTGCTCGAGGTTGACGCCGAGCTCCCATACCGGGGAGAAGCCATCGTGAGCGTGGCCGGAGAACATCGCCGAGCGTACAGGTCGCAGGCTTGAAGAAGCCAAGGCCTTGCTCGAGGTTGATGCCGAGCCCCCACAATTCGTTCTCAGGTGGATGGCATGGGCGTAGCTGAAGGTCATCACTGAGCGTATAGGTAGCATGACTTGAAAAAGCCGAGACCCTGCTCGAGGTCGATGCCGAGCCCCCATGCGAAGTGTAGTTTTTTTGTGGCTCGTGGTGCCATCCGAGCACCGAGCCCCAAGCGGAATTGGGGAGATTTTTGTGGCTCGCGGTGACATCCGTGCGCCGAGCCCCAAGCGGAATTGGGGAGATTTTTGTGGCTCGCGGTGATAATCAAGCGCCAAGCCCCAAGCGGAATTGGGGAGATTTTTGTGGCTCGAGGTGCCATCTGAGCTCTCGGGCTTGTAGAGTACGGCCTTCAGGGGCAGGTCCGTGAGGACCTGGATTGAGTGCGCTTGGAAATAGGGACAGAGCTTTCGTGAAGCCATGACCAGGGCGTATGCTACCTTCTCCATTTTTGCGTATCTGGTCTCGGCCGCGAGCAGAATCTTGCTCACATAGTATAGCGGTTTTTGGACATCGTCTTCTTCCCGGACGAGAACAGCACTGAGCACATTCTCCGAGGCCGAAAGATAAAGCCAGAGTGGCTCGCCTGGTTCGGACTTGCTGAGGAGAGGAGGGTTGGCGAGGTACTCTTTCAATTGGGCGAACGCCTCTTGCAGCTGAGTACCCCACTCGAAGCCTCCGGTTCCGCGCAAAGCCTTGAAGAATGGGAGAGACTTCTCTCTGGACTTGGAGAGGAAATGGCCAATGGTCGCCAGTCTACCCGCGAGCCTCTGGACTTCTTTGACGTTTCTAGGAGGGGCCATGTCTATTATGGCCTGGATTTTCTCGGGATTCGCCTCGATGCCGCTCTGGCTGACGACGAACTTGAGGAATTTCCCCTAGGAGATGCTGAATGCACACTTCGCCGGGTTGAGTCTCATATAGTGGGTCCGAAGGACCCCAAAGGCTTCCTCCAGGTCGGCGACGTGGTTCTGTCCCTGCTGGCTCTTGACGAGCATGTCGTCGACGTACACTTCCATTTTCTGACCGATTTGATCTTTGAAAACTCGGTTGACGAGCCTCTGATAAGTGACACCAGCGTTCTTCAGCCCGAAGGGCGTAGTCCGGTAGCAATAAAGACCTTGGTCCGTTACGAAGAACGTCTTGGCTATATCAGAGGGGAACATTCAGATCTGGTTGTAGCCTGAGAAGGCGTCCATGAAAGAAAGGAGCTCGTGACCCGACGTTGCGTCGATCAGAGCGTCAATGCTGGGGAGAGGGAATGGATCTTTGGGGCACGCCTTGTTGAGATCAATGAAGTCTATGTAGATCCTCCAGCTCCCGCTCGCCTTTCTGACCATTATGACATTTGCCAGCCACTCAGGGTAGCTGACCTCCTGTATGAAACGAGCGAACAAGAGTTTGTCCACCTCCGCTTTCACTGCCTGCTGCCTCTCGGGGGCGAACTTGCGTCGCTTCTAGACGACCGGCTTCGAGCCGGAAATCACGCTGAGTTTGTGCATGATCAAGTCTTCTGAGATTCCGGGCATATCGGAGGGCTTCCAGCCGAAGAGGTCGACGTTGCGGCGAATGCAATCAATCAGGTCCGACTTGAGGTTGGGAGCGAGGGAGCAGCTCACGCGGAACCGCTTCGACAAGTCCACTGTCTCGAACGAGACTTTCTTTAATTCGTTCGCTGGCTCGGGCTCGGGCTGGCTTCTCTCGGGCTGCAGCTTGACAGCGTCCAGGGGAAACACACCACCTCCGACCGCCGTCATATAGCACGACCTTGCGGCTTCTTGGTTCCCCCGGACGACTCCGACTCCTGAGTTGGTCGGGACTTTCAGCTTTTTGTGGTAGGCCGAAGGAACAGCCTGGAGGGAGCAGAGTTCCGGTTGATCGAGGATGGCATTGTAAGTCGTCTTGACGTTCACAACCATGAAGTCCATCGACTCGGTCCGTCTGTGTGGGGCCGTACCTGCGGTGACGTCTAAGGTCATGAACCCCTTTATCTGTACCGGGATGCCGGAGAACACGTGCAGGGTGTACCCGACTGGCTTCAGCTTATCTCGGGAGAGTTTGAGGTTCTCAAATGCTTCCATGAAGAGGATGTTCACCGAGCTCCCGTTATCCACGAGGATCCGACGGGCCTCGTAGTTCGCCATGCTGAGGCTGATGACGAGCGCATCGCAATGCGGCAGCCTGACCCCCTTCAGGTCCTCCCCTGAGAAAAAGACATGGAGCAGCTGAACCTGGGGAGAAGGGAGACTTCGGACGGAGTTTACTTCTCGGACGAACGCTTTGCGGGAAGTGCTGGATTCCCCTCCCATGGTCCCCCATGGACGCAGTGTAGGATGGCTTGACCCTCGGTCTCTTCAGGCTCGGGGTTCCGCTCGGGACGTAGCCTGGGTGCGCGAGGAGGAGGGGAATGCCTCCGGTTCCTTGTGTTCCTTTGATCTCGAGTGTCTTCCCGTTTGAATTCCCAGAGGTACCCTCGTAGGATGAGGGCCTCGATTTCATCCTTCAGGGCGCGACAGTGGTCTGTGTCGTGCCCGTTGTCTCGGTGGAAGCGGCAGTAGAACCGCTTCTCTTCTTCTTGTTGTTGGCCGGTCGAGGAGGGAATTGGACGAGGTCCCTGTCTTCGATCGCTAAGAGGATAGTTGATATGTTCTGCGTCAGCGGAGTGTATCTCTCGAAGCGGGGGATCGGAGGGACCCTTTTTGCGATGGCCCCATCTTTTGGGACCTTCTTTGCTGTCTCCGCCTCATCGGCCTTGCGCTTCCTCTTCCCGGGGACTTTTTGGCGTCCTCCGGATTCAGGGCTTCCTCGATCCGGATATACTTTTCGACCCGATTGAGGAGGTTAGGGAAATCGATCGGAGGCTTCTTCGCCAGGGATGCCTTCAGCTGGCCGTGCCGGACGTTGTGCCGGAACGCTGCCGAGGCGACCCCTGGGTCGAGGGAGGAGACCGACCTCGCCTCTGTGGTGAACCTTCGGACGAACAGCCGGAGCGACTCTCCTTCCTTCTGTCGGAGTCCCAGCAGGGACGCGCTTGTCTTCTCAGCTTTTCTGCTGGTCACGAAGTGGGCAAGAAAGATGCCCTCTAGCTGGTCGAAGGAGTAAATGGAGCCGGGGGCGAGCTTAGAGAACCATTCTCGAGCCGGGCCGCAGAGGGTGGCAGGGAAGGCACGACACAGGAGGGGATCCAATGCGCTGTGAATCATCATGAGGGTCTTGAAGCCCTCCATGTGATCAACAGGATCACCCTCGCCGTCGTAAGTCTCGAATTGAGGTGGGCGGAAATTTCGGGGTATTTCCGCCTACATGATTGCGGTGGAGAAAGGAGGTCGGGTCGGCCTGTGGCCCTGAGCCGGCCTCGTGCCGCCGTCGCCGAAGTGGTTGAGCCGATTCTCCATTTCTTGGAGGCATTTCAGGACCTCCTTGTCATACTCCGGCGGGACTGTCGGGTCGCGGGACGCGCTGGCCCCGACATCCGATCACGAGTGAGAGCGGTGGAGCGTCTCGTTGATAGGGGTCCCCAGGATAGCCTCCATGATTTCTTTCCGGAAGTCTTGGAACTCCTGGTGGGTGACTGAAGCTCGTTCAGCTGGGTTGCGTTGGGGCGGCGGTCTTCGGCCGACATGGCTGAGCGCCGACTCTCGTCCTTCGAGCGGAGGTCTGGGACGATTCGGGGCCAAGTTGGAAGCGGCCCCTACCTTAGTCCGACTTGCCTGTCGGTTTTGGATGATCCGACGCAGGTTGGGTACGACCTTGCGAGAGGCGCCCGACTGGTGTCCGAGGCTGACCCTCGGATTGTTCGATCCATGAGTGTCGGCGGGGACGTCCTGAGGAGGAACGTCCTGGCGACGTGTAGAGGTGACAGCTCTCCTGGGCTTGGGTCCTATGTGAGCTCGAATTGATGGGATTGCGTTGATGGCTGGGTTCGGGCTGATGTCCGTACCGAGGGTTCCCACAGATGGCGCCAACCTGATGCGGTTTGTTTTTGGGGGGTGGCTGCACCAGGTGTGAGTTTTTCTCGATTTGTATTTTTGCAGAAGCTTCAGTACTGGATGATACGCCCGACCCTCAGCCGAGAGACCTGATTGGGAGTAGGGAGAGTGAGGCGAAGGTGGGATTCTCGGCTCGAATCTAGAGGCTCGGCTCGGATCTGGGAGCTCGGATTCGGAGGTCTCGTGTACCTGCACTCGACCTAGGAACACCGGGGTTGGTCCCGGTGGCAGGCCCTCCGACGATCTAGTCAGTCACTGAAGAGTAATAGTAACTAGGGTTTGAGAGGGGAGATTGATTACCTTTTGAAGGGGTAGAGGGCCTGGTATTTATTGGCAAAGCCAACCGGGTCTGGACCCGGTTGTCCGTGGGCCTGACGTGGCGGAAGCCCAGTCGGTTTAGGACTGACGTGGCAGACCTGATGATCAGGGGTGAGCGGCTTTTGAGGGGATCCTGTGGCCCAGGAGGGGCCACGCCATCTGACCCATATCAATAACAAAGTCAACTAGATGTAGCCAAGCTCTCTTTATCCTAAAGGGCATCTTCTGAGTTCTCTCAATTAGACCAGTATTTATCACAATAGGCATATGGTCCGAAGTCTTTCTAAAGGTTGACCGTCTATACCCATATACAAATGGATGTTTTCATAAGGAAGCCATCGAAGGCTTTCCACAAATTGAGATTTGATCATAGAATGATCAAATTGTATCCGTGGAACAAGGGGATACAAAAAAGTAAGAGAAGCGCATAGACCAATCAATCGTATTGGTCGTATTCTTGAATTTGGAATGAAAAGAGGAGTAATGCATCCTAGCACGGGACACAGAATAGGATCACTTAGATCAGAATACTGGATTCGATCATACATGTTGGACCAAGTGAACTTACGATCGTGGGTCGGAATTTCTCTAAGTTCCAAGGTTATTCTCTCTTTATCGCCACATACTATCCCTCTATGTTCCTGTATAGATCTAGTGAAGTTAAAATCCCCGGCGAAAACCCAAGATCTACCCTTTGTGCCCATTGTCTCCAACTCCTCCCAAAATCTAGGAAGATTAACAACGTAATTCGGGCTGTATACCATCGTGATGATATGTTGTCCAAGGCTCTAATGGTCAAAGAGAAATCCTCAATGTATTCCTCTAGAATTCCATACCCCTTGTTTACAATTATTTCTTTGTACAATTCAGTCATTCCAACATCATTTTGGTTGTACATGATTCTCATGGTATTGGACAAGGTATATACACTGCTGTTCTGGTTCATGTCCCCCTCCTTCATCCTTTGTTCAAACTTTTAGTGGATTAACTCGTACTCTTCTCGGGAATAACGTACTTCAAATCCACATAGGTACTGAATTGGCACTGAATGGACAATTCTTCCATTTCATGGTGGGATAGAGCTGGCCATGATAGGATTAATGTAAATGTGGATACTGTTTAGTTCTTTCTGAAGGCTTCTGATCCTTTTATGCTGAAACCTCAGGGTGTAGGACTATAATTCCTTAGTTCACCTAATGAAGGAAATGCTATTTGCAATCGTTGTGATAATTTGCAAGAGATTGATTCTGGCGAAGTTCGACATTGATTTGGTTTCTTGACATAGCCTTCTAGTATTTAGAAGCTGAGACTCAGACTCTTTGTGAGACCCTTTATCTTGTTCTACATCCTAAGATAGCCTACTGGTGTCAAATCAAGTTAGTTGATGTGCATTTGTTTATATTTTACATGGTGACAAAATTGTATGGCTCATATGGATGGGCAAAATGAAGGTTACTATCCATAGACTGCACAAAATAAGAGTAGAGGTAGGGTCTCACATGATCATCACCCTATATATATGATACACATTCATTTCATATTGAGTTCGTCATAAACTACAGAACACATTAAATGATGTATCCAGCATATTCTATATATATTAAATTTATCTAATGCTTGCAGATCCAGTTTCTTGTTTCCAGATTTAACTATTGGGTTCAAATTGGGACACGTATCATATATATGCGTTTGAATTATTGAACATAGTATACACCACGTATGAAGCAAGTATCAAACCACAACTACGTATATGATTCAAATGCAGATCATTGCTTCCTACCAACTGGTCTTCTAAATATAACTGTTTCTTTCACCGGCAATTTTTTCTTCATCAGTAACTCCACACCAAATAATGGGGTTGATGTAAATTTCACAGCTAGATAAGCATGCCTATGTTTTTCTGTTTTCTGTCCTACCTTCAAACTCCAGGTTTGATACTGTCTGTTACTAAAATGTTTTCATGAATTAAGGACCTAAAGTTAGGTTTCCTGCCATTCTTTCACAACTGACTGCTGATGAGTCATGAGTTTGTTTCTTTTGTCCGAACTGGCATCCCTCTCTATTTCCGAAACTGCCTCATTCCTTCTAGCTGGAGCTTTTCGTTGTTATACTGCTCTTTCAGCACACGTTAACATCCTAAAACCAGCATTCTATTGTCAGCAATTTAGTCGTGAATAGTTTTTTTGTTTGTCTTGTTGACTTGGTCTGTTTAGCTAAAATGGTTCTCAAGGGACATTTATCTTGAACTGAGCTTTTTTCTCTTTTAAACGTAATTCTTCTAAAGCTTGTTCCCATGTTATCTGTTTCTTCTTGAGCTGCAGCAGCCTTTGTTGTTGATTGTTTTCTACAGACTCAAGCAAGGGTGGTATCTTGAAGAAGTTATTAAGGTGAGTTTTCCACCACAAAGATAATTTTGCTTAGCAGTTATTTCTTACCTGTTTACACAATGAAAATTAATAGAGAAGAATTGGAATTGGATCATATTGGTTTTATATAGAATTTTGAATTTGTTTTCTTGGTGATTTGGAAAGGTTGAAATTTTTTGATGGGTTTAATTTTCCAGTGAAAGCAAAATAATGTGATTCTGATTTTTACGTTGAAATTCAAGTTCTTTGTGAAGTGAGTAATTATCTATTGTGTTTCTATGTTTTAGAAAATTTTAAAAATTCATACATATTGTTTGGAGTATTTTGATATAAAATGATCATCAACAAGCATGAGCACTTTTATTTCTTATTTCTAAAGAGTGGAAAATTTTAAGTTTTGAACAGCATATGATGAGACTATGTTCAAATTTTAAGATTTATTTTGCAGGAAAAAAAATAGACAGAAGTGAATGGAAAAGTTCATTGGATTCTTGAATGTTATGAACTGAGTATGAAATTTTTATTCACATAAAAAGTTGATTTTAATTTTAAAGAATTTTCTGCTGTCGAAATTTCTTTGTTTTATGATTGGTAAATTTGAAATCAATTAAGTTATTCAAAAATGAACTATTTTTGATAAATAAAGCAACAAAAATTTAGCTTTTGGCACTTAGAGAAATTCCAAATTTTATATTGAGAGAGGATATTAATGATTTAATTGCTGGTTTTGAGCCACAAATAGTTAAACCTATGTCATTTTTCATTACAGTCCTGAAGACATAAATGCATATGTGATCCCATTATTCTTTCTCTTGTTGCTATTAATTCATTTGATTAAAAAGTCAGTCATCTGTCTCCCTTAAAACATCTGAGTTCAATTTAGCTACACGTGGATGATACTTCCAAACCTCCTCTTCCCTCCTTAATTGACTAACTATTTTGGTTCCCTGACTTTTTTCAATTGCATGGATGGCCATCTTGATTGATTGGCCTCTAGAATATAATTACATGGTACAAACCGTGTCCACTCCGTTTGAAGGCTACTATCTGTTGGTCTCATCTTTCCCACAATATACAAAACACTTGCATTTCCAATTCAAATTATGATCATTGGTTAACCGATTTCTTGCTTGTCCTGTCATACAAGAAAAGCCATTCTTCCACAGAAAACCCTAAGGAAGGTGTAGAACAACCTCTAATATAACCACCCCTCCCACCCCCCCACCCCCATCCCCTCCTGCAAACCAGCAATTTAAAATTTAAGCTTTATATGTATTTCAAGGTGTGTTAATTGCAACCTAGGAAGCACGGATACTTTCTCGGAGTTGCGTATCTCGTACCGAATACGTATACGGTGCGCCCCTGGATACTCGCCGGATACGTATGTATCCCTGTAATTATTTAAAAAAAAGAAAAACAGATGGGATACTCTGGGGATACTCTCGAATACATCGGAATACTCTTGGATACTATTTTGGATACGCGGAGGGGGATATATATATATATATATATATATATATATATATATATATATATATATATATATATATCTCTGTAATTATTTTAAAAAAAGAAAAAAAGATGGGATACTCTGGGGATACTCTCGAATACATCGGAATACTCTTGGATACTATTTTGGATACGCGGAGGGGGATATATATATATATATATATATATATTCTATTCGTCTTCTCATTTGAAATCCTAATTTTATTTGATTAAAATATATTATTTTGTTTCATTTGATTAAAAGACGTTGACAAAATAATAGATGTAGGTTGTAGTTCTTGCTATTATTTTAGTTGATTGACTACTTGTATTATTGTATAACTTGCTGCATTTTAATTTGCTTTAGTATTTGAGCGTTATATTTCTTTAAGATGATAGATATAAGACAGTAGGATGTAGTATTGAAGGGTTTTGGTTGGTTCATGGTTATGACTTATGAAGTTATGATATATATAGTTATGATATTAATTTTATTGAATATGTTTAAGACTAGTCTACTTTTATTTGAACATTTTGGTCATGTAATATTGGTATTGGTATTGTTGGAAACTTGGAATGATCCGTTAATATGTTTTGTTTGACATTGACTTATATTAATTTTAATTACCATGTTCTTGTTTCTTTCTTATTTTTTCATGTTCGTATTGAATTGAATATTTTAGTTTATTATTTATATATCTATAATATTAATTTTTTAAATTATTTTAATTTAGCGTATCCTAATGTACCCGTATTCTAGTTTTTGAGATATCAGCATATTCGGGTACTGGATACGTACCGTATCGGATACACGTGCTCGTATCTGTGCTTCATAGATTGCAACCACTGTTTTAAATTTCGGCGATACGACCGGAATCTTATTTTGGCTAGCTTGCCGATACGATATCACATATTTTATACTCCATATCGTTTGGACCGAAATGTGTAGATTTTGGTCGAAATATTGTCGAAATTGCTGAAATAGACACTAATGTTATTGTGAATATAAACTTTTTTTTTGTTTTACCATTTGCATATGAGTTTTTCAATATAGGACCTAAGCTAAAATAATGTGAGAATTTCGTCTCTCTATTGTCTGTGTATATGTAAAGTCAAGTAAGTCTATTAACTAATATATATATATTTTATAATCAATGCAAATTCACTTTAGTTATATACTTATATTATATTCTCTTTTATATTGTTGTTAAATTTTGCGAATATTTACCGTGATTGATTAATGTCATTAGTTACATTTTATAATATTTTATATGATAAATGGCATATAGAACATATAATATCATGTTTAGTAACAAAAAAATATGTTTGTTGAGTGTCTGAAATGAATATCCGAGATGATCACATTTTTCCCGAGATCTTTTCTGATACCTCCGATCCGAGACGAAACATCCCTTGCCGAGACGAATTCGAAATCTGAGATTTAAAACCTTGATTGCAACTTCTAGACGTTTAGTATACAAACCTAGAGGAAAATGACTTGTGTGCTCTGTCAAGCAACCTAAAGTGCAATTATTTTGCTTCAAGGGACTGGCATTATTCTTCTATCTTTATTGATCCTATACATTTTGGGGATGCCCCTTTCTATTTCAGCTTTCTCAGATTCCAGTTTCTTTTCGCTAATTTCTTAGAGTCTAGTTAAATGGTTTAGCTCTTAACTTTGCGTTTGGTTAAAAATCGATTATAATCAGTTATGGTTGATTTGAAAATAAAGGTGAAATTAATTTTCTATAACAGACCAGAGTTTGAGAGAAATTTTCTCAAATTGGTTATGACAATCTATTTCCATCTCGAACATCATAATTACATAGAGCTTTGTTTTTTGGCGATCCTTCATTGATCACAAGGGCCATGCATGGGCTAACTCCTAGTTAGTCCATGTGAAGACCCCCAAACTGTAGGTTTTCTCATCAACGAAGCAACACTGAGATGTTATAATCATTGTCAGGTTAGAGCAATGAAATTGTTGGAAACCTTTTACATGAATACAACCCAAATCCAAACATCTATTAATATAATATCCCCCTAACAATTTTCTTTGCATGTATGTATATCTTTCTGATTTGAGAAATTGCAGCTAACAAGGCCAAGTCAAATTTACTATTTAAAACCTTTACTTCATTACCTGCTTCTCATGCAACTATTTGCTTCCTTGCAGATTATTCCACTCTCAACAATTTGGGCCAACAAAGGAGCCCATGGAGAACAAATCGGGCCCAGTACCAAGCACACCGGGTTGCACTCCATCGACAACATTTGTCCAAACAGATGCAAGTACATTTAAAGAGCTCGTCCAAAGGCTCACAGGCCCCCATGACGAAGCATCTCCGGCCACCCTGAAACACACTGGTGTGAGAAGGCCTGCATTCAAGCTCCACGAACGAAGAAGGTCGAAGCTCACCATAATGAAGCCCAATTCGACTATGATTCCCTTGATAGGTCTCTCATTGTCAAGCCCATCGGGCCTTGTATTGCCGCCTTCTTCTGGCTCACTCGTCTCCCCTTCAACTCACTTCTCTGGACTAAAGGTAAGCGATAAGGAGAGCCCCAAAACATCGAATTTGGGCTTGGATGAGGATGCTGAAGAGAAGGCAATTAAGGAGAGGAGATTCTTCTTGCACTCTTCGCCTCGGGCCTCTAGGCCCAAGAATGTGGAACCTGAGTTGCTAACTTTATTTCCGCTCACTTCTCCTTCGTCAAAGCCCGTTGGGCCATAGGATGCTGGAGAGAATTATTTTTATTTTTTGAAGTGGTGGTTTCTTGCGTATGAAGAACTTCATTATTCAAAATTCAGTCTATGCTATCTTAAAATTCAGAGCGTTAAGTATTCGTACCTTTGAATTTGATGAATGATTTACATGTCTGTAGTCTATTGATATACTGTATTTGATAATTAGATAGATGTAATTATGATATTGACCGAATAAATTTAAAAAGAGTTGAGTTCCAAAGTAAACTGGCTAAAACCTTAGGAAGTCCATATCAAGTAGACATTATTTTCTTGATAACTGTGTATGTATCATGTACAATACAATTTTATTTTCCTTCATTGCTAACACTACACTATATATATATTTATATATATCTATCTACTTATATTATAAAAGTCACAATAAATCTGTTCAGAGCAGATCTGAATCATTGATCAAATCTGATTGATTATGTGAGATTGAATCACAGCCATACATTAGTTATACCAAGTTATAAATTATTAACCATTAGTGGGCTCCATGGCGGGCCAAAACCTGAAACTCAACTCGCATCCCAAAAAAACCTTGTATTCCTTAAAAAAACAGAGAAAAATTCAGCAGAATCATCACCAAATTGTAACACCAAAACCCTAACCCTAGCTGCCATGGTTCGTTCCTCTTCTTCTCCCTCCTCCCTTCTTAAACCCTCACCCTAATCCGTCCCATTTTTCACCCCTTTCTTCTATCTTTTCGTAGGGCATCGATCTCATCGTTGGAGGCCGCAGAAAGAAGACCAAGTGCACCGCCCTGAGCTTCGACGACACCTACCTCAAACTCATCGTCAAGGTACCCCCATTTCTCGAATATTTTTTGTCGAATCTGATGAAAAGTTGGAGTTTTGTAGTCAATTATGATCGAAAGTTGTGATTTTTTCGAAAGATGTACAAGTTTCTGGTGAGGACTGGCAGCAAGTTCAATGCGTTAACTCTGAAGCAGCTATTCATGAGCAGGACCAACAAGGAGTTGATCTTGCTCAAGAGGCTCATCACATTCACAAGTAAAGTTTCAATTTTTGGAAATTTCGGTTGAGTTTGGTTGGTAAAGATTGGATCTTTTGGTTTTTTTTAGGGCTGAATTTTGTAATTTTTTGCCGTCATAGGCCACTTTTTGAAAATATTTGTGTTTTTGGGCCAGTTTCCCAACTATTAGCGCTTTTGGGCTACTTTGTGCCACGTCAGCAGCGGCCACTATTCCTAATAGCGGCATCTTCATTTCGAAGTCGCTAATGAGAATAACGACCTATGTTTTTATTTTTTTAAAATTTTTTGTTTGCCGTCGCTATTCCTACTAGCGACCTTAGGATTAACGACCTCGAATGAATGTATTGAGACACTTAGCGATTCCTAATGAGCTTTCCCCAAAAATTTAAAACTGGGGTCGCTATTCCTAATAGCAACCTCAATAGGAAACACAATCTCTTTGTTCTATATAAATTTTGCAAAATAGTCATACAACTAAGACATCTGTTCGGAATAGCGACCTTAGTACAATAAATGGCTCTATTCCGAATAGCGACCTTAGTTTTAAAAATAAATTGATTGTCATTTTTCAGAGAGCAAAAGCTCTCTAGATTTGTCTAAGTATTAGAATACAGCTCATTAAATGTCGCTAATCCCATTAGCGACATCATATATACTAAGGTCGCTAGTGGGAATAGCAACGGCAAACAAAAAATTAAAAATAAAATAAAACAGTGGTCGCTCTCGAAATGAAGATGCCGCTATTGGGAATAGCGGCCGCTGCTGACGTGGCACAAAGTAGCCCAAAAGCGCTAATAGTTGGGAAACTGTCTCAAAAACGCAAATATTTTCAAAAAGTGGCATATGTAGGCAAAAAAATCTAAATTTTGTTAGGGTTTGGGGATTTTGTTCAGGAGGATAGTATTTCGGTGTTAAACAGCTTCCTTTGGTGTGGCCACTAGTGTACACGCTTACTCTGGCGCCACGTAACCCACGTCACCAAACTCACCATTCACGAACGTACTCAAATGGGTATCAATCGGATTCATGAGTCTTGCCAAAGTCAGAAATTTTAGGTTCATAATCATCATAAAGATGCAATTTGAGCTAATATTCCGATGAAGGATTCGAGGATTGCAACTGGTGGTCGTGGTTAGGGGCATGGCGTCGTCCGCAAGCGCCCCTAGGGCTGCGTTCCTCGCAAGAGGCTCAGCCTCTTCGACCCCGCCGAAGAGTCGGCGCACACCTACAACGTCTCCACTAGCAGCCTTCGCTGCCCCTAAGCCAAGGCTAACTTTGCATCGCCCCATTGCGAACCCGAAGTTGACCTGCATCGACGGTCGCGATTGCAACCGCCCTTTCGGATCCACTATCCAACCCGCGTCGACGGTCGCGATCATTTTCTCGGACCCCCAGAGCTCCAGCAGGGCTAGATGGTCGGAGAACAATTGAAACCCCAATCAAGTTTGGGTTTTTGTAGTGGATAGTTAAGATGAAGGATAGAAACAACTTGGGAAAGAAAAGGTTGAGAAATGGGAGAAAGAGATAAGAGAGGAGAGATCAGAGCGATCACGGCAAAACAGGAAGGGGGCGACGAAACCCTAACCACCGCCGCCGCCTCTAACCTTCAGATCTAGGGTTCCTCTTTTTGGGTTTTTTTAACTGCGTGTCAAGTTGTTTCAGGGAAAATTTTGTAAATGTAGTTCCTTACTAATAGTTTGTTTTTTTGGATACTAATTTAAAGACTTTGTGGGGTAGATCACACGGTAAGTCGTAGAGTTTCCTAAAGGAATCAGGTGCATATACTTGGGGATGTGAGAGTTTTTTGCCTACATAGGCCAATTTTTGAAAATATTTGTATTTTTGGGCCAGTTTCTCAACTATTAGCGCTTTTGGACTACTTTGTGCCACATCAGCAGCGGCCGCTATTCCCAATAGCGGCCTCTTCATTTCGAGATCGCTAATGGGAATAGCGACCTATGTTTTAATTTTTTTAAAAAAATTTTTGTTTGCCGTAACTATTCCCACAAGCGACCTCAGTATATATGAAGTCGCTAATGGGATTAACGACCTTTAATGAGATGTATTCTAATACTTAGCAAAATCTAAAGAGCTTTTATTCTCTGAAAAATGACAATCAATTTATTTTTAAAATTAAGGTTGCTATTCGGAATAGCGGTCTTTATTGTACTAAGATCGCTATTCCGTATAGAGGTCTTAGTTGTATGACTATTTTATAAATTTTACAAAGAACAAGGAGATTGCGTTTCCTACTGAGGTCGCTATTGGGAATAGCGACCTCAGTCTCTATTGGGAATAGCGACCTTCGTATAATAAGGTCGCTATTCCCAATAGCGAACTCAGTTTTAAATTTTTGGGGAAAGCTCTTTAGAAATCGCTAAGTGTCTCAATACATTCATTCGATGTCGTTAATCCTAAGGTCGCTAGTGGAAATAGTGACGGTAAACAAAAAATTCAAAAAAAAATTAAAACATAGATCGCTATTTCCATTAGCTACCTAGAAATGAAAGACCGCTATTAGCAATAGCGGCCGATGCTGACGTGGCACAAAGTAGCCCAAAAGTGCTAATAGTTGGGAAACTAGTCCAAAAACGCAAGTATTTTAAAAAAGTGGCCTACTAAAGCAAATAATTTGGGATGTGATTCAAGACCTCGACCTGTACGCATGAACCTTAATCATACCATAATCCTGATGTCGATATATACTCTTTATTAGTAATAAGAAAAGAATATATATATATATATATATATATATATATATATATATATATATATATATATATATATATATATATATATATGGGCGTTGTTCGGTTGCAAACGGGCCAGAACGGGTCGGTTCGCACGGACCCGTGCGAACTTCGATCTGGACCGTTGGATCGAAGATCCAACGGTTCAGATTTTTTTCATAAAATCTTGCCTTAACCCGTTCTTGCCAATGGCGGGTTAAGGCTATATTTAATAAAAAAAGTTGGCCTTAACCCGTTCTTCGGAATAATGGGTTAAGGCTATATTTTTCATTTTCGTCGACATACAGTTCGTCTTCTTTCTTCCGCTCTCTTCTTCTTTCTTCGACGAACCCAGACCCAAACGACGGAAAAAAGAAAAAACCCTAGTTCCGACGCTCGAAACCCTCGATCTCCCTCTTCTCTCCCAACTCCGAAGATCGGAACCCTCGATCTCCGACGATCCAAACCCTAGATTCTCTTCCCCTCTTCGGTACGAAATCGGAACCCTAGTTCTCTTCCAAAACCCATTGCTTGGCTCGATTTCGACCTACTCCGTAAGGTATACACTATTTCTTTACCCCAATAATCTACATTTGTATTTTTTTTTGAATTTGTGTGTAGTAATTTATTTAGAAATTGGGAAAAAATTTAAATGCGTTAGTAGATTTTGGATGTAGATTCGGGTTGACCTTAAGTATATTCAATTGCCGAATTACGTTGCTTGCATTAGTAACTAGTAGAATTAGAATTGTATATACGAAATTAGTTATAAACTTTTCAGTGCGGTTATGGTTGAAAACCCTGCGAACGACCGTAAAAAAATACGAAACTTTCCCAGTAGGTTCGTCTCACGTAGTACAAGCCAAACCCACTTGTAGAAGCGAGTTTCGACTCACGGTTCGAGAGTTACGGCCGCGTATTGCTTACGGTTGGAAAAAACCAAGTATAGCGGTGCACGGCCGTATATCGCAAACCGTGACTCGAAACTCGCTTCTACAAGTTCGGGTGGCTTGCCCTACGTGAACCTGACCAACTCTGAAAGTTTTAAAATTTTCGGATGCCGTTTGTGCGGTTTTCTCAACTTCCTCGCATTATAAGTTTCAGACTTAGAATTCTTTAAGTTTTTGTAGATTAGAAAACCCTCCAAACGGCCTCCAAAAAATACGAAACTTTGCGATTTGGTTGGTGACACGTACGAGAAGTGACCCGAAGTTGTAGAAGTGAATTTCGACTCACGGTTCGAGAGATACGGCCGCGTATCGGTTTTGGTTGGAAAAAAACAACTAAAGCCGGTACACGGCCGTATCTCCCGAACCGTGAGTCGAAACTCGCTTCTACAAGTTCGGGTGGCTTGCCCTACGTGAATCCGACCTAGTCGGAAAGATTTATAATTTTCGGGTACCGTTTGCGCGGTTTTCTCAACTTTCTCGCACTACAAGTTTTAGACTTAGAATTTTCTAAGTGCGGGTAGATTAGAAAACCCTTCAAACGGCCTCCCAAAAATACGAAACTTTGCGAATTGGTTGGTGTCACCTAAGGGAACCCAAACGAACTTGTAGAAGTGAGTTGCGACTCACGGTTCGAGAGATACGGTCGCGCATCGCTTTCAGTTGAAAAAAACTATTATAAAGCGGTATACGGTCGTATCTCGCAAACCGTGAGTCGAAACTCGCTTCTACAAGTTCGGGTTGCTTGCCCTACGTGAACCCGACCAACTCTGAAAGTTTTAAAATTTTCGGATGCCGTTTGTGCGGTTTTCTCAACTTCTTCGCATTACAAGTTTAAGCCTTAGAATTTTCTTAGTGCGGGTAGCTTAGAAAACCCTCCAAACGGCCTCCAAAAAATACGAAACTTTGCGATTTGGTTGGTGTCACCTACGAGAAGTGAACCGAAGTTGTAGAAGTGAATTTCGACTCACGGTTCGAGAGATACGGCCGCGTATCGGTTTTGGTTGGAAAAAAAACAACTAAAGCCGGTACACGGCCATGTCTCGCAAACCGTGAGTCGAAACTCGTTTTTACAAGTTTGGGTGGCTTGCCCTACGTGAATCCGGCCTAGTCGAAAAGTTTCTTAATTTTCGGGTGCCGTTGCGCAGTTTTCTCAAGTTCCCCGTACTACAAGTTATAAACTTAGAAATTTCTAAGTGCGGGTAGATTAGAAAACCCTTCAAACGCCCTCCAAAAAATACGAAACTTTGCGGGTAGGTTGGTGTCCCCTATGAGAAGCCCCCCAAACTTGTAGAAGTGATTTTCGACTCCCGATTCGAGAGATACGGCCGCGTATCGCTTTCGGTTGAAAAAAACTATTATAATGCGGTATACGGTCGTATCTTGCAAACCGTGAGTCGAAACTCCCTTCTACAAGTTCGGGTGGCTTGCCTTACGTGAATTCCACCTAGATGGAAATTTTTGTAATTTTCGGATGCCGTTTGTGCGGTTTTGCTCTATTTCCTCGCATTTTAAGTTTTAGAATTAGAAATTTCTAAGTGCGGGCCGTTTATAAAACACTTCAAACCACCTCCAATTAGTACGAAACTTTTCTCCTTTTCAAGTTGTGGTGGCTTGCGCACTTATAAAAATACCAAATACAGCGGTTTAATACCCCTAACTATTCTCCTCTTCACCGTTTCTTAGGTATGGACAGTTTCGAAGGAAGTTCTGTTGCCGGGGATAAATTTGTTCGTGCACAACCACTTGGCGAGTATCTTCCTCATGTTGACGAGCACCTAAAACCGAAGATTGGTATGACATTTCCCACCCTTGATGATGCGGAAAAATTTTATTCATCATATTGCAAATGTGCGGGATTCGCTATGCGTAAGGGTGGAAATAAATATAAGGGAAACGATGTAGTGGATAAATCATACGTTTGTAATAAAGCCGGGGAGTCACTGAATAGCTATAATGAAACCAGACGAGGTACAACTTCTAGAACGGGTTGCAAAGCTTTTGTCCGTGTGAAAATAAACCCACATAGTACTTCACAAAGTAATACGTGGATTATTTATTCGTTAAATGAAGCACACAATCACGAATTTACTTCACCCGGTAGACGTCACTTGCTACCTCGAAACCGTGAATTGACTAAGACAGTTAAAAATGTAATTGGTCAAATGACCGAAGCTAATGTCCCTGTATGCAAACAAATGCTATTCTTTGAAGCTGCAAGTGGAGGTAATGAGAAAATTGGATTCACCGAAACCGATGTAAGAAATCTCAGGAGAGACGAGATGGAAGGTTTAAAAGGTCACGACGGACAAATGCTACTTGAGTTTTTTGAATCGAAAAAGGCGACCGATCCCTTATTCTATTTTGACTACCAATGTGACCCCGAAGGGCGATTGACACATTGTGTGTGGGTGGACGGTATCGCCAGAAATAATTACAAAGTATTTGCGGATGTTCTTTGCTTTGACGCTACCTACAACACAAACCGATACGGGATGTTGTTCGTACCATTTGTTGGATTCAACCATCATTGGCAATCAATATTCCTAGGTTGTGGGTTCATCCCCAATGAGACGACATCCTCATTTGAGTGGTTCTTTGAAAAGTGGCGTGCTACAATGCCTTTTGATCCGATCAACATCGTGACAGATGAGGATCGTGGGATAACTTCTGCAATTTCCAAAGTTTTCCCAATCACGTCACATAGATATTGCATTTGGCATATTTTGGATAAGCTACCGCATGAAGTTCGAATGTCGAATAACGTTGATGAGTTCAGGGATGCTTTGAAGACTATTATTTATACGGCGGAATTTAAAACAGAATTCGAACAGAAGTGGAAAAATTTGATCTGTCAGTACAAATTAGAAAATAACAAATGGTTGAAGGAAAAATTTGAGATCCGTGAAAAATGGGCCCCGGTGTACGCAAGAGACTCATTTTGGGGGGGCATGCTGAGTACCCAACGTAGCGAATCGCTACATTCATCCTTGAAGCACCATACTCATAAAAAGTACTCACTACATGAATTTGCTATCATCTTTGACCGACTCTTAGTAAAACAAAGACACGATGAACTTAAAGAAACACATCGTAATCGCGAGGAGCGGCCAAAATTGAAGACCGAGTGGGCATTGGAGTCACAAATGGCAGGGACATACACTTTGAAGATTTTCTACAAATTTCAACAAGAAGTGGTCAAAAGCTTATTACTTAATGTGAGTTTAATTGCGAGTATGGATACACCGGATAGTGCAGCTTATTCTGTAACAGTTTGTGGAAATTCAGAACCGGGGAGGGTGATTTCTTATTGTAAAATCAGTAAAATTGCTAAATGCCCTTGTTCCATGTACTACTTCGTAGGTATTCCCTGCAAACATCTACTTGCAGTTATTCGGTTCACAGATCACACCACACTACCTGAACAATATATTTGTAGGCAATGGACCAGGGATCAAATGAGGAGAAGCAGTATACCGGTGGGCAATAATATGGGCGACAATTTTGCATCGCGTTATTGTGAACTTAGTATGCACTCAAGACATATGGTCGATCTTGGTTGTTCTTCAGAGCGAGGATACAAGTACATGCTCGACCACATGCTGAAGGAAATTGAAGGATTTGCTAAGATTAATCCAGTGAACAGCACACCACACGAAGGTAGCGCACAACCTGAGAGTGGTGGACAAGCACATACACATGCACATGTAGGTGACCCTGTACAGTGCGCCACAAAGGGTAGGCCTAAAGGGAAACGGTTGAAGTCGGTAAGAGAATGCCAAAAAACGAAGAGGCCAAGACTTTGCAGGACATGTCTTCGTGTCGTAGGTCACGATTCACGGAATTGCCCCAAAAATTTAGCAAGGTATTATATCAGAGATTTTGTATTTGTTAATTGAACTCAAACTTTGTTATTTTTGGTCAGTACTAACTCATTCTTCCTTCTTTTTTTAGTGGATCGGTGGGCAATGAAGAAGCTCCAAACGCGGTAGAGAGTGATGATGACGAAGGCGAAGGTTCGTGCTAAGGGGGCTTTAAGAAATTTATTAATATGTATGTCCTGTCAAAATTTCAAAATAATCACCGAATAATTGCCAAATTTTATATTGATTCGTGCCGATTTTTATGAATTTCGACTGGATTGTTAACCTTTTTTTTTCCCCCTGGTATAGGTCCGGAATGAAACAAGTATAACCCGCCCAAATGGAAAGACGCAATGCGTTGAAAAGTTGTGTTATTTTTGGTTTGTATATGTGTGTGGATAATTGCCGTGTTCTTGTTTGGTACAAGTAAATTAATGATGTTTTTCATTATAATGTAATTTCTGTACGTCAGTTTATTTTGTGTATTTGTGAACAAAGTTATATTACTATGCATTTTGACCAGGCAATTTGGATGTGAATGCTTATTGCAGTCGGAAAATGTAAAATTAGTAGATGTATACAATTTGGGGAACTCGTTCTGTTTGGGAATTTTGTGTTAAGGAAAATTGTCTGCTTGCTAATGTGAACAGTTTTTTATTTGTGTTGGCGATTGTGTATTTCGTGCATAACCAATACTGCACCTGTAAGTTCGGCCAATATCTCTTTTCTTAACCCGTTCTTGACGATAACGGTTTAATATAATCTAACCCGTTATCAGAAATAACGGGTTACGGAGATAGACATTGGCAGTACTTTGGTTCAATACTTCACATATGGTGGTTTTAGTTCGGCCAATATCTCTCTACTTAACCCGTTCTTGGCGTGAACGGTTTAATACAATATAATCCGTTATCAGAAATAACGGGCTAAGGAGCTAGATATTGGCAGTCCTTTGGTTCAATACTACACATGTAGGGATTTAGTTCGGCCAATATCTCTCTACTTAAGCCGTTCTTGGAGGTAACGGTTTTATACAATCTAACTCGTTATTAGCAATAACGGGCTAAGGAGACAGGTATTGGCAGTACTTCGGTTCAATACTTCACATATAGGGGTGTTAGATCGGACAATATCTCTCTACTTAATCCGTTGACACATTTTAGAAGCAAGACTAAAATTGAGTTGTTCCAAACGAAATAAATACTGTGTAATTGGCATCCAGATGATTGGTAGTAAACTTGCATGGTTAGTGATGGTAACTATCTAGTTGATGTTATCCAATCTTAAATTTTAAATGTAGGTACACACAGTCAGAATTCAAGTGTTGTGTGAATGCATTACTATGTAATTTGCTTTCAAGATGATGTTAGTAAACTGTCAATATTAGTGATGATATTCAAGCTCAATTTTTAAATCGATATTCAATTCTCACATGGATTGTTAGTCATAGCACCAAGGTTGGCCGTTATGTTTTACACAAAGTAAATTCACTTTTCTCCTTGCAACTCATATTAGTCCTGTGTGAATTCTGTTCGTTGTGCCATTTTGGAAATACTAACTCTGTTGCGGAATTTATCTATTGTTCTACCATCTAATATGATGGTTGGCACTTCTCTTATTGCTTGAAATATTCATAAAATTTATCTTTCATTATTCATAAAATTTATATACCATTACCTTCACTTAAATTTATATACCATTACCTTCACTTAAATTTATATACCATTACCAAGACCTTCACTTAAATACGTGCCGTACGCACGTCTCACGGGCAATCCTAGTCCTCACATACAATCCAGAAAACTCATTCTCACAATCTCTTAAAAGTTCACAATTTCACAATTCTACAAAATGTACCACCTACAAAATATTCAAGCTTCAAGTGTACCACCTACAAAATCTTCAAGCTTCAAGCCGTTAATGATCCTACAAAATCTTCAAGCTTCAAGATACAAAATCTTCATCTTCACTGAACCTACAAAATCTTCATCTTGAAGCTACAAAATCTACAAAATCTTCAAGCTTCAATCCAGAAAGCTTCAAGCTTCAAGTGTACCACCTACAAAATCTTCACTGAACCTACAAAATGTTCACAATTTCACAATCTCAAGTATTAGGAAAACATAATAGATTTAAAAAAATTTTGACAGAACCTCCCCTAAAATATTAGCCCTTTTACAGAAATTCCTTACGGAATTCTGCTAACAATTAAATATATGACATCACACACAATAAATATAAATCCTCCCCAGGCTCAACCGAGCAACATCACATAGGCAACATATATATATGGCTCTGGGGGAAAAAATCAGAATATAATGCAAGATACAAAATAAAAACAAAAAATTCTTTTGAAAATGTAATAATTTTTTTGAAAAACCTTCGAAAAACATTTAAAAAACCAAACACAGAACCCAATACTCCACAAAATTGCGGGTACGGGTATTAACATAACTATATTATATCATTATTATATACAGTTACTTACATCATCTCCAAAAATGCTAAATATTACAATTTTTACAACCTCCACAATACTAAACACCAACCGAATGAATGAAAAAAAAAATTACATGGTTGTAGAAGAACACAATGGTTGAAGTCTTCAAAATAGAACACAATGGTTGAAGTAAACATTAAAATGAGAAAAACTTATTATTATATCAAGTGTTGTAGATTTTATTTTAAAAAAAAGAAGATACTTACATGGCCATATATAGTGATGTCATCCATTGCTGTTCTTTCATTAGAGCAATTGACCTGTATATAAAGGTGGGGAAACATATTAACTAACCAATTGAAGTTCTTTAATTGGAGCAATTGACGTTGTAATTATTTTAACAAACCAATCAAGAAAACGTATTAACTACTATTAATTACTATGATCTATCTTATTTGATGATTAACTACAATTGAGGAAGTCACTACATAATTTGGTTTATAAAGACCAAGTAATCTATTTCAGTACCCAATAGCGAGTACAAAATAACTAAATTCGTTGTTTGGAACGATGAGTGTAGTTGTTGAATCCCCAGGCGCAATTTAATTTGGCAAGTTTCATCTTTTTACAAATAGTTGTGAAAAAAAGGCATATATTAATCCAAAAAAAAAAAAAAAATCGCTCAAACACTCCTACCTAGACGCTATGTACTGTATTAGCATTTCATGTTTGATTTTGGCTTAGTCCGTGCCATAGGGTTTTATGTTTTGACTCTTTATGAGAAATCATGGCTTGTAATATACTTTTGGGCCTTTCAGCTCAAACTCAAACTTTCGGTATGAGAAATCACGAAACTTATGTATCACTTGAACTCCTTATTCCAAGCAAGACCAAGCACAGATTTCTTATGACTACCTGATTTGTATTTCCTTGATTTCTACAAAACCAAATTCCGACAAAACATTATAAGAAATATAAATATTAAATTCAAAGGCTGACACCGAAGTTCATCATTCTAGATAGAATGCAACAATTAATTAGATGTTGAAGACATAAATTAATATTCATAGTAGATTTGAAGTAAATTCTGAATGTAACATCTTTTTGTATGAAGAAGGCCATTACTATCATGAACTGATAGTAATGCAGAAAGATCATAAGGGAATAAATACACGCAAGCAAGATTAAGTTTTTTTTCTTAGTATACTATAAATCATGTGGCAGAGAGGCAATTAATTTTGCATGACTGCAAGTGTGATACCTAGTGAACATATAAATCTTAATGAAAAAACCACCTACATAAAACACTAAGTCTAAGAGTGCAGCATGAGATCTATGATTACTGTGAATTCCGCAAAAAATGGGTGAGCCATTTACTTACCGTTTTTGGCCACTTATAAGTCCGATTCGACCTAATTTATTCCCTTGACAGATTTCTTAGATCGCTACAAAAATTGACACTGAAATATGATTATGTAATCAGAGAACTTCCCAAGTCATGGCACTTGTGGACATATGTAATGAATTAGTACCTTGCGCAATGAAATATCTGACGCAGGCTTTCCATGCTTATTCCAGCAATTAGCAGCTTGACCCTGCATGACGAAGTAACTGCATCAGCTGGAAAAATCAATGACCTGGCATAATATTTGCAAAAGGTTGACTAAGTAGAGTAAGTTTACCTCAAAACGGCCCATTTGTTTTCCAACCCAAGGCGCAAACGTCTCTCCATGTTCCTGAAGAAGGATAAAGCAATTAACCAAACAAATAATACTGTCACTACTATTAGCAGTGAAAGTAAGTTTAATAATGGAGTGCCTATACAGATCCAGTTTGCAATTGCACCAAACAGGATCGCGAACTAAATTTTTTATTGCAATGAAAATTTGTTTTCTTCAAATCATACAGTTCAAAACCCTAATGTTCTTTCCATCATTCTCACTGGGTATAAAGCAGAAAAAACAAATTTTGTTTCTTTCTTTTTTTAGACAACAAAACCCTAATTAATTATTTTTACTCACAAATCCAAAATTACATACCACAACAGACATTATATCACAGCCTTCGCCTACCAAATCTTTCATCTGAAATGTAAAAGAAGACAAATTGTCGTCATTAGATAAAGCAACGACTTTTCACCCAAAAAAAAAAAAACAGAATTAATATACTATGTTGCGAGCTTTAAACATAACAAACTGCCAACTCTTAGTAGTATATTATGTTGGTTGCATTGATGAACTAATAAGTCTACTGCTAAATAGGCAGAAAGTATTAGGTTTCAGAACCATAAGTTGACTGATATACCCTAATTGAAGGTTTGCCCGTAAAATTTCCACAATAAGCTCACATTTGAAGGTTTGTCATTGCCATTCTCACTTTTCTTCTTTCCTCCAAATAGACCAAGTACACGAAAAGATGATGTTCTCATGTGGCTTTTTCTGCTACAACACCATGATAGTGATAGAATGACATTTAGTTGACCTAAAACATGAGCTTGTGATATAAATAAATTTAATCTCAGACCGGTTAATGCTAGAAATACAAATAAAGGACCAAAATATAGTATGAAAGATTAATCGTGTTTCGGGTGAGAATGATAATGAATGAAAAACAATAAAGTGTCATAAGAGTAATATATTCTTTTTGTATGCATCATTATTGAAATAATGGAATTGGTATCCTTATCAGCCAACCATAAATAGACCTAGAATGCCCAAACACATGGCACAACCTTTGAGCATGCATGTAGATGCAAGCAGAAATAAGAACGGAAAATGTATCCATGCTACATGCATGCAGAAAATAGAAATAACAAAGGGAAATGTATATACACTACACATACACTCTACGTAGAGCGTGAAAAATATACTAAACAACATCTACATGGATTCAGGTTGTTCTAGATCTTAAACTGATCGTAGAACCTCAAAGAAGGAAAAGAATGACATACACTTATTAGTTTAGTCACTTTAGTCCTTGATGACTTTACGAAAAATGGTACTTTCAAGAACCCACACTCTTCAGCCTTTGTTGTTAAGTTCAACTACAAATTAAAAGTTAAAGCAAAGCGCTATGAACCAAAGACTACCAGGTTTAGTTAGACCAGTCCAGGTACCTAACTCTGTTTTATTACATAGATGCGTAGATCTATCTAACATACCTTTGGATGGTGACTCCACAAAATTGACACACCAGTAGTTAACTGAACCCAAAATTTGAGATATATTAGACTTCTAAACTAAAATTAGACTACAACTTTTTCTACTCTCCCTATCTCAACTTCGTTCTAAACCAATTTGCACAGGATAACTTTAGTTACGCTAAAGGTTATGCAAAAGATGGTTATTGACATACTTTTTATTGACATCATTTTTTTAAAAGTAGAGAATTATGATCAATTATTCTTCCCTGATATTGAAATTAACTTATCACAAATTCTAATCTACAAATTGTAAAGTTCTTCTTCAACCACCCATCTTCAATTACTTACAACGATGAAACAATGCTACAATGTCAAACACAAAAACACCCGATACGAAACAATAAACATCTCAAATGATTTAGCCATCATTAGTAGAACTAAATATCAACCTATTGACAACATACATTAAAACCCTAATTTTTTATCCCAAGTGATGCATTTTGTTCCCAAATTTTCAAAAAAGTAAAGATTAGTTTACTCGTACATTAAAACCCTATTTTTTCAAAGAAAATCGTTTGAAATTCGATTGATTAAATTAAGGGGGAAAAATTAAATTACTCATAGATTAAAAATTCGACCTAGGAGCTGGAATCGCCCATGTCATCAAAACCGATGCTTTTCCTATGAGGAGGAGGAGAAGTGCAAGCGGAAGCAGCGGTGGCAGCGGCGCTATTTTTTTGATGAGGAGCAAGAGAAGTGCAAGAAGAAGCAGTGGTTTGCAACCTTGAATAAAAGTAGGGTATAACATAACGAAACTATTGCAAGTTCAATTAGAAACTTAGAATGAGAACTAACAACCAGAAAAAACTTTAACTAATCACAATTTTGGTAGGGTGCTTGTACAAACAGAAAATACTTTCAAAAAAAGGAAATTTTCATTCACCAATTTGAACTAATTTAAGCTTCAATACAATCCCAAAATCACTACCATTATAACCCCTTTCTCCATCATAAAAAAAACCTCCTTTTATTCTCCAAAAACCTAATAATTGCTTCTGAAACCCCAATCACTATATAATTCGATCATCAACAGAAGTCCAACAAAACAAAACAACATCGAAATCAAAACTCTAATTTGATGAGATACCTTGGTAACGAAGACGGAACGGGGCAACGCACGCAGATGCAGCAAACCTAATTTCTCTCTTTCAGATGGAGGAAGGCAGCGCCGGGAGGTAGGGCGTCGGGGTTGGCTTCAGGAGGTGGGGCGTGGAGAGAGAGAGTGGGGGCGGGGCTTCAGGGAGTCGAGGCGTTGGGGCTGGCTTCAGGAGGTGGAGCGTGGAGAGATTGAGTGGGGGCGGGGTTTCAGCCAGCGGGGCGTCGAGAGGGGCTTCAGCCAGAGGGGCGTCGAGAGAAGGGGGGTCGGGAAGTGACTCGAGAGAGAGAGAGGGGGGGTCGGGAAGTGATGAAAGAGAGAGAGGAAGGCTGAGGGAGAGTGGGGAGATAGAGTGAGGGAGACAGTGAGAGAGAAAGTGAGCGGGATAGAGATCAGAGAGCGGGGATAAAGAGAGAGAACAGGTTGATTTGGGAGAGAGAGAGAGAGAGTGTGTGGGGGTTTGAATTTGTGGAGTTTGAAATTTTGGGCGGGAAAATATGTTTTGTAAAAGTAGATCTGGTCCATTGATTTTGGAAGAGAATGAATGTGAGCCGCTTGATAGCTTTCTTTGTGTTTTATTATATAGATATATAGATAATATACAAATCTACTCATTCACAACAAGCCATTTGCAAAACAAAATTTATTCATATAAAGGAACATTACAAACTGGTAATAACATATTGTTTGAAGAAACATAGAAAATTGTACATGATCCGCATGCTAGTTGACATTACAAAGTCATCCCTTGATACTCTATTTTTAAATTGAAATTAATTTAGTATACAAGTACATGCTCGCTTTCTTCTCGAATTGGTAGGAAGGACTGCTGACTCTGCCTTTTTTTGAATGCATAAGTAGCCAGTTGTACCCCCTGCATATAATTTCGTTCACTACTATTACACAGAGGTAGAAATTCTCCGCTTCGTCGGATAGAGTAGTAGTGGGTGTAACCGTATATTCAAAGTACTTAACGACTTCTTGACACGCACTCCTCATATTCGTACTATTTGTTGCACGATTGTGAGGTGTGCATGCCAAGAAGTCAAAAAGTACCATGAATACACCGTGACACCCACAACTACTCCGTCCGACGAAAGCAGAGAATTTCTACACTCTGTGTAACAATAGAGGACGAATGTGTATGAAAGGCGGACAATTGCTACTTATGCAAACACATCTAAAAGCTAAAAAAATAGAAGACTAAGGAAAACACTGTATAAATAAAAGGTAGAGCCAGCGGCCCTTCCCTCCCGCTTGAGAGAAACCTAGCATGCACTTGTACACTGTAACAAGTCTCTCTGCTCCTGCATCTCCATACACAAGAACTATTGTAGGCGACCATCCTTGAACTGAAGAGGCCTTGAATGCATAAATAGCCAGTTGCACCCCCTGCATACAAGACCCGTTCTCTACTGTTACACAGAATGCAAAAATCCTCTGCTTTCGTCGGCCGGAGTAGTAGTGGGTGTAACCGTATATTCGAAGTACTTAACGACTTCTTGACACACACTCCTCATAATCGTGATATTTGTGGCACGATTGTGAGGTGTGCATGCCAAGAAGTCGAAAAGTACAATGAATACACCGTGACACCCACCACTACTCCGTCCGACGAAAGCAGAGAATTTTTGCATTCTGTGTAACAATAGAGAACGAACTTGTATGAAAGGCGGACAAGTGCTACTTATGCAAACACATCTAAAAGCTAAAACAATAGAAGACTAAGAAAAACACTGTGGGAAAAAAATAGATAGCGCCAGCGGCCCTCCCAACCGCTTGAGAGAAACCGAGCATGCACTTGTACACTGAAACAAGTCATCTCTACTCCTGCATCTTCATACACAAAAACAATTGTAGCCGACCATCCCTGAACTCAAATTTCGTCTACAACTCAAACTTCTTCCTCCCTATTAGGAAGAGAAAAAAGGTCTTCAACAGAAGAAGAGAACATTGATTCCTCATATTTTTGGAGAGAAGTAGAGGAAAAGGTTCTCTTGAAGAGAAGAAGAGAAGACTCGTTTGAAGCCTTGATGAGTATAACTCTCTCAGTTATAGGCAAGGAAAAAGAAAGAGGGGAGCATGATATGATAGCCCACTTGGGTTTCTCACTGCTCATCAATAGGGAATGGATGGATCAACACAAGGAGAAGGCAATATGGATCACTGCTCATCAATATGTAATGGATATGGGTCTCTCAGTTATAGACAAGGAATGCTGTAGCATGAAGAAGAAGAAGACATTTGTGATAAACTTTGTTAGTCAACAAAGACATGATACAATTCTCGGAAAAAGAGCAGCAAGGACAGCAATTGTCTGCCAATGTACAGTCAATGTGTGTAAATTACACCTGGTTAACACGTTGTTGGTGACAACGGATTAATTACATTAAATTCGTTAATACCAATAACGGGTTAAGTGTACTTGATCCTGTTCCAGAACTTGGTCTGTACATGATGAACCACTGCCAATCTTTGTCAATTTAATCCGTTGTTACCGACCACGAGTTACGCTGAAGAAGAACGTTGTCACCAACGACGGGTTAAGCACACTTATATTGGCAGAAGTTTATGGCTACTTGCAGAAGTAGATGCCGAAATATACGTTAACTTAAACCGTTATATACGATAACGGGTTAAGTACTTGTAACCCGTTATTGTCAATAACGGGTTAAGTCTACCTAAATTGGTAGTACTCATAATTATTAACTCGCATGTAAAAAAAATGTGTCGAAAAGTTTGTAAATATAAATTGTAGTTCACTTAGTCATAACAATTTATGAGAAATTTATGAGAAAATTTTTAATAAGTTTCCAGTAAAGAGTTTATAGATATTTAAGTTGTATCATTAATCACATACGCCTCTCCACTCTTTACGTACATTTCCTTCTGAACTCTACAAAATAGACAGTCATATGTGACTCGTTTGTTTTTTGATATTTTTTTTTAATTTCTTGGCGAGCCACGTAACTAACCAATATAAAATTGACCACATCAAACGGATATTCAAATTAACACAAATTTATTAAAATTGACCACATCCCACATGTACACTATACGAGGGAAAAACCACATGTAGACTGTCTAATGTGGGTACATGGGGCATGCACTTATTGTGGAAGTCAAACATAGATGTGGGGATCCACAAATATGAACCGAATTAACCTGAACAAAACACATGCAATGACCAATAACCCTAATCTTAACCTAACCCTAACCCTAACCCTAGACTAACCCTACTTTAACCTAACCCGAACCCTCGCTACAAAAAACCCCGCAATTTAATTTTTTTTATTTTGTAAGACTTAATATGGTAACAAATTTAGAGTGGTTAGTTAGGGGAGAATAAATGGATAATTATAAAAATAATAAACAATTTATGGACATATGAATGTCACCTTACACAGTTCAGGAGACAGTTCTCGTAAAGAGTTAAGAGAAATTTTTAGAAAACCCAAAATTAGCCCAACACCTTAAACCGTTATTCACGAGAACGGGTTAGATAACCTTTACCCGTTGTTCCCAAGAACGGGTTAAGTACTTCCATTTTTGGGGGTATAGTTTGAAAATCGCAAAGTTTCGTATTTTTTTGGGACACCATCAAGTTAGACATATTTTCGTTTGTTGATACATATACAAGATATTGCATTCACAACAGGCAATTTGCAAAACCAAATTTTATTCATATAAAGGAACATTACAAACTGGCACTAACATATTGTTTGAACATACAGAAAATTGAAGTTGAAATTAGTTTAGTATACAAGTGCATGCTCGCTTTCTTCTCGGAAGTGGAAGGAAGGACTGTTGACTCTGCCTTTTTTTGATTGCATAAGTAGCCAGTTGTACCCCCTGCATACAATTTCGTTCTCTACTGTTATACAGAATGTAAAAATCCTCGGCTTCCTTCGAAACTTAGTAGTAGTGGGTGTAACCGTATATTGAAGGTACTTAACGACTTCTTGGCACGCACCCCTCATATTCGTACTATTTGTGGTACGATTGTGAGGTGTGCATGCCAAGAAGTCGAAAAGTACCATGAATACACCGTGACACCCACCACTACTCCGTCCGACGAAAGCCGAGAGTTTTTACATTCTGTGTAACAATAGGGAACGAATGTGTATGAAAGGCGTACAGTTGCTACATATGCAAACACACCCGGTCTTGCTAAAAAAATAGAAGACTAAAGAAACGAACACTGTGGGGAAAAAAAAGGCAGAGCCAACGGCCCTCCCTACCGCTTGAGAGAAACCGAGCATGCACTTGTACCCCCTGCATACAAGACCCGTTCTCTACTGTTATACAGAATGTAAAAATCCTCTGCTTTCGTCGGCCGAAGTAGTAGTGGGTGTAACCGTATATTCAAAGTACTTAACGACTTCTTGACACGCACTCCTCATAATCGTGATATTTGTGGCACGATTGTGAGGTGTGCATGCCAAGAAGTCGAAAAGTACCATGAATACACCGTGACACCCACCACTACTCCGTCCGGCGAAAGCAGAGAATTTCTACATTCTGTGTAACAATAGAGAACGAATGTGTATGAAAGGCGTACAAATGCTACTTATGCTAACACATGTAAAAGCTAACAAATTAGAAGACTAAGAGAAACACTGTGGAAAAATGGGTAGAGCCGGCAGCCATTCTCTAATCTTGAGCTTTGTCCTCTACAACTTCAGCTTCAGCTTCAGCTTTGTCTTCCCTATTGGGAAGTAAAGATGGGTTTTGAAGAGAAAAGGAGAACATTGATTACACCTGGTTGCAAACAGTTAGAAGAGAAGAGGAGACCACTTATGAAGAATGAGGAGACTCCATTTGAGTTCTCCGAATAGAAGGAGAGGAGACTCCTTCTTGAAGTGCATGTGGGAGATCAAAGGTCCCTCATATAGATGGCTATGGAGCATGATAGGACCAAAGATTGTAGAGAGGGATGTTGATAAATAGGGAATGGATCAGCACAAAACGGATGATGATGGTTGGATTAAACATAAATAAAAGATCACAAGATGCCATTACCTGTTAGTCAACGAAGTTTTGACACATTATTTGAAAAATGAGCAGCAAGGACAACAATTGTCCTCACCAAATGATACACATCTCAACTTGTACAGTGTCTGTAAATTAGCCCTAGTTAACCCGTTATTGGTGATAACGGGCTAAGTACAACTAACCCGTTCTCGGAAACGACGGATTAAGTACTTGTGAACTTCTGCCAATATTCCTTACCTTAACCCGTTAATGATGATAACGGGTTAAGTACTTGTTCCCGTGATCGTCAGTAACGGGTTAGGCTTACCTAAATCAGTTGTACTTTTGTAGTATTAAATTGCATGTTAAAAAAATGTGTAAACAAGTGTGACACCCACCACTTATGTAAAATACGTTAATAGTTCACCGACTGTTAAAAAAAATTATGACCGACTACAAATATTAAATACGGTTATATTTGTAGTCGGGAGGTGATAGATAATTCCATACGCATTTCCACTGTGGAGTTTATAGATATTTAAAATCTATCATTAATCGTATTTAATTCCATTCCTAGCCACATAACTAACCAATATAAAATTGATATCATCAAACGAATATTAAAAATCACACAAATTAATTTGTATTTTGGTTCATAAAAAACAATAAAAAAATGTTGTAGGTTAGGGTTAGGGGTTAGCCCATTATTAATAGGGTTAGGGTTAGGGTTAGGGGTTAGGGTTAGGGTCGGAGTCTCAACTCAACGACCTCTTTCGTAACAGGCACGTTCAACTCTGCCATCTTTTACCAGAAATGACAATACAAATATGTTTTTCACTGTCTGTGCAACAGATCCCCCATTTAATAAATGGGGGAAAGAACACATGTGGATTCCCACATGTAGCCGTTATGGAAAAGCTACATGTGGGAAGGTAAAAAAATATTTAGATTCCTCATGTAGGCTTTTACATGTGTAAAAAGAATATTTAGATATCCACATGTAGCCTACATGGGGAAAAAACCACATGTAGATCTCCACATGTAGCCTATGTGGAGAAAAAGCACACATGTAGATCCCACATGTAGCCTATATATTGGAAACCACATGTGGAAAAAAACCACATACAGATCTCACATGTAGCCTATATGGAGGATAAATCACATGTAGATCCCCACATGGAGAAGTAGTCTGCTTGCCAAAGTTGACAGAATTATGTATCTAGCCTGTCAAAGCTGACAGAATTGTGTATCTAACTGACAGAAAACCACATGTAGACTCTCACATGTTGAATTCATTAGAAAAACATTTAGATTCCTCATGTAGGCTTTTACATGTGTAAAAAGAACATTTAGATATCCACATGTAGCCTACATGGGGAATAGGCTACATGTAGATCCCCACATGTAGCCTATGTGGAGAAAAAGTACACATGTAGATCCCACATGTAGCCTATATATTGGAAACCACATGTGGGAAAAAACCACATATAGATCTCACATGTAGTGGATATGGAGGATAAATCACATGTAGATCCCCACATGGAGAAAGAGGCTGCTTGCCAAAGCTGACAGAATTGTGTATCTACCCTGCCAAAGCTGACAGAATTGTGTATCTAGCTGACAGAAAACCACATGTAGACTCTAACTTCTGTTGGTCTTCATAGTAGAACAAGTTCAATATTAGAAAAACCACATGTAGATCCCATATATAGCTCATATGGGGGAAAAATCACATGTAGATCATAAAATCCACGTACAAAAAGTGCAATAACGGGTTTGCATCAACACTGATGATAATGGTATTCCTAATGGAAAAGCCCCTCTGTGTTATTAGAGCGCAATCCTATCTTAACCTAACCCTAACCCTAACCCGACACTAACCCTAACCTAACCCAACCCTAACCCTCGGTTCCAACAAAACTCGTACTTTTTTTTTTTACTTTCACAAAACTTATCATGTTACAAATTTAGAGTGGTTAGTTACGGGCGAATAATTGGAAAATTATAAAAATAATAAACAATTTATGGGCATATTAATGTCACTTTGCACAGTTCTGGAGACAGTTCTCGCAAAGAGTTAAGAGAAATTTGTAGAAAACCCAAAATTTCAAACGCCGTAAACCGTTATTCAGAACAACGGATTAGTTAACCTTAACCCGTCACATATTAGAACGGGTTAAGTATGTATTATATTGCTGCCAATATCTCTCTACTTAAGCCGTTGTCGTCAAGAACGGGTTAAGTTAATCTAACCCGTTGTTGGCCGTGACGGGTTAAGAAGATCCATATTAGCAGCACTTTGGTCTGTATGAATTATATTGCTGCCAATCTCTCTCTACTTAAGCCGTTGTCGTCAAGAACGGGTTAAGTTAACCTAACCCGTTGTTGGCAGTGACGGGTTAGGATGACCCATATTGGCAGCACTTTGGCCTGTATGAATTATATTGCTGCCAATATCTCTCTACCTAAGCCGTTGTCGTCAAGAACGGGTTAAGTTAACCTAACCCGTTGTTGGCAGTGACGGGTTAGGAAAACCCATATTGGCAGCACTTGTTTCATGTACTAGGTCTGTAGGACTGTCAATATCTCTTCACTTAACCCGTCCTTGCTGATAACGGATTAAGTAGAGAGATATTGGCAGCAATATAATTAATAAAATGTGGTTCACAAAATCACAAATGAAAGCACATCAAAGTAAATAAGACAACAGATATATTCAAAAGAAACTTGAAGGCGTACAAAAGTCCAATAACGACCAACTACTTAATTACTTGAACTAAATTCAATATTCACAAAATCCACGAATTTACAACAAAATTATACATATAAGATTGCACATGGCCAAAAGACAATTATTCACAAATGAAGACGTTCTCGAATTTGGATTGCATTCGACGCCCCAAAATTCACCTACAACAGTTTATCAACGTAGAAACAAACAATACGTTAGTTACTGCAGTGACAAAAACACCAACCAAAAGATACGCTACTACAGAGTATTACAGATTACCGTCTACGGCCAGTCCGCTTGCGACCGCTTGGTGTGAATTGATTGGGAGGTTGCCTGGTCCTTTTAGGATTTCGCCGTGCGCGATGTGTTTGGGGAGAATCAGAATCATCCGACAACTGTTCCTCATCAGTACCCTGTTGACGACCAGGGATTATAATTCCCCTACTAACAACTTGTTTTCGCCTTAAGGGTGTTGGCGGCACGTTGGCGCTCAAATAGGCCTCAACCTGTGGACCTTCACCCGCGTCCTCCAGAGTACGACGGCACGGGGCTAACATCTCCCGGATTACCGTCTTGAAGCTCTCGGGTATTCTAGTCTTCAGGTGGCGAGCAGCTGTTCGAACAACCTCCCATGCGTTGTCAATCTACAGTTGGTGAAAAATTCCAATTTAAACATCATTCAAAATTAGTGTACATCAATTGAACACAGTACATGCGTACAAACTATATGAAATTGGACTGACCGCTTTTCGATGTGCCTCAGCCCTTGGTTGGTACATCGGCTGGGAGGAGGAATATGCTGGAGGTGGTTCTACCTGGGCTTCGGGAATCGGAAGTTGCACCCCAGCTGGTACGGCGGCCGTTGGAGAAACGAACAACCGGGTTATTCGCTTGTACCACATCATGTATGCCTGCTGGAGGGACCCATCGTATGGTATCGCGACAAACATCAAATTCAGTGTCATTTGATGTCGCATGGTGTTCCAGTTGGCTACATGGTAACGATGAAAATCAGCCCAATCGAAGTTGGGCACCCGTCCCGTTTCCCTAACCTCGTGCAACTTTTTATCGTACGACCTGACATCGGGAATCTTCTGTTGATATCCGAATTGCCGCAAGACCCGGTCAGGATACTGGAACTCCACAACCGAAAAGTTCACAAGAGGTGTTGCCGTCAACCAAAGGGATCTGTCTAGGCAGACTGGAGGAACGCGTTGCAACCTGTCGGCCGAGTACGGTTCCCATGTGACGAACTCGTCCCGCATGTTGTCCAACTCATCTCTGTAGTAGGTCAGCGAATGGCGTGGGTTATCGGTCCACGTGTGTCGGCCGGCCCAATATGCTCCTACAGGAGGTAACAACTCTGCGGCCCCTGGGTCGGCCAAAAATTCCGGTATAGGCTTAGTAATACGGGGACGTCCGATGTGGATGCGTTCCCAACTCCATATCTGCATCAGCACCATTGGGCCACCCATCTGTGCGCCACCTAAAGAACATATGCACAAACTCCTGTATAGTAGCGCCAGTGCCGCACTTCCCCAACTATAGCGACCCGCATACTGGAAATCCTCCAACAACCGTAGGTACATCAACGGCACGGTTGATCCGGATGAGTTCGGGAAGATAAGTCCCCCTATCAAACTAAAAATGTATGCACGTGCATAGCACACCAGGTCAGCCTCACCCGACTCGGGGTTCAAATATCCCTCCTCGAACTGGTATTTTAACCAGGTGATGTAAAGTGATTTACCCTCGAAAGCCTCATCCATCACTTCTTCCTCCGCTTTTTGTTTCGCAGCTTCTATTTGTTCATTCAATACATCTTCATCAGAATCTGCGGGGGCATTTTCGCGGATATTTTTTTCGGCCTCCTCTTGCATTTCAAGAACTACCAACTGCAGGTCGATACCGAGTAAGTCCCGAACGACTTCAACTCGATCGAAGTCCATGTTCCCCGTCACGGCAACCCCATTGATTGGTAGTCCTGTTATCATTGCCACATCCTGCAGGGTCACAGTCATCTCACCCACAGGCAGGTGGAATGTGTGGGTCTCCGGCCTCCATCGCTCGACTAGAGCTGTGAGGAGTGGCCGATCTAGCTTCACAGAGTGAATGAATCTTGCTCCGTAGAAACCGGCCTCTACCACATACGGCGTGATACGTTCATCCCAAGGAAGAACTGTGTGCTTCCGGAAATTTAGTTTTCTATCGGACCCATTCCACACGGCTTCCGATCGGTGTTTGGGTTGCAGGGTGAGTACGCTTGTGTCCACGGGTCCGGGTGATGTAACCGAGGACGACGGACCTGCCTCAGCCGATGTGGATTGACGGCCACCAACCTACACGAATAAATATAACAAATGTTATTATTGAGATAATGTTACATGTTTGTATTTAAAACCAATAATAGTAATCGATCTTACCTCAGTAGTTGGTGCGCCACTGGTGTTACCGGACTCGATTCTCGGTTGCCTTGTTCTAGCCATTTAGCTACCCGTCTGTAAAAAATTAAAAAGTTGTTGATAAAGATGACAACAAAACAAACATACCGAGATTATACTGAAAAACGCACGAATGAAAACAAAAAAATCTATAAAACTTTCCGACTATGTCGGATTCACGTAGGGTAAGCGACCCCAACTTGTACAAGTGAGTTTCAACTCATGGTTTGCGAGATACGACCGTATACCGCTTAATTAGGTTGTTTTCCAACCTCCAACCGATACGCGGCCGTATCTCTCGGACCGTGAGTCGAAATTCACTTCTACAACTTCGGGTCACTTCTCATAGGTAACACCAATCAACTCGCCAAATTTCGTATTTTTTGGAGGTGGTTCGAAGTGTTTTCTAATCGGCCCGTTTTTTAAAAAATTCTATGTCAAAAACTTCTCACTTGAGCAATTGACGCAATACTGCGCAAACGGCATCCGAAAATTTTAAAACTTTCCGACCAGGTCGAATTCACGTAGAGGAAGCCACCCGAACTTGTAGAAGCGAGTTTCGAGTCACGGTTCGCGAGATACGGCCATCTACCGCTTTACTCGGTTTTTTTCCAAGCATAAGCGATACGCAGCCGTATCTCACGAACCATGAGTCGAAACTCACTTCTACAAGTTGGTTTAGCTTCTCGTAGGTGACACCAACCAAATCGCAAAGTTTCGTATTTTTGGAAGGTCGTTTGGAGGGTTTTCTAATCTACCCGCACTTAGAAAATTCTAAGGCTCAAACTTGTAATGTGAGGAAGTTGAGAAAACCGCCCAAATGCCATCCGAAAATTATAAAACTTTCTGACTTGGTCGGATTCACGTAGGGCAAGCCACCCGAACTTGTAGAGGCGAGTTTTGACTCACGGTTTGCGAGATACGGCCGTCTACCGCTTTATTTGTTTTTTTTCCAACCAAAACCGATACGCGGCCGTATCTCTCGGACCGTGGGTCGAAATTCACTTCTACAACTTCGGGTGGCTTCCCGTACGTGACACCAACCAAATCGCAAAGTTTCGTATTTTTTGGAGATCGTTTGGAGGGTTTTCTAACCTACCCGCACTTAGATAATTCTAATTATAAAACTTATAATGGGAGGAAATAGAGCAATACCGCGCAAACGGCACCCAAAAATTTTAAAACTTTTCCAATTGGTCGGATTCACGTAGGGCAAGCCACCCGAACTTGTAGAAGCGAGTTTCGACTCACGGTTTGCGAGATACGACCGTATACCGCTTTATAATAGTTTTTTTCAACCGAAAGCGATACGCGACCGTATCTCTCGAACCGTGAGTCGAAACTCACTTCTACAAGTTGGTTTGGCTTCTCGTAGGTGACACCAACCAAATCGCAAAGTTTCGTATTTTTTGGAGGCCGTTTGAAGGGTTTTCTAATCTACCCGCACTTAGAAAATTCTAAGGCTCAAACTTGTAATGCGAGGAAGTTGAGAAAACCGCCCAAATGGCATCCGAAAATTATAAAACTTTCCGACTTGGTCGGATTCACGTAGGGCAAGCCACCCAAACTTGTAGAAGCGAGTTTCGACTCACGGTTTGCGAGATACGGCCGTCTACCGCTTTACTCAGTTTTTTCCCAACCGTAACCGGTACGCGGCCGTATCTCTCGAACAGTGAGTCAAAACTCGTTTCTACAAGTTCGGGTGGCTTATCGTAGGTGACACCAACCAACTCGCACGGTTTCGTATTTTTTGGAGGTCGTTTGAAGGGTTTTCTAATCTAATCTAACCGCACTTACAAAATTCTAATACGAAAAACTATCGTGCGAAGAAGTTGAGAAAACCGCGCAAACGGCCTCCAAAAAATACGAAACTTTCCCACTTGGTAGGATTCACGTAAGGGAAGCCACCCGAACTTGTAGAAGCGAGTTTCGGGTCACGGTTTGCGATATACGGCCGTGCACCGCTATACTTGGTTTTTTCCAACCGAAAGCGATACGCGGCCGTATCTCTCGAACCGTGAGTCGAAACTCGTTTCTACAAGTTGGTGTGGGTTGTACTACGTGAGACGAACCTACTCGGAAAGTTTCGTATTTTTTTACGGTCATTCACAGGGTTTTCAACCATAACCGCACTGAAAATTCTAACTAATTTCGTATATACAATTCTAATTCTACAAGATACTAATGCAAGAAACATAATTTGGCAATTGAATATACTTGAGGTCAACCCGATTCTACATCTATAATCTACTAACACATTTTAATTTTTTTTCCAATTTCTAAATAAATCACTACACACAAATTCAACCAAAAAAATACAAATGTAGATTATTGGGTTCAAGAAATAGTGTATACCTTACGGAATAGGTCGAAATCAAGCCAAGCAATCGGTTTTCGAAGAGAACTAGGGTTCCAATTTCGTATCTAGGGTTCCGAAGAGGGGAAGAGAAGCTAGGGTTTCGAACGTCGGAGTTAGGGGGTTTCAATCTTCGGAGTTGGGAGAGAAGATGGAGTTCTAGGGTTTCGATCGTCGGAGCTAGGGTTTTTTTAGGGTTTTTTTCTTTTTTCCGTCGTTTGGGTCTGGGTTCATCGAAGAAAGAAGAAGAGAGCGGAAGAAAGAAGACGAACTGTATGTCGACGAAAATGAAAAATATAGCCTTAACCCGTTATTCCGAAGAACGGGTTAAGGCCAACTTTTTTTATTAAATTTTGCCTTAACCCGTCGTTGGCAAGAACGAGTTAAGGCAAGATTTTATGAAAAAAAATTTGAACCGTTGGATCTTCGATCCAACGGTCCAGATCGAAGTTCGCACGGGTCCGTGCGAACCGACCCGTTCCGGCCCGTTTGCAACCGAACAACCCCCTATATATATATATATATATAGGAAAATGATCTAGTGAGAACTCTTTTGGTGAGAACCACGTGAGAACTTTTGTTTGGGATATTAGTTGAAAGATCTGAACCGTTCATTTTGATCTACACGATTAAATTAATCTATGGATGAGAAATCAAGTCATTTGAGATTCGTTTCCCCATGCATTGAAGTGTTACAAATTGTGTGGCTGTAAAATCGTTATTTTTTATAGTGACATGATGCATGGACAAATGAATATCAAATGACTTGGTTTTACGTTTTTATACTAATTTAGTTATGTTAAACAATGTGAACGGTTCAGATTATCCATATGATGGATAGGCGTGGAGTTCTCACGATGCTTATCGTGAGAACAGTTCTCACCAGATCGCTACCCTATATATATATATATATATATATATATATATATATATATATATATATATATATATATATATATATATATAGGGAAAGGATCCGTTGCACACTACTTTGGTGCTCACCGCGTGAACACTACGTCTTCGGGCGTTCATATCGAAAATCCGAACCGTTCACATTGATCTACACATCTAAATTAGTCTAAATATGTAAAATCAAATCATTTGAAATTCATTTGCCCATTCATTGAAGTGTTACAAAATTATATAGCTGAAATTCATTGTTTTTATAGTCACGTGATGGATGGGCAAATGAATTTCAAATGATTTGATTTTACATATTTAGACTAATTTAAATATGTAGATCAATGTGAACGGTTCGGATTTTCGATATGAACACCCGAAGGCGTAGTGTTCACGCGGTGAGTACCAAAGTAGTGTGCAACGGATCCTTTCCCTATATATATATATATATATATATATATATATATATATATGGAAAAAGGGGTATGAGCAACCTGCTCATTTAATAAATAAGCGATTGATAACGTGACATACATGTGATTGGAAAATCCTTAAAAGGGTTAGTTGTCCAATGTATTACATACATGCCACATAATCAATTGCTCATTTACTAAGAGAGCAAGTTGCTCATATCCCTTTTACCCATATATATATATATATATATATATATATATATATATATATGGAAAGCTTCGGTTTGAGCACTACTCTAGTGCTCACCGCGTGAACACTAGGCCTTCAGGCATTCATATCGAAAATCCAAACCATTCACATTGATCTACACATCTAAATTAGTATAAATATGTAAAATCAAATCATTTGAAATTCATTTGCCCATCCATCATGTGACTATAAAAAAAATGATTTTCAGCCATACAATTTTGTAACACTTCAATGGATGGGTAAATGAATTTCAAATGATTTGATTTTACATATTTAAACTAATTTAGATGTGTAGATCAATGTGAACGGTTCGGATTTTCGATATGAACGCCCGAAGGCCTAGTGTTCACGCGGTGAGCACTAGAGTAGTGCTCAACCGAAGCTTTCCCTATATATATATATATATATATATATATATATATATTAATTAGATATATATTATAGGTAGGGTTAATTTCCTTAGTTTCTTAGTTCGATCTCTTTTTCTATCTCTGTGGTTGAAGTGTAGAACTATGATCTATTGTTGTCATGATTAATAAATAATATATATTGAACATCACATGCACACAAGTTCACATACACTTTGAAAAGAGAAAATGGAATGAAAGAGCTCCTACCAACTCCCACCTTCTCCCCTTCCTCACCACCAGCCAACTTCTCCGACATCCTTCCCGGCCACCCTCCTCCTCCTTTCTAAATGCTCATCCTCTCCTGTACCTCTCCTGTACATTTGAACCCCACCTTCCTCCTCTTAACTTTTAACCCCTCCTCTTGTTTGTGCTCGCCGACCTCTGCAACGGCTGGCCGCTAATCTAGTTTCTTACCTCGGACCACTGACTTCATTCCAGTATGTTATCGAAATTGGAACTCAGTGGGTGCGGACCCAACGAGAGGGTCCGCCACACCACGACCGCCCCAACACCCCCCCCCCTCCAACAGCCAATACCCCTGAACCTCCACCTCACAGACTTGATACAACACTGGTCCCAAACCCAGTTCCAAATGCTACCCTACAGCCTTACCACGATGAGGGCGAACCCTCGGGGCTCAGAATCGCCATCTCCCCTCAGCGGGCACATCGAAATGCACATCCTCAACTGGAGGGGAGAAGCGCAATTCATCATCGCCCATTGGTTGAGTGGCAATCGAGAGGACGGGCCCAAAGAGAGGGTCCTCCTACAGGCCAGTATCGGCATAAGAGAATCCCGCCATTGGTTCGGCGTCACGCTCAACATCAATATTACAACACCGAAGTGCATCACAGGGACAATTACAGGGTCAATTATGCAAGAGAAAGAAACAGAAGCTACCGTGATACAACCCACAACCCCCCTCATCACAGAGAACCAAGAAAACATCACAATGACCCTTACCAGTACCCCCACAACCACAGTGAGCAAGATCGCTCAAACACCCCACCAAAACCAACTGCGCCAATGCTACATCACCTACCTCCAAAAGCTACCACTCCCCCTATGGAACCCAACAAGCATCTCCAACCCCAACCTCCTGCTTCCCCCCCTCCCCCTCCCCCCCCCCCCCCCCGACAACCCCCACCAACTACTACCAAGGAAGCCGACCCCCGACCATCTAAGGTCCACCGTTGTATGGGCCTAAAGATGGGGCCCAAACGATGGAGCTATGGACGTTGAGAGTCTACCTCCGATTGGGGTAGAGGCGGAGAGCTGGCAGGAAGTAATTCACAAAAGAAAAAGAAAATCAAAGTCCCCACCGCCAGCACCAAAGGAATTCAGAAAGCAGTAGAGAAAGGGAAAGCACAAACCGGTGTCGTGCTTCAACTGCGGAGAGTTGGGACACTACCAGACGGAGTGCACCAAAGATGTGCGTTGTCTGATGTGTTTGAAGTGGGGGCATTTATCTTACATTTGCACAAATGTCATCGCTTCCAATGATGACGAAGAGAGGCGAGTGTACAGGGGTAGATCTCCGAACAACCCAGCGACGATCAAGCTTGCTAACAGTCTCACTACTATAAAAGCAGAGGAAAATGGCTTAAGCACCGGTGCGTAGTGGCACGTGTGACTGCGGGAAGACCATCGGAGGCCCATGTTCTCCAAGCTTTGAACGTGAGATGGCCGATGAAGGTGCACCGTGACTGGGTTGTCAAGAGAATGTGTCCCCTTCAGTTTTTGGTTTCCTTCCCTTCACCACAAAAGATGATAGAGATCACCGGAATAGCCACAGTGGACTTTAGGCATTTCAAACTGGACTTTGAAGCCTGGTTACCAAGCTTCGGTGCTGAAAGACCTCAAGGGGATAGATACTGGGTGTGGATTCATAATGTACCACTACATTTTTGGAAGAAGGAGGCCTTGCAAGAGATGGTCTCCGACTTCGGCATAGTGGAAGAAATCGATGAGAAGACTGTTCGTCGATCGGAAATAGTATCGGCAAGGGTACTGATAAGAAGTAGGGATATCGCCTTAATGCCGAGATTTGCAAAAGTGTTCTCATACGAGAATTCCTATCTCATACGCTTTGTCCTCGACAAATGCGCAGACAAGGAGATAGATCACACCTCCATCACGTCTCCAGCACCTCCATCCTCTCTCACAGACGGTCGAAGCTACAAGCAAGTGGCATCGCCAACATGGAAGCTCACCATAGATGGAACTCACGAGGTGGAGAGGGCCCATCGAGAGGTGATCAAGGTAGCAAGAGAGATGGAAGCGCTTCAAGAGGCCACAGTGGAGGGATCAGAGAGGCTTGGGGCAGGGAGGGACACCGGTGGTCGACTCCGGAGCCAGACCAAGGGATCCAACGACCAAGAGGCCCCAAGCCCAGATCCGATAAACCTTTCGACATCAGGGGCTTTCCAGAAAAAAAGGCAAGGAGCAGATTACCCAAATCGGCAACAGATCGCTACAAAGTGGTCAAACACTGCATGCAGCTAAAGAGGGACAGGCTGTGGTACTGGGAAGGGGGACTGGACATGCAAGCCTCCAAAATGGCATTCACCAACTCCATTACAACAGGCATGCTTCGGGATGAGAGCTGGTGAGAGACAAGCCCAGCTTGGGGAAAAAGCCATCAGAGAAAGCTCAATCCACCAAAGAGTGGGTAGAAAAGGTGTGGAAAGCACCAGAAGGGCAAAAAGCTGCTTCTTTGGAACCAGGGAGTCAAATCTCAGAGGCTAGTTTGGGGAATGAGACGAGCAGAGTGCTGCTCGTGCACAGAGATGAAAGCTCAAAGGGAAGTGAGAAGAGAGGGGTTTCTGGTGCTCGAGATTTGAGAGCGCCCGAAAATGGGAAAGAAGCCAACAAAGAAGAAGAAACCCAGCATGCTATGAGACTTAAGGAGAAAGTGAGCTACGTTTTGGCGCTCAAATCATCGACCTCTATGCCTTTATCATCGATACAACCAACCTCTGCAACAGCCGCTGGGTCACCCAATCCGCAAGTACCACGTGGGGGAGGGGGGGGGTAAGGTACCTCAAGCGACAACAGGGATACCATTTCGAAGTTCGAGAGGAACGGTACGTTGCACCGCGGAGGAATAGAGTGTAACGAGGGATTTTTATCTTATGCGGGAGGGGGGGTTGGTGGAGTGGACCTTATAGGAGTTAATGGGCCTATAGAGGGGCCCAAGACGCTTCTCCTCACTCCTGCGACAAGTGACACTATAATTTTGCCCAATCAGACGGAGTGTGGGCCCATCGAGGGGTCTGCCACAGGAAACACTGCTATTCTTGAAGAGCAATCGGCAATCGGTGGGCTCAATGAGGAATCCACAGTGAGAGAGTCTACTCCACAATTAGAAAATCAGCATGCAGATAATGATGATGACCTGGAAGGGCGCCTTAACCTGGATGAAGAATTCTCATTTACAGACGAGGAGTCAAAGGATTTAGAATTTATTGCTGATACACAAAGGGAGATCTCGCCAGAGATGGTTCTGTCCACAATTCCAGAGTCGGCACCAGGTTACAATACTGGATCATCTAGCAGGACGGTTGGGTTCAGGGTGCAGCGGTCGCCGAAGAGGGCTTATGTGGAGTCCTTGGATGACTATTTAGAGGTAGCAGCTGCAGCCAAAGCGGCTAAATTCGACAACGGAGGTACAAGAATTTTTTTAGCTAATATATTAAATTTCATGTCAAACTCTGAAGTTTTTCTCTTAGCCAAAACCTGTGGTTTGGAAGTATGCGACAAAGAACGCAATGCTTTACTTTTCAATAAAATTAGGGGTTGGAAAACTGATAAGGTTAAATCTAGTGATCAAAAGGAATTAGGTCCCAACACTGGGGGGACAGTGGTCTCTGAATGCAAAACCCGTCCAACCCCCATACACACGGTCATCACAGACTTAGTCCCCCAATGAATACACTATTCTGGAATGTCCGGAGGTTGGGGGATAGAGGGAAAAGAGATATGGTTAAAGACGTCATCAATAAATCCAAGGCGGAAGTGGTTGGGTTACAGGAGACCAAACTTGTGCACGGGGCCAAACTCAAGAGGTTTGGGGGGAACAGAATCAAGGAATGGGTACTACACCCGGCCGCAGGAGCCTGGGGGGGAATTGCTATTGGTTTCAACCCGGACCTGCTCACTTGTTCCGAGGTGTACAGTGGAACATTCTCCCTGACTATCCGGCTGGAACGACGATCTGATAAGTGGATGCAAACTATCACAGTCATTTATGGACCAAATGTGGCCTCAGAGCGTGATGCCTTCTGGCAAGAGCTGGTCAGTATTCGAATCCGATGGCCGGGAGCCTGGTTTGTCGAAGGGGACTTCAATATTACTAGATTTGCTTTCGAGCACAAGGAAAAAGGTTCCAGCGACAGGCACAGAGAAGAGTTCAACAGGGTGATCACGGACCTAGAGTTGATAGATATTCCAATTAATGATAGACTATTTACATGGGCTAACATGCAGTCTGCTCCGATCATGGCCAAACTGGACAGAATATTAGTATCAATGGAGTGGGAGGCTAAGTTCCCACTAGCAACCACTAGATTGATCCCCAGACCCACATCAAATCATACCCCGATCCTTCTTGACACCGGGATACAGGGAGCCCAAAGGTCTAGGAAATTCAGATTTGAGAAGGCCTTGCTAGAAATTCAGGAGTTTCACCACATGGTGATGGAAAACTGGGCACTCCCAGTGACTGGCACGGATGCTGCAGGTCGATGGTGTGAAAAAATATGCAGATTAAGGAAGCGTCTGTGTAAATGGAATTGATCAAGGTTCTCGACCATCTGGCGTGTAAAAGACTCTTTCCTGGAAGGAATTGATGAACTAGAAAGGTTGGAAGAAACGAGAGTCCTGTCACAAGATGAAAGAAATAGACTTCTCCTGCTCCGAGAGAACATCGCCAATCTCTATAAGCTGGAAGAGATCAAATGGCAACAAAGGTCAAGGATTTCGTGGCTCAAAGAGGGGGACGCGAATACGGCCTACTTCCACCGAGTGGCCAGCGCAAGACGCAGGTCCAATCTTATTCTGTCAATAGAGACAAACTCGGGGACAGTGCAAGACGAACAAGTGATTTCCACAACCTTCCAAGGCTACTACAAGGACCTATTGGGGAAGAAGAATGACTTCAGGATCCCACTTAGGAATGATTTCTGGCAGACATACCAAATCGATTCTTCGCAAACTTTAGCCACTCTGGAAGCTCCTTTCTCGGAAGATGAGGTAAAAAAGGCCATCAGCCAAATGGGAGCTGACAAGTCGCCAGGGCCAGACGGCTTCCCAGTGATGTTCTTCCAAGTTTTCTGGGAAAAAATTAAAGGGGACTTTATGGCATTGATGGAAGACTTTTTTAACAACAATCTCAGATTGGGCATGTTCAACTTTGCGAAAGTCATCCTGATTCCCAAACTGGAGGAGTCGAAGAGAGTGGGAGATTTTAGACCGATCAGCCTTATAAACTGTTCGGCTAAGATAATCACAAAGGTCCTAGCCATCTTCCTGGGTAGTATAATGGACAGCCTAATCAGCAAATCTCAAACGGGTTTCATCAAGGGCAGAAGTATTCTAGACTACGTGGCCATCGCTGAGCAAGTTATCCACCGCTGCCACACGAGCAACTCTAAGAACTTCCTCCTAAAACTGGACTTTGAGAAAGCGTATGACTCCGTCGATTGGAAGTGCTTGCTGGAAGCTCTCAGAGGAAGGGGTTTTGGGAATAAGTGGATAAGCTGAATCAGACAGTGTTTACACACTAGCAAAATGGCAATTTCGGTGAATGGGCGGCCAGGGCCGCCATTCCCCTGCAGGAAGGGACTGCGACAAGGGGACCCGCTATCACCACTCCTATTTACTATCGTAGCGGATGTGCTGAGGGGTATGCTGGAGAATTGTCAGAGAAAAGGGTGGATTACGCCGGTAGCCAGTAGCGCGTCTAATCAAGGGTGCACGATCCTTCAGTACGCAGATGACACCCTACTTTTTGGTAATGGAACCAGGCCAGAAATGGTCTGTTTTAAAGGGTCTCTCTACTGTTTTGAGGCCTGGTCAGGTCTCAGGATAAATTTCCACAAGAGTGCGCTGATTCCAATCACCCTATCCGATGAAGAAACACGGAAACATGCCACCATTCTAAACTGTATGACGGATGGGTTCCCAATCAAATACCTAGGGCTCCCACTCAGGCCAGGGAAACTCACTAAAGTGGATTGGCTGCCTATCATAGACAGGGTGGAGGATAGGCTGTCTAGTTGGAAAGGAAAATCACTGTCACTCTGGGGCAGAGTGGTCCTCATCAACTCAGTGTTGTCTAATCTGCCAATCTACTACATGTCGTTTTTTGAGCTTCCTAAATGGGTTATCCAGAGGATTGACCGGATCCGAAAAAGATTTCTATGGAAAGGGGCAGATTCGAATAAGGGAGATTACCACCTGATTAAATGGAGTATAGCCTGCATGAAGAAGAAGCATGGAGGGCTAGGCATCATCGACCTTAGAGATATGAACCTCGCCCTTCTGGGGAAATGGTGGTGGAAGGTATTTCACAATAGCGGGGAAGGATGGCAGGATTTCATTAAACCTTACCTCCGAGAAAAAGGCACGAGAAGCTTAGGCTTCCGAGTGGGGCTAAAGTTTCGCAATTCTGAAAAGGAATCACCAAGGCAAGCGGACCGTTCAACTCAGCGGTTATGTCGACTATCGGTAATGGACGGTCCACCAGATTCTGGTGGGACAGGTGGTGTGGTGCTCATACCCTGAAGGAAACCTTCCCAGAGCTGTATGAGAAAACGAGTCGACCGAATATTTTCGTAGCCGAGAGTTGGAAAAGGGGAAGTTGGAAGTCGACGTTCTGAGGAACGCTCTCCCCAGCACTACGTTAGCATTTGCTTGACTTGCAAGCACACATCACACGGACCGGTGCGAGGTGCGCCCAAGGCCCAGATCAGATGCATTGGGGGCTCGAGTCCAAGGAAGCTTTCACGGTCAGATCTCTGTATCATCGAATTCACTATCGAGGATACAGACCCAGCTGGGCACAGGTGTTATGGAAGGCAAAACCCCCTTTAAAGTCAGAGTATTCCTCTGGCTAGTGCTTAATAATGCAATCCTCACTAGAGAGAACCTTGCCAAAAGACAACCCCAGATTGCGGCCAACTGTGGATTCTGCAACATGCATGCGAAAAATCTGAATCACCTTTTTATTCACTGCCCAAGGAGTAAGGCAACTATGGTGGAGGTACTCCAAGCCTTAGAAACAGGTGACTACCCCTACGAATATGAGGATTTGTGGATTGGTCCCAAATTTGCCTCGATTCGCAAGAAATGAAGGATGCGTGGTACATCGCAATTGCGGTAACAATATGGGTGTTATGGCTAGACAGAAATGATTTTTATTTTCGTGCTTCATGTAATAGTATTTCTGGTAACTTTACTCATATCATGCATCTTATTTCTTTTTGGGTCACAGCTGCGGCCATAGGGGCAAAAGGAAGGATAGCCAGAGTATTCCAGGTGAAGGAGTTTGATGATGAGGAGGTAGAGTTCGGACCGACACTGGACTGAGGGGCTGGCTTCACCAGTCGCGTCAGAATCTCTGCTACTTTGTGTTTTGTACCGACCTACTGTACTTTTGGGTTGTTTGATGTATGGGTAGTTAGTCCCACCCCCCAGGGTTTGTTGGGGGATAATGTTTTTATTTCCTGCATTGTACTTTTGCGTTCTTTATTTCCTGCATTGTATTCTCCCGGTACACCGGAGTTGTTTTATTAACCTCTTATTAATGAAACAGGGTGCCATTATTCCACCTTTAACCTCAAAAAAACATCACATGCACTACAAAACATAAGGTTTTTTCAGGTGCTTTTGTGCCGATGTTTGTGCTGAAATGTTGGGGTAAATGTAAATCAGTGAGTATCACATCGAATCTAAAGCGATGAAATCAGATCAAACCCTTCAAAGGTAATCACTTTCCCTTCAATTTATGTACCAATTTCATGCCCATTTTGTTAAATTTTGATTTTAGGTCCTAAATATCATACATATCTTTTTTTTTTTTGACAAAAGGGATGAAGCCTACTGGCTTTAGCCAATCCATTAAAAACCAAAAGTCAGAACAGAGTTTAATACAGACAAAGAAAACATCAGGGAAAGAAGAGAAGAAGCAACAAACTAATCCTCAACACAGAGAGGATCAAAACCCAACAGAGAACAAAAGTAAAGTAAATCCAATACAACAGAATAACAGGACAACTAAATGGACAATTAAAGGTCATCAGCCGAGTGCACAGAAGCCTCTTGAGTAGCCTGGATGTTCTGAATAAGGATGAGTCCAGGGATAAGTTCTTAGTGGTGGGTAGTCATAGTAGTGATTGAATCAAGAGTGTTGGAAACAAAAGCATCAACATCTGACCAATAAGACAAGTCATCAATAACCTACTCCTGAGGCACAGGATTAGGCATCATCACAGGCACTGACAAGTTGGAAAAAGAAGAATCCTGAATGGACGAGGAACTAAGCTGCTCCGAGGGGTGAATGTTATCAGCCTCATCATCATCATCAATAATAATAACATTGTCCAAACCAGCATTAGCCTCAGAAGAAAAAGCCACTAGAGAAGTCTGAGTAACCGAACCATCAGCATTGCGATCAGGGGGAATAAAGGATTTACAAGCATCAACAAAGTCCTTCATATCTATCTTGGCTTTCTTTGAGGGGGTAGAATATATGTCCAAAAAGAAACAAAGAAACAAATGGAGTTTAAAATGTTAACAATGTCCACAGGCTTTTTGAGAAAAATTCTATTGTTCCTCTCCCTCCAAATAACCCAAATAAAAGCCATCATAATCATATCCCAAAGAATACGGAAACTCTTTTTAATCCTCTTTAATCTCCAAATACCACACCAAGATTTAATAAAAGGAGGATAGCCTCTAAAATGAAAAGCGAGTTTTAGAATAATCCAAATTTGCTTCACAAAAGGGCACTTGAGAAAAAGATGATGGGCAGATTCATTAGAACAGGAACATAGGACACACTTTGTCCTAAAGCCAAGTTTCTCTTATTTAAATTATCCACAGTAAGCAAATGATTATGAATAGTAAGACAGACTAAAATTCTAACTTTGAGCGGAGCCACATTTTGCCAAATGAATTTATAAAAGGGGTAAATATGACCACCAGAATTAAGAAAGTTATAAAAGGATTTCACTGGAAAACAAACCAGAGCTATTCCATCTCCAAATAACCACATTGTGGGGTTTCCAGTGATAGTTGCTCATGGGTTGTGTTAATACTCTGGTTCTATTCTAGTGCTTGCAACCTGTTTGTTCCATTGCCCCAGCAGTTTCATTTTTTGATGCAATTATTTGCTCTCATTTTTTGTATTCTTGATTGTAGACAGAGGAAGAATGGAGGATCAGACTGAACCATTATTTAAGTTTTTATCATTATTCAAGGATCAGACTGAATCATTTATCTTCAAGTATGTGTAATTATGCATTTAGAAGAATTATATTTTTGGTAGGAACAAATATTAATATTGATCGTCCATAATATCCAAATTACAACCAATTCACAATTAGTAGGAAAATGTGCTGTAGTTGGTGTGGGCGACTGTTGTCACGCAAATTTATAGTTTGGGCTCTACTTTGACCTTGGTTGATCAAAGTGAGGGGTGCCGTTGGTTTCTTTCATATCAGAGGGCTCGTACGGTCAGGTGCGACGTCTACCCTTATTGCGAAGTTGCGGTGAAAGTCATCGAGGGTGAAGCGAGGGGATGAGAACAAGATTCAATTTTGACATGGAGTTGTCAGATTGGTGGAGTGCCTACGGTGTCTCTCATATGGTGCTTACACTTGTCGTTTGGGTCACTACTGGATGCAACAAGGGAGAGCGTACGATAGTTGGAGAGAATAAACGGTGTATAAGCGAGGAAGTGAGTGAGAGAGTGAGCCCAAATTGGCTCGAAAAATTTGCTCTGACGGGTATTTTTTGTTTGTTGGTTGGAGTGTACGAGTTTCAGAACCCAGCCTGTTGGGATCTGAACTTCATAAGCCTTATTTTTTGTTGTATATTTTGTTAAATTTTCTTTAATGAAACGCAAAAGGTTTTTTACCCACCGTTTAACAATAAAAAATAATAATATTAATATTGATTATAACTGTTTGATTTGTTAAATCTGATTTGGGGAAATTAGGGTTAGGGTTAATCTCTAGCCGCTTAAGATATTATACCCTGCTTATCAGTATTGGAATATCACAGAGCACTACCTCTAGACCAGCTTATATAGAGATTAGACTTGGTTTAGGGTACTGGGCTTTTAGCCCACTTAACCCGTTCCAATAATTAATACATAACACGTGTAAACCCGTATTGCCCCATAGAATAATATACACAATATTATCCTATTATATTGAGAATATACATATACATCCAACAATCTCCTCCTATATTCTCAATATATTAGGCTAAGCAATGTTATAATATTGGATCACAAAAATTCAAACATTATTGAATCATAAAGAACATGGATAATAGACTAAATCAATTATAATTTGAATAGTTCAAATATGACTAAACCAAAATAATCAAATAGTTCTAAAACCATATCAGAACAGAATAGTTCACAGTGACTAAACCAACTAGAGAAATTGTCATAGTTTCAAAATCAAAGCAAATAAACTTCAAGAACAAAATATGAGTTTTAAGCTCATGAACACAAGAGTCTTAAACTCAACAGAAGTTTTATCAAGCAAGTGGCAAATTTATTCTTTCGATAAATAAACCAAAACTATATCCTTGCAAACTGCTTTATGTTTATTCCTCCATTTTGAGCAAGTCATTATTCTGAAATCTATGTTGACAGATTTAACTCCTCCATCTTTGCTAGCTTATTGAAAACAAGAATATCAAGAGACATATCTCTAAGAATTCTAGCAAATTTCATAAAGTATTTGGTTCTACTAAAGAACTTAGTACAATTCAACGATAGCTTAGTAAAATGTAACGCAAGCATCACAGTCAAGTTTCTTTAATAAATAAAGAACAAGAACTATTATAGTTTCTACACAAGAACTATACTATGTTTCATACTAGAATGATAGAACAGTCAAATCAATTATGGTTAATTCTGAATCATCAAAATTGGAATGAAACATGAATCCATAAAAGAGTTATATCATCAGAATTGGAATGATATAACAACCATTCTAAACATCAGAAACACATCGACAAGTTTTCATGCTTTCTTTTGGAATAATGAGATGATTCTAAGTAAATTATGAAAATATATAGCATCATCAAAATTGGAATGAAATTATATATTAACAGAATTTGCATAGAACTTTTCAAATTATCTAAAGCATGTCAACTGCCTAAAATTGATGCTTCAGTTTGAACTTCTCTATGGCTTCAATTGGATTCTAAATCTCAAAACAACTTGGATGTTAAAGCTTTTGACTAAATAGCTTTTAACTCCATTTCCCCCACAGTTTTGATAATTAGATCATTTTCAAGTCTCTTAGCAAGAGCATTAGCCATACTTGTCGCAATTGCACTTAGTCTATGAGAAAGTTCAACTAGGCTTCTTTCAGCCTTAATATACTCCTCTTACTATTATAGAGTGAGTTATGAGCTACAGTGCATTATAGCTTGATAGTCGCATAACAGAATAGAGAATTTACATTAAACTTCTCAAATGGATGATTAGCGATAAGTCATTCAATCCACTCAGCCTCTTCCCCTGCAGAGGATAACACATAGAGATCTGATTCCTTGGATGAGAACGCAACACTTGTTTGCCTATTAATCTCCATAATTTTTCTGCTCCTCCTAGTGCGAACACATATCCACTAGTTGTCGACTTTCACTAAACTTTAAGTAGCACAAAGCAAACTCTTGAGTACCACTCAGGTATCTCATTAGCCTCTTAAGGGCACCCAAATGTGTATGGAATTATTAGTGAGTCTGCAGATCATACCTACCTCAAAGGCCATGTCTATTCTAGTGCAGATCTTTGTATACACGAGACTTTCAATTCTTTTAGAATGATCTACCTATCTCATAGTTGCACCATCATAAGGTGTCAACCTTTATCATAATCATAAGGTGCTTCAAAACACACTTTCAATCACTATATCCCCACTTTTGAAACACATTATGGATTTATCGGGTTTGACTAAGGATTATCCCTTGCCAACCAAAACTCACCCTTATACGTAATATGGTGACCACAATACTTAGGTGTTTCAAGCTAAATTTATTTGGATAGCACAATTTAACTCCATTTATAATAGAGATGTCACTTCTAATCAACAATCATGTCAATAAAACCAAGTAAATAATAGTCATTATATTTGACACACCGCAAAGTTAAAGGCACTGATCTGAATTACTTGATTCATATACTAGGCTCTTTGAAAAATTTGTCAAATTATTTATACGATAGCTATATTACATGTTTCAAAGCATACAATGATTTTACTAAATTGTAAATCTTGTTCACTAAACATATTAGTCCAAAACTTTCCAGTACAAAACTGTTCAGTACAAAATATCAAGTACAAAACTTTTAAATATCTTTTATGAATGACAAAATTTTCAATAGATGTAAGGGTAAGAAGAATACTTATTGTAGCAATATGACAAACATGTGAGTAGACATCAAATAAATCTACCCCATTTTTTCAGTCAATCTGTTAACTACTAAAAAGCATTAAGATTGCTACTGAACAATCAAAATTAAGTTTCTTCTACAAAACCCCACTTACTTACTATAGTTTTAGCCTCTTTTGGCAGATCAACTAAGTTAAAGTATTATTGTATGATACAAAATCATCTCATTGTCTACTAAAGACTCTTCTTAGTTCATTTGTCATTCAGGTTTTAAGTGTCAGTAAGGGTGGTTCTTGATTCCAACTGTGAATCATTGAACGTGTCTGTAGGACTAGATTGTTCATACATTTATCTTTGATGAACACATCTTCAAAGAACTTTGCAAGTCTAGATTCTTCTAACACAAATTAGATAGATCCAACATCTGTCCACAGAACTACATTCTGTACTTTCTAAACACACAAATATTTGTTATAGGTCCTACTTTAGGCCTTCTAGGGTCATGTACTCTAACAAATGTATCACAACACAAATTTCCACTTTAAAAAAAAATTATTTGTGTTTTCATACTATGATTTACAAGGTGTATTCAATTTAAGGTGTAGTAACACATTAGAGATATTATTAACAATACAATATCACTCATTATTACACAAGACAAACAACAGTCAATAATATAGAATTCAACATTTCACTAAGAGTTTGATTCTAACTTTTATCAATACTGTTTGATTGTTGTAAGTAGAGTGCAGTGGAGATTATGCCCAATGCAAACTTCTCTAAAGTTGTTAAACATATTCACCACCTCCATCAACATTGAACCCTTGATTTTTAGCATTTAACTAGATTTTAATTTATCACAATAACGAGTGTTACAACCTCCATATATGTATGACAAACATTCAATAATCATCTACATAGGTGATTAAATAATTCTGACCAACAATCGTCTCATATAGTCACAAAGCTACTGAGATCACAAATATCAGAATGTATTGACTCAAGAAGTTGTGTGCTCCTAGAGACCATACTAAATGATTTTCTAGTAATCATAATCTGAGCACAACTTTTATATTTGTCATATTTAATGAAGTGTCATTTGGCAGAGTTATGAGTTTTAACAAGAACAAACAAATTAATATATAGTTCACAGTGATTCTAAATTTCAAAACAACTTGGATGTTAAAGCTTTTGACTCAATAGCCTTTTAACTCCGTTTCCCCACAATTTTGATAATTAGATCACATTTCCTCACAGACAATTGAATATATATTTCTCAAATCCTAGCCAATTATGCTAGGTTCAAGAACATAATTAGAACTATTATTATTAATTGTTTCATTTGTTAAACTCAACTTATACATACGATTGACAATGTAAGCACATTATAAGAGCTAATACAAGATTACTCTATCACAATTTACAAAGTTGTTTGCTTTCTCTAGTGATTCTAACAATGTCCACGTGCTCAAACAAATTGAGCTATAATTTTCTTTATTCGTTCTTCATCATCTTCGAAACACTAAGCGAGATAATGACCCATATTTTATAATTTAATTTTGCACACATAGTATAATGAACGATAAAGAACAAAACGTAAATAATGGAGTCATATTCTGCATTACAGAATGCTCCAATCTAAGTTATGGACATTTGTTACAAATCTTATACAAAAAAATTTAATTATTAGAGAAGCAAATATATAATCTCACACAAACTGCAAACAATTGATTTGTCAAAATATCTATACACAGAGTATGATATAATACTTAACAACCCTAAACATGCTAGTTTTCAAAGCGAGAATAACTATGATCTAAAACTCTCAATCATGTGATCAAACGTACAAAACGTTAACAGATTCATGACATAAAAATACTAAGAGGTTAAAGTAGATCATACCGACACTTTAAGTTAGAAGTGTTTTTCTAAATTCGATGGAAAAGCCTGCGTAGTGCAGACTTATCATACCATCCATCGTCTCCAATACACACAATTTGTAAGTAACTTTGGAGTTCCTACATTCATCAAATTGTTAAAAATTAGCCAATTAAACGACTTATTAGCACTAACTAATTCGCAACAATTTAATTGGAGATACAAATTTATAGTCAACATCTATAATGTAACTTATCAAAATGGATATTTGATTTTTAGCACATAGCTAAAACAATTGTTCAAATTTGCGTTTAATTAACCAATGCTTAATACGAATAAATAATTAAATAACAATTTAAATTTGATGAAGAACTTATCTTTAATTTAAATATGATCTAACGGTCCAAACACCAAACAGCAATCTCCAACCAATAGAGCAACTGTTGGATTGGATCTGAATCTGGATCTGCTCCAACAACCTGAACACCAAACTCCGAATTCTCAACCAATGAGAATTCTTGGTTGGTCAGATCTGAGTCAAACTCAACTGCCAGGATCCCCTCTCCAGCCCGAACACAGAACACTATAATCCACCAATCGAAAAAATCAAATTTTGGATCTGAGTTGTCTCCTTTTTCTCCTTCTATCTCACACAAAGATCAATGGAGATGAAGTGGATAATAAGGCAGCATAGATCAGATGGGTGACTTCTGCGACCTCCGGCGGCTCGCGTCCAGCGACGGCTGATGCGTCGGCAACGACGGTGGCTCGCGGCTCATGGCTCGCGCCCCCCGCGACGGCAGCGACGGCTGCTCAAGGCTCGTGGCTCGCGCCCCCCGCGACGGCAGCGACGGTCGGGGCGTCTGCAGCGACGACGGCTCGCGGCTCGCGCCCCCCGCGACGGCAGCGACGGCCGGGGCGTCTGCAGCGACGATTGGGATCCTTACGACGACTGGAATTCGACTGTCTTCGATCTTCCACGACGGCGACAACAGATCCAAGGAGGAAGACGACTAGATCGAACGACGACGGCGCTCTGCCATCGCGACGGCTGTAGTGTTCGGGATCTGCGACGACTCCCACAGTGGTCGGAGGTAGCAGCGACGGCTACAAAGGTTGGAGGTAATGATATATAATATCTTAAGATTGTTAAATCTGATTTGGAAAAATTAGGGTTAGGGTTAATCTCTAGCCGCTTAAGATATTATACCCTGCTTATCAGTATTGGAATATCACAGAGCACTACCTCTAGACCAGCTTATATAGAGATTAGACTGGGTTTAGGGTACTGGGCTTTTAGCCCACTCAACCCATTCTAATAATTAATACATAACACGTGTAAACCCGTGTTGCCCCATAGAATAATATACACAATATTATCCTATTATATTGAGAATATACATATACATCCAACATGATTCTTCTTTATGTTAGATGTTTATGGTTCTCCGAAGTCAGTTGAAGAGAATTACAAGAGATTCCTAATGTTTTCATTTTTGCTTCAGTCAAATTTCACTACCATAGATGAGAAAACTGGAATTGTGACCAGCAAAAGGGTTGATCGGCATTTGAGGAAGAAAGCTCAATTCTTTGTACAGCACTGGACGGAATGAAGATTCTATCATATCCTGAATATGATGTGAGAGTCAAGTGAGTCTACTGTTTTTATTCAAAGATAAATACCTATATCATGAAACAATAGATCGAACAATTTGGTAGAAAGGCAACTTCCTTTCTCCTTTTTTATATTCTACTTATCTTTTGTTGTTACTTGAAGGATATTATTTGTTTTACACTAAGTATATTATACTGTTTAAGTTCATTGGACTGACATTCATAATTTGCTTTTGTGGATAGATATGCGACTGAACATAGATGTGGGGTAGTTGTGAAAGAGCCAAAATTGAGTGGAAATATATCCGGAATAGACCCATTGCGCATGTTGTTCTCTTAAGAGGTTGTGGTATTCGAATTGAGGTCAGTTTGATTGTGAAACTCTTTCAATTTATATGTTTAATAGGCCCTAGTGTCTTAAACCTGCTATATGAAGAAATGCATAATCCAGCTTCTTAAATTGTGGTTTTACTAGCCTCAAATCAAAATTCAGAAATAAACATGGAATTGAAATCAGATAGGATAATCCTATACTCAGAAATAAACATGTATGACAATTAGAGGTCCTCTTCAAGTACTATATTTTGATTAAGAATTGTAGGGAATCAATCCATCTATCTATCAATCTTTTGTGGTGTACTGGTGTGTGTCGTATGCGGGCTTATTTGCAAATTGATTTGTTTTTGTTTAGTGTTTTTATTCAGTTGTGATTTTGAGTCCTTACATTTTTCTTCAAGGCTATGTGTTTTGGAGTCGCATCAGTTTTTTTGCTGCTAATTGCTGAATGGTGGGTCTTTTATACCTGGATTGAAGAGTGCTAACCTGAAGATGTGTTGAAGTCACTTTGTTGTAGAGTTATTCAAAGTACTTCTTAATGCTGTGAAGTTTTCGGTTTCTACTATTTTATATTTGATAGCACTACTCTGAAGGGGAAATATGTACCCAAAGGAAGGGAATTGTAATTTCTTTGCATGAGTGTGCAAATTCTTTTCTAGTTAACAAAGTTTTAATGTAAAGTATCAAAAGATGTAGTATATATAAGGTTTAGAGAAGAGATAGTTTCTCATTAATATTGTCAGCTTTTAAATAGGCAAATACAAAATTGTTAGTTGTTACAGATGGTTTGTTGGAAGTTAATCTCTCATTTTGGTTGAGTTTGTTGAGAGTAAATCTCTCCTTTAAGTTGCAACTGAATGTTGAGGGACAAGTATTCGACATGTATAACACGAATAACACATCAAACAAATATCTCAAGATAACATGAATATATACATCAAAAGTGGTCAATCCTAGGTTAATTCATGTCATATATGTCGTGAGGCAACTATGGTCAATTCATCACAATAGAGACAACATCAACAAGGAGTTTCACATACAAATTATCTCTAGAACCCAACTATACTACAAGCGGTATTTAGTACTTGTATATGCAAAGAAATTTAATACAAATTACTTGCTTGTTAGACAGTGAAAACGAATATCAAGATTAATGGGATGAGAATTCCGAAGCAACGAACCCACGAACACACAATAACACGAGTACAATACGTGCAATAAAGATCCAAAGCAAAATTAGCACAAAAGAACTCAACAATAACAGCAGGAAGAGACAAGCACTGCAACAAAGAGACGGCAGCAACAGTGGCAAAGGGGGCGGCGGCACTGGCGGCGCGAAGGGACAGAGGGCGGCGCGTCGACGGTCGGAGGTGGTCGTTGGTCGCTGTCGTCGAATGGGAAAGGGCAGCAGCGACAACTGCGTTGGGTTTGGTGGTCGAAGGGGTGAGGGAAAGCGGCGATGGGGTCGCCGAAAGATGGGGACGAAGTTGGGTGGCCGGAGATTGGAATTTGGAGTTGGGCGCCATTAAAGACGAGAATAGGGAAGAGGATGAACGGGGTGGAGTTTTTTTTGGGTTCTGCTGTGGCTGTCGACGAGAGGGGGTCGCCGGAGATGGGGGGTGCCGGAGAACGGCCGGAGAAGAGATACATGGAGATGGGTTCAGAGGGATTTGGGAAAGGCAGGGGGAGAGAGAACAGAGAGGAGAGACAGAGTAAACATCTAGGGTTAAAATAAGGTGCAATTTTTAGGTTTGTATTAAAGTTGTATTTATAGGGTACAATTACGGTACTGGGTTGGTGAATTAGGGTCCAATAACAGCGGATTTAGGTCAAGAACAAAAGAAATTGGTTTTTAGAGTTCAATTAAAAGATGGATAAAAAATCAATCGGGTTCAAATAAAAATACTCACAATAAATAAGAGAGCAATACAATCAATAAGAATTGCTCGATCAAAAAGAACGAAAAAATTTCACGATCAAAAAATTCAAATCCAAAATAATACAAATGCATTAAAATATAAATTACGGCTTGAAAATAAATTTGGAATTCGCCAAAAAAATCAGATCACGTACGAAATAAAAATAATTTGATAAATGAATTTTAATTAAATAATCAAGAAATAAAAATTAATAGTCATAATCATAAAAATAATAAAATTACATAACAAAATAGTATCCAGGTTTAACAACTTTATTAAAATAATCCAATAATAATAATATATTTATTTTCGAGCTCAATTATAAATAATCGATCAATAAGTCATAGAAGTAGATTAAAATACACAATTATTTGAAATAACTATAATTCTCGATAGAAAAACACTTTAATATAAAATCCAAAATGATTTTAACAAATAATGAATTTATAATATCGAAATACAGAAAATATTCAGAAAATACGTATTTACGGGAATGGGTTACAATCATCCACAAATCTTAAATGCCTAGAGACATACACCCTATGAGTTGGAAGATGTAGACACTAATATGCACTTTGGGATGGAGAGTAACCTACAAAGATGCATGGAAGAGACCGATTATCAAGTTTATGACTAGCATATGGCCGCAGCCATGGGTAACACAAGCTGCCAAAATTTTGCAATTTTGAGTAGTTGGGTACAGTCCCAAAGAGACGAAGATAAGGAGAGTCATTATGAAGAGTTTGAGTTGAGAGACGATTAATCAGATGTGGCTGTAGCAAAGGCATATGGCCAATAATTTAAGGGCATTTTAGCATGAGAAAGAAGAGATAAACCTGTCTTGACAATGTGCTTATGCCTACGCTCCGCGAACCCATTATGTTCCGGAGTATGTGGAGGAGTAGTAAGATGAGAAATGCCATGAGTAGCAAAGTAAGGCCGAAGTTTGTCATATTCCCCTCCATTATCACTAAACACTTGAAATATTGGCATTTTAAAATACTTTTCAACAAGTGTCACGCCCCGCTTCCCAAAAACACGGAATGTAAGCACGTGACACGGCCCAGCGAATGACTTACGTCATCCATAGGCTGTTATTGATCCAACTCAACAATATAAACAAGTAATAAAACAGCCACGCATGCAATGAAAGAATAATCACATAAATAACAACATTGGAAATTAATGCATAAAAATAACCAACATCAAAATAACTCAACATCCGGAAATTTAACAAACAATATTCGGGTCGATGCCCACAATACAAGAAATAACATTTGTTCAATCTTATTAGTCATCAAATAAAGCAACATTTATTTTAGCGGTGCAGCAAAATATCTCCTTCACCATTGTTGCTCCCCTACTCCGTCAGGTAAATCTCCTTGATTACTTGTAAATTTTTCATCTAAAGAGAGGAAAAAGAAAGTCCTTAGAGCAAGTCATGGACATGCAAGTAGAGAAACAGAGAAACAATGACAATGGTGGTATAGCAATGAATTCAATAAACGATGAAATCAATAGTGTTGAACAGTGACAAAGCAATAATAGTACAATATGCAATAACTATGATTTATCACGATAACGATAAACAATATCAATAATGGCAACAATAACGATAACACTGTTCAATAAAGCTAACAATATGCAATGATAATGTGATGAGAGCCTTAAGTCTATTATTCATTTTTTTATCCTAGCTAATGCACGCATTACTGTGTCCCATGTGTACCGTACCACAAGTTCGATGCATACAATCAATTTGGTTTAGACTAAGGCAGTAGATTCTATAGTTCATGTACTCGGGAACAATATTCAATAATGACCGATGACCGAATCAATCGAGATACTGAAGTCAGTAATCTACAATTAACCGATGACTGATATGACCAATAGACCGATAGACCGATAAATAGGGAAACACGGGCCCCTCTTCCGAGTACAGTCACTATGTCATCAACTACCCTAGTCAATCCTTAACCTCGACTTGATTTACTTTCTTTATTCAATTAACACACAATAATGCGATTAATAAGGGATACTAGAAAAGGTGACAAAACAACCCTAAGATCATGCATTATACTCTATACAATTTAAAAACACCAATTCAATATTATAGGTATAATTATATATTATTAAATATTGAATTCCAATTCTAGACAGCAGTAGGTTGCTGTACCAAAATCAGAATTTCCGTTGCTACAGGATAGTAAATGCGGATCCGTCAGAAGTTCTTGAAACTAGACACCTGCTCGGTTCCAACGCATTTTTAAAGTTTATACTCCGACAAAGGTAGGTAGGTGAAATTCAGTGTTCTTTACAGATTTTAGTTTCTGACTGGTTATCGATGTTGACTAATTTCAGTTGTAAGGGCGGTAATTAATCATTGAAAAAATCAGTAAAAATAATTTTTATCACCCTAAGAATTTTATCTACAAATATGGAATTTATCTTGGCCTTATTTGATCATTAGTTCACTTAATTTATCAGTCTAACGTGGTATGTACATGAATCTGCAATTACAGCGCAGCAGTAGCAAAATGGTCATAACTCGGGCGATACAAGTCAGAATTCAAAAATTCTGGATGCTATTGACATCTAGACGCTTAGGGCTACGTTTCATATTTAGGAAGTGACTGATTTTAATGACGTTATCTAGGTTGAAACAGCACAGCAAGGTTCAGGTTGGTGTAAATTTTCAGAATGTCAACATGTTTATTTTGAATAAAAAGATTAAAATGTTAAGAACGATGAATTGGGGTTTAATAATCATAAATCACAGCGAGCCAATCCTATGTGAACATGGTATTAGGATATATAATGTCCATAACTCTACTAATTACAATCAACTAATTTATCGATAGCAATCACATGAACAATCAACCCTAATATACAATCTACAATGGTTGTCTTTAATGTCATGAGATGAAATATAACAATAATTCTCTATTCTTATATTTAATAACTAACTACATAGGTGCATGTAAGATCCATATACATTAGAGGCCAAAAGACGGCACGAAGTCGAGATTACCACTTGTATCCGCTCGTGTAAATCCGTGGTATCCCAATGATAGATACAATATACGATATTCAACATGGATCTACTTACTGAATTCAATAAGAGTCTCGAATATGATACAGTAAATATTCGATAAGAAATAACTTGCCTTTTTGACGATTAGATCTGATAAATATAAGAATCCAAGACACGTGCGAGCTACGTGCCAACACCGAACAACAAAATACCAAACAGCTAGAGCACAAGACAGCAAACAGCAACACTCTCAGATCCCCAGAACAGCAAACAACAATACAGAGGATCGGGATTTGCTACACACCAGAACAGCAAACAGCGTAGACGGATCCCCTAAGCCAGAACACCAGACAGCCTTTTCACCCACTCCCGTCTCTTCTTCTCCAACGCGACTGAGAGAGGGAGAGAGAGAGGCGGCGGACTGCGACGATCAGGGGCGGCGGCGGCTGCGTGGGTGAAGACGACGAGCGGCGGCACTGTGGTCGAGGAGCGACGCAACAGCGACCAAGATGATGGTAGGCTCTGTTTTCACTCCGAAAATAAGGGAAAGCGGCGATGGAGGATCTCGGCGCTTGGACGGCGACGACGACAGGCTAGTGGGTCCGCGGTGGTTGTGGTGGAGTAAGGAGGAGTGAGGACGAGGTCATGGCAAGGAGTGGTGATGGGAAATGGCGATGGCGACAATGGATTCGAGGAGTCGATGGGTTCTTCAGTCGAGTTGGGTTCGAGCAATGGAATGGAGGAGATGACGAGGAAGGGGATGGTGAGGCGAAGGCGATGGTTTGGGCGATGGGTTGAAGCGAAAACGGGAAGAGGAAGGGGAGCGGAAGAGGAAGACGATGAGCGGGAAGTTTGGGTTTCGACAGTGGGGGGGGTTTGCACAGTGAAGGGGGTTAGGTTAGGGATGAACAGTAGATGTGGTTAGGGTTTTCTTTTGGGTTATGCGGCTGCACATTGGGGGGGGGGGGGTATTAGGGTAGAAATTGATTAAAAATAGTAATGGGGAGAGATTTTGGGGGCTTAATAATATGGGTTGAATTTTCAAATTTTGGGGGTTACAGATTGTGGAGATTGTGGGGAGTGATTAGGAGGGATCTTAGGGATTAGTCTGTGAGGGAGAGATTGGGGGTGGTTTTGGTTAGTGGGTTTTGGGTAAAAGATCCAATAGGAGGTGGATATGGGCTTTGGGCACAACATGGATTAAATAGGACAATAATTCACAACCCAAGAAGACAAGGCAATTTTATGAAATTAAATATGAATTAGGAATACAAGGAGTAGGTTTAAAATAATCAACTGAGATCAGGATTAGATTATGAATAACATTAGGATAAATATTATTCAACACGAAATGCGACAAAAGAAATGAAATAGAATTACAATGGAGATTACAATTGGGATCAATAAAAAGGGAAAAATGAAAACGGGAGTTACAACAAGTGTTTGAAAATGATAAAAGGTTTTTTCAGTGTCAGATTTTTTTTTGAGAGGGTATAACAAGGTGTATCTTGTCAAATGATCAACAAAAATCACATAATATTTGTAATTGTCATTTGATAACACTGGACTAGACTATACATCCGTAAAGATTAAATCAAAAGGGGCACGAGAGGTAAGAGTAGAATCAGAAAAAGGTAGCTTGTGGCTTTTATTGAGATGGCATGAATTACAACGCGACATAGAGAAATCGGAAATAGGTAATGAAAACTTGGAATTTAAAACCCGAAGAATAGAACTAGATGGATGCCCAAGCCGATGGTGCCAATCGTGAATGGGCTGTTTGAAACTTGTGTAGACTCGAGGAGATTTTGGGTGCCATTCATAAACACCAGATTTAGATGGCCCCTGGAGGATAGTTGTGCCCTTTGACTGTTCCTTGACACGAAAAAGAGAGGGTAGAAATTCAACTGAAGTATTATTCTCTTGACAAAACTTTGAGATGGACAGGATATTTCGTGATATAGATGGAACATGTAAGATATTAGAGAAGTAAAAATTTTAGAGGGAGTGGTGAGAGAAAATGAACCAGTATTTGCAATTGGAAGAGACGAGCCATCGCCAATCATAATTTCATCCGAGCCATCATATGGTGCATGTAATGAGAGGTTGTTGAGATCATTTGTGACATGGTGGGATGCTCCACTATCGAGGAGCCAACCATTGGATGAGGTGCCAATGTTGACGGAGGGAGGATGTGAATAAGCGTGCATCATATGAGCTTGAGACATGAAGGGGGGCTGTTGACCCATCTGAACAACTCTAGTATAGACCGGAGTGGGAACCTCAATGGTAGAAAAAAGGGTCTTGAATATATGGCATAGGGTTGGCATTCGGGTTGAAGGTTGACTTGGGCGGGTTCAGGTCGGGTCGGAGGCTTAACCCGGCTGGGCCGGACCTGGTTGAAAAGCTGAATTCGCGACCCGCCCAACCCGTGAACCCTTTCGGGTCTAACCCGGGTCGGTTCGGGTCGGGTCGCGGGTTGGCCCGGTTAGAGAGTGAACATTTTTTTTTAATGTAAAAAAATAATAATAATAAACACTACAAATCGTAATAATAATAATAAGATTGAAGTTGTGAAATTGCCAAAAAAAAAAAAGAAAGATATATTATTCATATGATTTCAACTTATACAAGTTTCACAATTTGTAATAAGAAATAAAGATTTCACAAATTTGTTTTATACACTAACAAATTTCTTATATACAATTTCAATTTACTTTAATTTTCCTAATTTGAAATAACAAGCAAAGATTTAATATAATTTTTATCTATTTACAATTGTCTTCATTGTCGTTATTGTTGTTGTTGTTGTTGTTCTTCCGGAGAGTTGCTCCCACTTGTGAACGCAGATAATAATTTTCCTTGTGTCATATTTTCAGCCTTCAGCCAGTCTTCTGTACAAACGAGCATCTCTAACGATTGGGACTTCAAGTGATTCCTGTAATCAGTTAGAACCTTGCAACTTGAAGAAAATGCACTTTCAGAAGCAATTGTACAGACAGGAGAAGTTTGTAGATCTTTAGCCATATATTTTAGAATACTATAAGTGTGTTCATGGTCTTTCCACTATTATAAAATATCTAGTGAAGAAACAGAAGACTCAGAATCTTGTTGGTTATACCAATTTAATTCATTTGGGTTATTAGTCCTAGGTTTTTTGGACTGAATTTGTGCAAGTAAATTAAATATTCTATCATCAAATTTACTCTTACCCTTACCTTTAGAAGTAACAGAAGAAGAACTAACTACAGAAGTTGTACTACTAGAAGCAAAAGATCTAACATAATAATCATACAAGTTATTTAATGTAGATTCAAATTTAACTAAAAAAGAAGCGCAATCAATTTCAGTTTCTTCATCCCCAAGTAATGCAAAAAATATTTCAATCAAACTCTTCGTACCTTCTAATTTGATACGAGGATCCATAACGGTAGCAACACAAAACAACATAGGAGGAGGATTAAAATACTTCAAAAAAAATTTGTATGCAGGTTTGACAATATCACAAACAAAAGCATCATTTAACATTTCGTTAAAAGTTTGCATCATATTAACTATTGAAATAAAAAATCTACTAGAAGTAGATTCATATGATTTTGAAAATTTTAAAGTTGCGGTTTTAAAAGGTTCTAAAAATTTCAACAAAGATTCGGCAAAATACCAATCGGGGGGAGTCATTTCAAAATTGGGCATATTTTTTGCGATACAAAAATTATTTATACATGCTTTATATTCAGTAACAACATGCAGTAAATCAAAAGTAGAATTCCATCGGTGTTTAACATCCTTTGGAAATTTTCAAAAAGGTACATTTGAAATCCTATACCAATTTTTTCATTCTTGAAATATGGTGCCACTTAATACAATAAAATGTACACAACTTCTAATTTTAACTATATATGGATCGGCTATTTTTAATGCATCTTGAACACATAAATTTAAAATATGACATACACATCTAACATGAAAAATATTGTCTGATGGAGGATTTAATGCGGATTTAAAATACTAATTGATGCATTATCAAAACTAATACACATAATTTTATCGCGAATATGAAAAATATCACAAATTTCTAAAATACGGTTTGCTATTTTAACGCCACTATGGGGATAAGGCAACGCAGCAAGTGATATGATTCTTTTTTGAAGAATCCAATCATTGTCGATCCAATGACAGGTTATTTCCATCATTGGAATATTGTTGTAACTCGTCCAACAATCCGAAGTTAAACTAACTCTACAAGTTAAACTCCATAAAATTGCAATCAAAGCATCCTTCATTTCATTATACATTTTAAAACAATCCGATTTGCAAGTATTTTTAGGGATTCTTCTAAAATGAGGGTTTAAGGCCGTTTGATTAAAATTTTTCAAGTCCTTACTTTCGGGATAGGAAAATGGTAACTCTTCCTTTATTACTAATCGGGCCATTTTCCGACGAACACGATCCAGATCATAAGGGTGGCTATCAACTAAACCGGTTCTATGGTGGATTTTTTGTTGGCCAGCTAGGTCAACAAGAAGATTTTTATGCACACTTAGGATGTGTCGCTTAATTATACCCGTGCCCTCACCCCTCTTCCATTTGTATTGCTTAGAACATGTTTTACAAACTTTCAAACCTATATCCGGGGTTTTTTCGTCCGGGATATAATCGTAAAATTTATGCCAATCATTACTTTTCCCTCTAGTTTTCCTACCACTAGGGGGTTGTGTTGTTTCGGTTGGTTGTTGTTGTTGTTCTTCTTCTAGTTGTATGTCTCCTAGAAACTCATCGTGTGTACCCCATTGTTGGGGAGGAGGATTATGGTACTCTTCGACAGGCTCATTATGTGGGACAATTGGTGGCCTACGGGAAGTGCCGGTGGAATCTTGCCCACTTTGGCTACGACCGCTACCGCGTGATCTAGACATGTTTATATGTAGTAGTGTATGTAAAAAAAAAACTATACAATGTAGGAGCGATAAGTTACAAAAAAAATCTAGAAAACAAGAGGGTTGAAAGAGAGAGAAGATCAAAAAACCAACAAACAAATAAGATACCAAAAAATTATAACTACAAAAAAAATACAAATAGAAGAATAGGGATATGAAATTTTGATACCATTTACCGTGGATACGCGTATATAAAAAAACCCGCAAAAATAAAAAAAGAAGTAGAAGTAGAAATCCGGAATTGAAGACTTGAGGAGAGCTTGGAGAAGAGTTTAAGACTTGATCACTTGGAGGAGAGTTGAAGACTTGAAGGCGTTGTTGAATTTTGAGTTCGATGCGATCGGAATTTGATCGTATATATGTCTTGCTACCTTTTTTTTTCAATTGTTCACAAATTGAAATGAATTGAGTAATAATAGTAGAGAGAGTAAGAAAGTAAGGTGTGAATTTTTTGTTGGGGTTTTGGGGGTATTTATAGGGAGAAAATAAAAAAAAACAAAAAAAAAACACAAAAGAATGGCTAAAAGAGCCGTTACTCCCTCTCTGTTGTATAGTAGCAGCGATAGAGGGTTTTTTTGACCCGTTGGACCCACGGGTCAACGGTCGACACGGGGCGGGTCGAGCATTTGACCCGTACAGGTCAAACGGTTCGCAACCCGCGGGTCGACCCGCGAGTTGGCGAGCGGGTCGGCATCTTTTTTGTGGGTTAACGGGCCGGGTTCAACGGGTTGAATTCGCTTAATTCGTGACCCGGGTCGACCCGTTAACATTAACGGGTTCGACCCGGACCCAAACCCGAATCGCCATTTCACGGGCTGGGTTAATCGAGCGGGTTGCTGGCAGGTCGCGGGTCGACCCGACCCGTTTGCCATCCCTAATATGGCATTTGTCGAGAGCATGACCAGTGGCTCGACCCCATTGGCACTTACCCAAGTATGGCCGTTGGGGCTTGGCCGAAGAAGTAGATCGAGGTGTGGGGACTTTAGCCATTGGGAGGAGAAGAAAAAAAGAAAGGAATAGGGTAGGAGCTTTAGCTCTGATACCATATAAGGTTTAGAGAAGAGATAGTTTCTCATTAATATTGTCAGCCTTTAAATATGCAAATACAAAATTGTTATAGATGGTTTGTTGAGAGTAAATCTCTCATTTTGGTTGAGTTTGTTGAGAGTAAATCTCTCATTGAGTTTATTGAGAGTAAATCTCTCCTTCAAGTTGCAACTGAATGTGACTTGGTCATATCTTCTACAGTATAAACATATATAAAAAGTGTGTGGATTAATGTTTAATTCTTATTCTTGTTGTACCACAGTTTGCAAAGCATGTTGTTTTGGTTCACTTCTGTAGTTCTGTTGAGACCTTGATTATGAGACTTACATTTGTCTGTGAAGGAAAAATAAAATAAAATCCTATAAATAGCCTATCCCGGTGCTTTCAAACGCCGAAAACGCCGGGATAGGCTATTTAATGGGAAAAAATTTAAAATTAACATATCACGACGTTTACAAACACCGGTATAGCTAACAAGGATACCCCTGCATTTGCAAACGCCGGGATAGTTCTTTCGCATCCCCGACGGGGCCAAGCACGATGCTTGCGGCAGCGCTTTTTGAAGCGCCAGAGGGATTATCCCTGACATTTATAAACACCGGGAAATGGCAAAAAAAAACGTCACTGAAAGTGAGTTTGTTTGTAGTGATTCCATTATTGACATTAATATTAGGGTTTAACTGCATGCTACATGTTAATTCAACGGTTACTACTGAATGTACTCACTGATTGTCCTGTTCAGAATCCATTTGTATGTTATTTTTTGTATACAAACAGGTTGGTCCTGAGTTCATATAGCCCGAGGTGAACTGCCGAAATGGGGCCCATATACATAATTTGAGAAAAAATTGGTAATTATTTTTTGTTTCTGGTAAAATAAATAAATTTGGGTGAAGAAAGAGCTACCAATTGGTCGACGGGAGATTCTTCTCGATGGTCAGTGCCGACACCTACTAGACAAAGACAACAACATCAACAGCAATAACAACAACAGAGTGCACTACAAAAGAAAGTAGCTTTCCCGGCGCTTTTTGACGTCTTTACCGGCTTTTTTTCCGCCGGTGAAACTTTCACCGGCCTTTACAATAGCGCCGGTCCAAATGCCGCCGAAGCGGACGTCGCTGAAACGAAGGGGTCTACGCCGGCGGTTTTGGTGGACGCCGGTAAATGTTAGAACTACACCGGCGGTCATAAAACGCCGGTGTATGTCGGTCTCTGAGTGCCGTTCTTGTGCACCTATATACATTCACCGGCGGTCGTAAACCGCCGGTATTTATTCATTCACCGGCGTGTATGAAAATGCCGGTGTAGAACGAAAGTATACCGGCGGTCAAGGAGCGCCGGTGTATGTGCGTTTATGAGTGCCTGGTTTTTCCTATTTACGAACACCGGCGCGACCAAAAACGCCGGTGTAGTTATATACGTCGGCGTTTATAAAACGCCGGTGTACGTCTGTGCCGTTACAGCTGACAACATTCACCGGCGTGCGTTGGAACGCCGGTGTATCACACAATCCAACAATTAGATTAGATAGACCGACGTTTTTTAAAACGCCGTTCTGGCTATGCCCGTTTATTTTCGATACTCCGCTTTTCCGTTCGATTTCAATTCACAGTTTCATTTACAAAACCTGTAAACTAATTCTCACAACTGATTCAATCAATTTCGTTGCATATTACTGCGCAAACCACAACCAAACACAAGAATAATTAAAGATAATCAAGTTTCACACGTGTCATATCAACGTCCAAATTCATTGATTAATTAACAGTGTCATAATTAACAAATTAATATAGAGACTAACATCCCAAATATCCAAACAAACCAGTCTGACAAATATCCAAAATATCCCAAATTAAAAGTCTGACATAACTCTCATAAAAAAAACCAGTCTGACATAACAACAGCAAGGAGGAGGACATAAGAACAGCAAGGAGGACCGCAGATTCATACCCCTCGAGTAGCTTCAGCTCTGATCATCAGAATTTCCTTCATCATGACGACCGCTCTGTGAAAAAAAAACAATAGTTTAATTGAACAGTAGACCACAATACAGAATATACATATTTTTTGAACTTGCAAAAAGAACTACCTGTATCTTAAATTATAAGATCAAAGTGCCAACTGCAAATGGAATTGTTAATGATATATATACAGAGGTAAAATAATTACATTGCAATGCTAAAAATCTAGTACTTAATTTTGTTTTTAAATATATCTAAAATAACAAAACAAATGAAAATTCAGTATCTAACTTGAAACCTTTATATTCTCCTCTGATTGGGAATATCCACTATCTAAAATAGTAAAACAAATGAAAATTCAGTATCTAAGCATGTCCTTCATGGATTGCTCAGACAATCCATGAATCTGTCATCGTGGACGGAAACCAAATATAAGAAAAATAAGAAAAATAAGATAGGGCTCATATCAAGTGTATTTTTAGGGAACTGTCATCGTGGAAGGAAACCAAATATATATAGAAGCCAGAAATGGAAACAGAAAGAAGAAAGGTAGAGACTTTGGATACACCAGGCTAACATAGCGGCATTTTCCTCATCTCTCTTTCATCCCTTGTTTCCCTTCAGCACACGAACACAAAGAGACATCAGCAACAACAGCAAGAGCGACAAGAACAACAATAATAATAAATTATTATGAACAAGATGTCTCTATATGGGTTTCCAGATCTCCACTCGAGCCCACTCTTTCTAATCACAGCCCAATTAAGAACATAGACAACATCCACTAAACAATCCAATCATAGCCCAGTCAAAATTTGCCATCCTGGATCTTAATGAAATAAGCTTCATTAACAGTGAAGGAAAATGAGGATGCTAGCAGCATACTTAGTTTGGAAGTGAACCCATTTTTTGTTAAAAAATCATGCCAAAGATGGCAATCAGCTTCATTAACAGTATCTGAAAATGAAAATTTCCATTATCTGAGCTTATATGTTACTCTACTAATTCACTGTGCCCAACTAAATCTAAAACCCAATTGTTGTGCGTATCCGGAGGATTTTGGCATACGTACCTATAGCATCCCCAGTTCACAGTGAACCCGTTTTGGTCAAAAAAACATGCCAAGATCACAATCAGATGCATGAAAATAAGCTTCACTAACAACAAAAGAAGAAACTGGGGATGCTATGCAGCATACTTAGTTTGGAAGTGAACCCATTTTGTGTTAAAAAAACCATGCCAAAGATTGCAATCAGGTTACATTAACAGTATCTGAAAATGAAAAATTTTCCATTATCTGAGCTTATATGTTGCTCTCCTACTTTTTTAGCCCGACTATATCGCAAAACCCAATTGTTGTGCACATCCAGCCGGAGGATTTTGGCATACGTACCTATATACCATCCTCAGTTCACAGTGAACCCATTTTTGGTATAAAAACAAACATGCCAAGAAGACAATCAGGTGCATGAAATCAGCTTCACTAACAGTTAAGTGAAAATGGGACCAAAAAATAGCTTAAGAAGACCATCAGGTTTGTGAAATAAGCTTCACTAACAGTGAAAGAAACTGGGGATGCTATGCAGCATACATAGTTTGGAAGTGAACCCATTTTGTGTTAAAAAAACCATGCCAAAGATTGCAATCAGGTTATTTTAACAGTATCTGAAAATAAAAATTTTTCCATTATCTGAGCTTATATGTTGCTCTACTACTTTTTTAGCCCAACTATATCGCAAAACCCAATTGTTGTGCATATCCGGCCGGAGGATTTTGGCATACGTACCTATATACCATCCTCAGTTCACAGTGAACCCATTTTTGGTATAAAAACAAACATGCCAAGAAGACAATCAGGTGCATGAAATCAGCATCACTAACAGTTAAGTGAAAATGGGACCAAAAAATAGCTTAAGAAGACCATCAGGTTTGTGAAATAAGCTTCACTAACAGTGAAAGAAACTGGGGATGCTATGCAGCATACATAGTTTGAAAGTGAACCCATTTTGTGTTAAAAAAACCATGCCAAAGATTGCAATCAGGTTACATTAACAGTATCTGAAAATGAAAAATTTTCCATTGTCTGAGCTTATATGTTGCTCTACTACTTTTTTAGCCCAACTAAATCTAAAATCCAACTGATGTGCATATCCGGCCGGAGGATTTTGGCATACGTACCTATATACCATCCTCAGTTCACAGTGAACCCATTTTTGGTATAAAAACAAACATGCCAAGATGACAATCAGATGCATGAAATCAGCTTCACTAACAGTTAAGTGAAAATGGGACCAAAAAATAGCTTAAGAAGACCATCAGGTTTGTGAAATAAGCTTCACTAACAGTGAAAGAAACTGGGGATGCTATGCAGCATACTTAGTTTGGAAGTGAACCCATTTTGTGTTAAAAAAACCATGCCAAAGATTGCAATCAGGTTACATTAACAGTATCTGAAAATGAAAAACTTTCCATTATTTGAGCTTATATGTTGCTCTACTACTTTTTTAGCCCAACTATATCGCAAAACCCAATTGTTGTGCATATCCGGCCGGAGGATTTTGGCATACGTACCTATATACCATCCTCAGTTCACAGTGAACCCATTTTTGGTATAAAAACAAACATGCCAAGAAGACAATCAGGTGCATGAAATCAGCTTCACTAACAGTTAAATGAAAATGGGACCATAAAATAGCTTAAGAAGACCATCAGGTTTGTGAAATAAGCTTCACTAACAGTGAAAGAAACTGGGGATGCTATGCAGCATACTTAGTTTGGAAGTGAACCCATTTTGTGTTAAAAAAACCATGCCAAAGATTGCAATCAGGTTACATTAACAGTATCTGAAAATGAAAAATTTTCCATTATCTGAGCTTATATGTTGCTCTACTACTTTTTTAGCCCAACTATATCGCAAAACCCAATTGTTGTGCATATCCGGCCGGAGGATTTTGGCATACGTACCTATATACCATCCTCAGTTCATAGTGAACCCATTTTTGGTATAAAAACAAACATGCCAAGAAGACAATCAGGTGCATGAAATCAGCTTCACTAACAGTTAAGTGAAAATGGGACCATAAAATAGCTTAAGAAGACCATCAGGTTTGTGAAATAAGCTTCACTAACAGTGAAAGAAACTGGGGATGCTATGCAGCATACTTAGTTTGGAAGTGAACCCATTTTGTGTTAAAAAAACCATGCCAAAGATTGCAATCAGGTTACTTTAACAGTATCTGAAAATAAAAAAATTTCCATTATCTGAGCTTATATGTTGCTCTACTACTTTTTTAGCCCAACTATATCGCAAAACCCAATTGTTGTGCATATCCGGCCGGAGGATTTTGGCATACGTACCTATATACCATCCTCAGCTCACAGTGAACCCATTTTTGGTCAAAAAAAATGCCAAGATGACGATCAGATACATGAAAATAAGCTTCACTAACAATAAAACAAAATGGGTTCACTTCAACAACAGCAACAACAGCAAGAGGGAACCAAATATAGAACAATTGGGTTTTGAATGGAGATTGTAGTCATAGATCAATTCTTCATGGAAGAAAAATACGAATAGGGCTCATAGCAAGTGTAGTTTTAACTGGAATTATCATCGTGGAAGGAAACCAAATATAGAAGCCAGAAAGAGGAATGGTAGAGAATGAGGATACACCAGGCTAACATAGCGGCGTTTTCCTCATCTCTCTCTCATCCCTTCTTTCCCTTCAGCACACGAACACATAGAGACATCAGCAACAACAGCAAGAGCGATAAGAACAACAATAATAATAAATTATTATGAACAAGATGTCTCTATATGGGTTTCCAGATCTCCACTCCAACTCGTCTCTTTCTAATCACAGCCCAATTAAGAACAATTATTCACAGTCACTGTTAAAGAAACATATATGCTCAGATTATGGAAATTTTCATTTTCAGATACTGTTAAAGAAGCTGATTTCATGCATCTGATTGCTATCTTTGGCATGATTTTTTAGCCAAAATGGGTTCACTTCCAAACTACGTATGCTGCTAGCATACCAAAATCCTCCAAATCAGTACAACAACACGGCTGAACAATCCTTGTTTGCAGGTCATACAATGTCATCTATACCATGTTATGTGCCAAAGTGGGGTTGGGCATACGATGCAAGGCCGACAAGTATTAGTTGTTTGTGAGTATGCAATATGGTGCAGCTATGAACATGGGCTCATATCAAGTGTAGTATTACGGACTGTCATCGTGGAAGGAAACCAATTTAATATAGAAGCCATATATGGAGCCAGAAAGAGGGATGGTAGAGAATGAGGATACACCAGGCTAACATAGCGGCATTTTCCTCATCTCTCTCTCATCCCTTCATTCTCTTCAACACACGCACACAAAGAGACATCAGCAACAACAGCAAGAGGGGGTTGGTCCAACAATAAGTGTAGATTATAATAAACAAGATGTCTCTATTTGGGTTTCCAGATCTCCACTCCAGCCCTTTCTTTCTAATCACAGCCCACTTAAGAAACATAGACGAAATGCTTATAGACGACAGCCACAATGCAGACTCACAAACACTAGTACGTGTCTTTCATGCATTCAAGACCATAATCTCTTTAAAAATACCAATTTTAAGACTTACCGATATTTTTTGACAGTGGGCGGCGTGCTACCCTCACTCTCATATGTTTGACTGCCACTATTATTTAGTGGCTGCTCATCTCCATGGCTCTCGTTGCCATCATTTATATTTATCCTCTTTCCACGCCTCGGCATGTTGTACCTGTCAAGGATTCGATAACTTCCTTAGATATGCAAATTTAATTAATAACATGTTTATAATAACTATCATAAAATTTGTACTTTAGTAGGATTAACAAACCAACATAATTGTAAAAAAATTAAAAAAATGAGATTTGTAACAGATTAAATTACAACGATAGTTTAGTTCAAATGACACTAAGCATAGTTTAATGTAAATAATACCAAGCAGTAGAAAATAAAAAGATAATTAAACCAGTGTATTAAATTCACAATGAACATATTCGAAATTACAGACATAATATTACAACAAGATTTAAGACATAAAATTACAGACATATAATAAACCCAATTGAAAATCATGTAAACTACAATACGACATCTTCCAGTACATCGCCCTCTTCTCCATCCTTGCGGAGCCAAGTCCCACAAATTCCAACATCGGTTGTGTTTACATCAAATACAGGAAACTCAGAAGCAATGTAACTGTTCATGTCTTCACCGTCTGAAGTATCGCCCACTTATGAAATTTTTCATTCATCAACTTGTTTTGTTCACGTGGTGGTAGTCTTCTTGGTCTAGCCCTTCGTTTGATGTCCCTGACAAATTCGCTAAAAAATAAGCAATTGAAATTAGGAATAACAAAAGTATCAAAAATATCGAACTCCGCGGTTTTCACTGTATTCGATTTAAATTCAAAAGCAACTTACTTTCGAAATGGTTCCACTGATGCATGATGGTCTAGCACATATCGATGTGCCTGTTCCCACGCTAAGCTATCGAGCTCAAATGCATCAACTTTACCAACAGTAGTGCCAGCGGTATCAAAAAGATATTGAGCACCATTAAGGTTGGAAATGTCTGGATTTCTACGTGGTCTACTGGAAGAAGTCTCCACACCAGGCAAATACCTGGAAAAAAATGTGAGCACTCCTCTGATAGATATCCCTGGGCTATTGACCCTTCAGGATATGCTCTATTTTTCACATAACCCTTTAGCCGGTATAGGTACCTGAACATGTACAATTAATAAACTAGAGCGGATTAGGGGATTAAAAGAAATGAGCTTTTGAAAATTCAATTTCGTAAGATGAATGAATTATTTTACCTCTCAATGGGGTACATCCACCGATAGTGAACAGGACCGCCGATTCTGGCTTCACCAACAAGGTGGATTATCAAGTGAATCATAATAGTGAAGAACGATGGAGGAAATATCATCTCCATTTTACTAAGTGTCAATGCCGCCTGATGCTCCAATTGGTCCAGATCTTCAACACGAAGCATTCTTGAGCAAATACCTTTATATATGCTACAAAGATCTTTCAGGACAGTAGTGACTTGCTCACACATTGAAGACCTTAGGGCCACAGGAAGGAGATCCTGCATTAGGATGTGGTAGTCGTGTGACTTTAGACCCTGAAGCCTCTTCTTTTTAAAGTTGGCACATCTTGCCATGTTAGAAGAATAGCCATCGGGGACTTTAAGTTCAAGTAGTACTTTGCAAAACAACTCCAACTTCGATTTTGACATTGAATAGATTGCAGGAGGTAGGAGTACTTTTCCGTTCGGCAATTCTTCTGGGTGCAACTCATGTCGAATGCCCATTGACTTCAAATCAAGTCGGCTCTTGAGATTGTCCTTTGTCTTCCGATCATCTCCTATAACTGTTCCTATACAATTCTCACCAATATTTTTTCCGATATGCATCACATCTAAATTATGTCGCAGTAAGTTGAATTCCCAATCGGCAACTTGAAGAAAATACTCTTCTTCTTCCATGCACCTAAACTCGTCAAGTTTTGATCCTCATCTTCGCCATATAAATCGGTCCCCTCACCTTGCTCCGGCCTTGCCCTTTTCTTGCCCTTTGTCCTGACTTCTGGTTCTTTTCCATATTTGAATTGATGACCATCTACCCGCCTCAAAATATCTGAACCAGAAGAAGACCCAGGAGCATGTTCCCACTCGTCGGTGCCATCAAATATCGTTGCCTCTGCCCGAAATATATGTGTGTCAGGCAACCATCTCCTATGACCTATATAGCAAAACTTTCTGCCATTGTACAACCACCTTGAACTAGTTTGGTCAGCACAACATGGACATGCATAACGTCCTTTAGTACTATATCCAGATAAATTTGCATATGCTGGAAAATCATTGATTGTCCAAGACAACACGGCACGAAGAGAAAATATTTCTTTAGCCACAGCATCATAGGTTGGAACACCCACCCACAACTTCTAAAGTTCATCTATTAACGGTTGTAGGTACACATCTATATCGTTTCCAGGACCTTTCGGTCCAGGAACTATCATGGACAAAATAAATGAGGACTGCTTCATGCATTTCCAAGGCGGCAAATTGTATGGTATCAACACAACCGGCCATATGCTGTATGTACTACTCATTTGCCTGAAAGGGTTGAAACCATCACTAGCTAGTCCAAGTCTCACATTTCGAGGATCTTCCGCAAAATCAGGATATCTTTCATCAAATTTTTTTCAAGATTGAGAATCAGCAGGATGTCTAAGAATCCCATCATTAGTGCGACCTTCAGCATGCCATTTCATATCAGAAGAAGTTTTCGTAGACATAAACAACCTTTGTAGCCTAGGAATCAGAGGAAAGTAACGCAATATTTTGGCAGGCTTCTTTTTTCTACTTCGCTTAGTAGATCCACTGGCTCCCTCGTCTTGATTTGGTCTTTCTTTCCATTTCGAAGAACCACACACTTCGCAATTCTCCAGACTTTCCTTACCACTCGTGAAAAGCATACAGTCATTTGGACATGCTGCTATCTTCTTATATCCTAGATCGAGAGAACTTAGGAATTTTTTGATTTTATAGGCTGAGTTTGGAATACAGATTTCAGGAAATGCTTCATTCAACAATTCAAGTAGCATAGTGAAGGACTTAGCAGACCACCCGTTTAAATATTTAATCTGAAATAGTCTGACAATGAATGAGAACTTAGAAAATTTGGTGCAGTCGCGGTACAGCGGAGTACTAGCATCTTCAAGTAACTTAGCGAAGGATTCTTGCTGCTTATTATTTTCAGGGGTGGGGCCAGACATTTCCTCGTCCACCCCACCACCAATCTGGTTTGTTTCTGTTGACTCATTGTGAACTTCGGTTGTTGGGTTATTGGTGTGGAAAGGAATATTATGAATCCCCATGGCATCTTGTAACAAAGCATGCATCTCATCGGGAACGCTTAAGTCTTCGTTCACTAAGGGCTCAGCTTCATTTTCTAATACAACCGGACGAACAGGAGCTGCCGTATGATCCTCTCCATGACAAAACCACCTTGTGTACCCTTGAAGAAAACCGTTGACAGCCAAGTGTGTATGTACTACGTCACATGTCCTCAGCATACAATTTGTACAGCGGAGGCATGGACAAAGGATTAGGTTGGGATCACTGGAATGTCGTTTGGCAAAGATAATAAAATCTTTAATACCATCACGGTACTCCTTGGATAATCGTGGTTTACTAATCCAACTTCTATCCATTATATCAATAGCACACGGTCTGAAATTAAAATTTGATATATTAAATAGTAATAACAGTAAAAGGTATTTTGTATATTAAATTTTACCTATTTGAAAATCATCCCTAGCTGCAAATAAATAAACGATATAATCTTTAACTGTAAAATAAAGAAATTGTGGCTCCAAAAAATGTACAAAAAAAAACTACATCTTAACACAATCTACTCTATTCACCAAACCCTAAACGACCTTTTGTGGAAATGATCACAACCACCTTAGTGGTATTTTATCGCACACCCTGTGTTCGAGCATAAAAAAAAATCGACTATAGTCTCCCCTGTATTTGGCTTTCCGTTCAAGGAGATGATGATGGTAAAGGGTATTTTGCTGATGAAGAGAAATCGACCGAATAATGAGCGCGTCGTGCTGTAACTACGGTAACAAGAAGATCTGATGACTCATGAACTATTCTGTTCATGACTACTAATAATCACTTATCTCATAATAATAATAATAATAATAATAATAATAATAATAATACTAAACAAAAGAAACAGTAAAATAAAAATGAAAATGTCCAGTATGTAAGCATATATTTTTCAAAGTGAACCAATTGTTGTACATAGCCGGAGGATTTTGGCATAGAGCTATAGCATCCTCAGTTCACAGTGAACCCATTTTGGTCAAAAAAACATGCCAAAATGACAATCAGATGCATGGGATAAGCTTCAATTCATTAACACTGAAAGAAACTGGGGATGCTATGCAGCATACTTAGTTTGGAAGTGAACCCATTTTGTTAAAAAACCATGCCAAGGATTGCAATCAGGTTACTTTAACAGTATCTGAAAATGAAAAATTTCCCATTATCTGAGCTTATATGTTGCTCTACTACTTCTTCAGCCCAACTAAATCTAAAACCCAATTGTTGTGCATATCCGGCCGGAGGATTTTGGCATACGTACCTATACCATCCTCAGTTCACAGTGAACCCATTTTGGTAAAAAAAACATGCCAAGATGACAATCAGATGCATGAAAATAAGCTTCACTAACAACAAAAAAAGAAAATGAGGATGCTAGCAGCATACTTAGATTGGAAGTTAACCCATTTTGGTATAAAAAATCATGCCAAAGATTGACAATCAGGTTACTTTAACAGTATTTGAAAATGATAAATTTTCCATTATCTGAGCTTATATGTTGCTCTACTACTTCTTCAGCCCAACTAAATCTAAAACCCAATTGTTGTGCGTATCCGGAGAATTTTGGCATAGGTACCTATAGCATCCTCAGTTCACAGCGAACCCATTTTGGTCAAAAAAAACATGCCAAGATGACAATCAGATGCATGAAAATAAGCTTCACTAACAGTAAAAGAAAATGAGGATGCTAGCAGCATACTTAGTTTGGAAGTGAACCCATTTTGTTAAAAAATCATGCCTAAGATGGCAATCAGCTTCTCTAACAGTTTCTGAGAATGAAAATTTCCATTATCTGAGCTTATATGTTGCTCTACTACTTCTTTAGCCCAACTAAATCTAAAATCCAATTGTTGTGCATATCCGGCCGGAGGATTTTGGCATACGTACCTATAGCATACTCAGTTCACAGTGAACCCATTTTGGGTAAAAAAACATGCATGCCAAGAAGACAATCAGATGCATGAAATCAGCTTCATTAACAGTGAAAGAAAATGGGGATGCTATGCAGCATACTTAGTTTGGAAGTGAACCCATTTTGTGTTAAAAAACCATGCCAAAGATTGCAATCAGGTTACTTTAACAGTATCTGAAAATGAAAATTTCCCATTATCTGAGCTTATATGTTGCTCTACTACTTCTTTAGCCCAACTAAATCTAAAATCCGATTGTTGTGCATATCCGCCCGTCGGATTTTGGCATACGTACCTATAGCATCCTCAGTTCACAGTGAACCCATTTTGGGTAAAAAAACATGCATGCCAAGAAGACAATCAGATGCATGAAATTAGCTTCATTAACAGTGAAAGAAAATGGGTATGCTAGCAGCATACTTAGTTTGGAAGTGAACCCATTTTGTGTTAAAAAACCATGCCAAAGATTGCAATCAGGTTACTTTAACAGTATCTGAAAATGAAAATTTCCCATTATGTGAGCTTATATGTTGCTCTACTAATTCACTGTGCCCAACTAAATCTAAAATCCAATTGTTGTGCATATCCGGCCGGAGGATATTGGCATACGTACCTAGAGCATCCTCAGTTCACAGTGAACCCATTTTGGGTAAAAAAACAAACATGCCATGAAGACAATCAGATGCATGAAATTAGCTTCATTAACAGTAAAAGAAGATGAAAATTTCCATTATCTAAGCATATATTTTTCTATTAATTCTTCATCTCAACTAAACCATTCATGTTAAGGAAATCAAGATGAATAAACTGAAAAAAGCTGCTTTTTTTTGAAAAATAAGGGAAATCAAGAGATCATACTGAAGAGAGAGAGAGGGAGCGGGGCGACGAGGGCGGGGGCGTAGGAGAGAGAGAGAGAGCGGGGCGACCGCCGATTCACCTCCAAATAGAGAGAGGGAAGAGGAAAATCGAAAAGGACGAAGGGAAGAAGGGACGATTTCGAAAGGTCGAAGGCCGTCGAAGAGGACGAAGCGGCGGAGGCAAACGCGCGGGAAGTAGAGCGAGGAAGGAGGGAAACGAAGCGCCCCTTCCTTTTTTTTTGGGGGGGGGGGGGGGTTGGGAAAATGGCGAGCGAAAGATTAGGGTTCGCGGGTTTTATCGCAGTTATTCACCGGCGTTTTAATTAGACACGCCGGTGAATGTGTCCGTATATTCGCCGGCGTTTATAATAAAAACGCCGGTGAATAATAAACTTCACCGGCGTTTTTAAGTAAAACGCCGGTGAATACTAACATACGCCGGCGTTTTAAATCGACCGCCGGTGTATGACCATCCCATCTGGCGCCCAATTCCTACTCGCTCCCTACCCCGGCGCTACTAGTAAAACGCCGGGGAATAATCGCCGGTAAAACCAGTATCTTTTGTAGTGGTGTGACAACAATAGTAACAGCGGCTACAAAGCAGAGGCTCGGATTTGAATTTTGGAGTTTGGAGTCGAGTTCGGATTTGTATGGAGATTGGAGATGGGTTTAAATGGTGGTTAGGTTGGTGGTTGGGGTTGTCAGTGAGGTCAATGGTGGTAGAGTTGGAGATGAGTTTCCAATGGAGGTCGGGAGGACTCAGGAGGTAATGAATGTAGTTTAGTGAATTTAGGGATTTAAGGGAGATGGGAAGCAAGCTGCTTGGTTTGGGGATCGGGTTCGGGCTATCGGATTTGGGGAGCGGGTTCGGGTGATCGTGTCTGATGACTCGGATCCTTTAATGATCCAGTGATCCACTTTCCCTTCAATTTCTTAGTCTATGGGCCGACCCATTAATGATTGTGATTTCAAAAAAAAACTGCAAAAATTTTTTTGGGCCCCTAAAAAAAAGCCTAAATTGTTATTAGAAGCATATACAAAATACATAATATAGGGCCCGAGGGGCAGCCTCTCTTGCCTCTACTATAGGACCAGCCTTGTATACAAATACATCTTCTATGTAGCTTATGCTTCTCCATTAACAAACATAGAGCTTTTGAAGATCAAGAATCAAAAGAGGATGAAGAAGAAACAAGAGGCCATGGCAAGTACGAGCGGAAATACTAAGGATACTGAACCAGAAGATGAATCACTAGTGATTGAACGCCTAAGATACATTATAATTGAGAAATATCCAACTCTGGCTAGGCTAAAAGAGATTGATGCTCAATATTGGCATGCGATTGATGAAAATTGGAACACGTAAATTAACCTTTCTTCTTCCTCGATAATATATATAACAATTAATATTGCAGTTACTTTGGGGGAGTATCTTAGATCGGGAATGAAGGAGAGAAAGAAGGGGAAGAAATGAAGAAGTGTTTGTGTGAAATCCCCAAACAACCCCTCACACTTAGGCAGCTCTTCTACATTTGGGCGGATCAAAACTGGAGTGTTGGATCGAAATAGAAGGGTTGAGATCTCCAACTCAAGATACGAATCTCAGCTGACAAGCTCATAATAGACTAACTCTGATATACTGTTGGACTTCGTTATCTATATATATTAGGCCAAAAATCAAAGTATCCCCAACGGTTGGCCTAAGTACAATATGTCCATATAACGTTTGAAAAAGTACACTAAATCCATTTTTCCGGTAACTTAACCACATCCGTTAAATTATAATTATTAAATTACCTTTTTACCCTTACCCATTCATAATCAAATCTCTTCTTCTTTTTATTTTTTCTTCATTCTTTTTTTTCCCTCATTTTTCTCTATTCTTCCATTTCTTCATTACTTTTTTCTTCTTTCATTTTTCTCTATTAACAGCGATTTAATAAACTCAACTATTGCTCATTCTTTTTAGGCCTCAACTATTGCTCATTCTTTTTAGGCTAAACTGAATCAACGAATGTGCAGTATATGTGCTTAACATCTAATATAACTTTTAAAGTCCTGCTGAGTTATTTGATTATGTCACCGAAAGTTCTGTTTACTTTTCTTCACTTTCTTTTTTATTGTGCATGAAGCATTCTCAGAAAGTTATATACATAGCAATGCCCTAAATTTACTTGCGATGATGAATGACTGACAATCCAAGAGATCAATCTGTTTAAGACTGTACCTAATTTATCCTTCACTTAAAGTAGCTGATACATACATCTCTCCCACAATCATGCTTTAGAGAATAAAAAAAACATTATATATTTCTGGATAATATATTTAGCTTGCACGGAATCTAAAACAAACGACAATGTAACCCGCATTATTGACTGCAGTTCCATAGGGGATGGGAAATTTAAGTACTGTCTACTTGGCGTGGCGGTGGTGGTGCACGCGGGCAGGACACCCTGAGTATGGTCATTATGTTGCATACTTAAGGGGAGAGAAAAGGCCAGCCCAAGGCCGTGGGCGTGCTTGGTACTTCGGTGATGATGATAACCGGGTACACTATGTTTCGTTGGACCAGGACCTTGGTATGAATGCCTATGTTTTCCTTTATATATGAAAGAACAAAATCATGTCGAGGTTATCTTCTCATCTCTAGATACCTTTGCGAGACCAGTTTCTATTAAGTGGCAATTTTATGTCAAAATCTATGAATTTCATGTTGCTTCTCTTAAACTTGAGCTGAAAAGTTCCAGCCTTTGCTTCCCCAAATATCAACCTTAACTGATGAATTTCTTATACTTTATGGAGTGAAAAGTTCAAAAATGAAAGAAGAAAAAAGGAATGAAAAAAAATGAAGAATAGAGAACAATGAAAGGAAAAAAAAGGAATGAAGCAAAAGAAAAAATAAGAAGAGATTATTATGAAAGGGTAAGGGTAAAAAGGTAATTTAATAATTATAACTTAACGGATGGAGTTAAGTTAACAGAGAAATGAGTTTAGTATAATTTTTCAAACGTTATATGGGCATATTGTACTTAGGCCAAATGTTTGGGGGGTAATTTGGTTTTTGCCTTATTTATATAATAAAACACAAAGAAAGCTATCAAGTGGCTCTCCTTCAATCCTCCCAAAATCAAAGACCCAGATCTAACCTCACAAAACACATTTTTCCCCAAAACACAAATTCAAATCCCCCCCCCCCCCAAAAAAAACAACTCATTTATTTATTTAATTCTCTCTCTCTCTCTCTCTCTCTCTCTCTCTCTCTCTCTCTCTCTCTCTCTCTATATATATATATATACTATTATTTTTCACGTGCGATGCACGTTTTGATAAGATGCACGTTTTGATAAAGAGTTGAAATTAAACGTGTGATACACGTAAATCAACAATAATTAGCACATGCGATGAATGCCTTAATTTTAAAAAATGGAGCTAAATGGGCAATACACGTATTTTTTAAAAATTAAGAAGGAAAAACTTTGATGTGTACGTGCGATGCACGTGTTGAAAATAGATTTGGAGTTGCACGTGCAATGCACATGTTTGTTTGGTGACAAAAGTTGTGTTTCTTCTTTTTTTTTGACTGGCAAAAGGTAGGATAATCCTACCTCACAGAAAATATATATATATCAAAAGAAAGTAAGTGCTAAGACTATTACAAAATAGGTTGTAGGAGGTTACTCGAGCATAGGGTGAAGCCAAGTTCGAGATGGCATACTGTTGAATCGTAGAGAGGATATTGGACTATTGTCGTACACCTCTACTAGGTCCAATGACATGATCTCATCTCCCTTTTCCACCCATACAAAGCCCGAAACAAAAAGAACCCACCTTCAGCCATAATAAAAATATAAAGACAACTAGATAGAGTTTGAGAAGAGTACAAAAACTGTACTAAACACAGTCCCAAAAAATAGAAACCATAATCAGAGTAGAGCCATTCAGAGATTAAGGAGTGTTGTCGCCTGCACTATCACCTCGAGCAGGCCTCATGAGGTTGCTGTCTCCCGTGCCCCTGAGTTCCTCCATAATCTTTGCCTTCTTCTTGGATTTTCCACTGGGATCAAGCCAATATGAGAACCAAAATTTTGTATTAGTGATTAGCTTATCCAAAGGTGTATGCTTGCTATAAAAAATTCTATCATTTCTCGCATTCCAAAGGCTCCAGCAGATAGCTAGTGTAACTAAATACCATGAGTGAGTGAATTTTTGCTTGTTGTGATCGAAACACCAAGAGGTGAAACATGCCGAAATAGACTCAGGCAGATTTGTGATGCTGAAAGCTTGTGTGAAATGCAGCCATGTATGAGCAGCCACAGGGCACTAAAAGAAAATGTGGTAGGAGGTTTCAATCTGACATGCACAAGCAGTGCATGTCAGATCACCATCCCAACCTCTAGAATGCAGTCTGTCCTTGGAGTTAAGCTTTTCCCCGCTCAACATCCATATGAAAATTTTGCATTTGAGTGGTGCGCAGTTCTTCCAACAAGCGCGATAGAAGGGAGAGATAAGGCCAGAAACACTATAGAAGCTATAGGCTGATTTGACAGAATAGCGCCCAGTGCGAGAGTGGTTCCAGAGAGCTTTATCAGGCTGCGGAGAGGGCTGGACATTAGAGATGGCCTGTAGAAGGTGTCTCTTTTCCAACAGGGTGATGCTAGAAGAAGATGTGTGTAGACTAGGTCTCCAAGTCCAATTACCTTGGGCCAGTGTGCCCTGAGATCGCAGAGGGGCTTCTTTGTTCCATGCTGCTTCAAAGAGGGAAGGAAAAATGGTGGCAATGCTTTGTCCCTCTATCCATTTAGAGGTCCAGAACTTGAGCATAATCCTGTTACCAAGTTCCCAGGAGATCCCCTGGTCGAATTGTTCTTTAAGTTTGAACAAATTCTTCCAAAAGTCGGAGGCCTGGGCCTTGCAGATGAATTCACCAGAAGTGTTGTTGAAATATAGGGACTTGAGAGTTTGAGAACAAAGGGAGTTGTCAGTATAGAGTTTCCACCACCACTTCATGAGAAGTGCGTTATTGAATTGTTGGAGGTCTAGGACTCCAAGGCCACCCTATGTTTTAGGCTGGCAGATACGCTTCCAACTGGTACAAAAGTCCCCCGTAGCCTTGGTGTCTCCTCCAACCCAAAAGAATCGGCTCCTCATTTGATCGATCCTGGCAATCACCCACTAAGGCAGCTTGAAGAAAGAGGCAAAATAAGTTGGGAGGGCGCTAAGAACAGAGTTGATCAGAATGAGTCGACCCCCCCCCCAAATAAAAGACGGTCTTTCCATGTGGACAATGTCCTCTCAATTTTAAGAAGCAAAGGTTGCCAGTCTCGTTTCTTGAGCCTCCCCTTTGCAAGTGGCATTCTGAGATACTTGGTTGGCAGGGTATCTTAATTGCAGCCTAAGATGTGCGAAAAAGCATTTAGCTTAGCCTGAGAGTGTCCAAAATATGTGATAGAGGATTTGGAGAGGTTGATGTGTAGTCCAGAGACATTCGCAAAGAGGTGCAGGAGTACTTTCAGGTGGAGAACTTCTTGCTCGTCACCTTTGCAGAAAATAAGAGTGTCGTCGGCAAACTGTAATATGGAGAGATGGGCTAGAGATCCCCGTAGGCTAAGCTGGGAAAAGGTACCATTATCTCTGCCAACACGCAACATTTGCGTGAGCACATCAACAGCAAGTATGAAAAGCATTGGAGATAGAGGGTCACCTTGCTTGAGTCCCCTCTTAGAGCCGATGGTCTTGCCCCACATACCATTGACCAAAACATTGGATTTGGTGGAGTGTAATATTGCTTTGATCTAGGAACACCAACGAGGGCCAAAGCCTCTTGCAAAAAGCAGTTGCTCTAAGAAATCCCAGCTAAGAGTATCAAAAGCCTTGCGAGAATCATTTTTAGCATAAGCGAATCAGATTTCTTAGAACAACATAAGTTGATTGCTTCGTGCGCCACTAGAAAATAATCTGCTGTAGATTTGCCCGTGAGAAAGGCGCTTTGAGAAGATGATACAAGAGTGTGCAACATAGGGCTTAACTTGTTGGCCAGAATCTTGGTGAAAATTTTTATGGAGCAGTTGAGTAGGCTAATTGGACGATAGTCAGAAACAGAGGAGGCTCCTTCACATTTAGGGATGAGCACAATGGTAGAGTAGTTCAGTCTATCGATGTCAGCTTCCCCATTTTGGATGGCCAGAAGCATATTACATAAGTCATCTTGGATGGTCTCCCAATGCTGTTGACAGAAGTGCATAGAGAAATCATCGGGGCCTGGAGCTTTGTCTCCGTTCATGCTGAAGATTGCTCTCTTGATTTCATCCTTACTAAATCTTCATCAAGTACAAAGAGGTCAGACGTTGATGGGGGATATAGAGATGCCCAATCTACTCTAAAGTCTGACTCAGAGCTAGTCCCACAGATATCTTGGAAATATGACTCAAAACAGGATCTAATTGCCGACTGATCTGTGATGAGGTCTCCATTGTGAAGAAGTGAAAAAATGAAATTCTTACGTCGCCTCCCGTTAGCCATAGAGTGGAAGAACTTTGTGTTTGCATCACCCTCTTTGATCCAAGTGATACGAGATCTCTGCCTCCAGTAAGTAATCTCAACTTGGATCAGTTGATGATATTCAGTACGGGCAGCAGAGAGTTCAGTAGATTGGGCGGAGTTTAGAGTTTATGAGTCAGCTATAATGTCAAGATTGTGTATAGCTTGGAGTAGGGACTCCTTGCGCTTGGGAATGTGTCCGAAGACCTCGTTTCTCCACCTTTTGATCCTTCTCTTTAAGAGGATAAGTTTCTTAGCAAAGATATCAACTTTCGATCCAGCACAGTTGAAACTAGTCCACTAACTACTAATGTTGTGGTTAAAATCCTTGTGAGAAGCCCATGCTTTTTCGAATTTGAAGTAGTGGATTTTGTTTTGTATCACCTGGGAGTCAAGGATAATAGGGCAGTGATCTGCTGCAATGTAGGGTAAGGAGTGCTGGACACAAGAGGGGAAAGACTGATCAAAGTGGCTTGAGATAAGGAATCTGTCTAACCGCGCAAAAGAAGGATTTTGTCTAAGGTTGGACCAGGTGTACTTCCTCCCTGCAAGCGGGAGATCAATGAGCTACAATTGTTGGATCCAGCTGCGAAAGTTCTTCATGCCTCTACTAGAACTGGAGCCTCTATTCCTTTCTTGATTTGAGACAGTCACATTGAAATCCCTACAGACGACCCATGCATCACAGAGTAGCCTTCTTCGCTGCACAATTTCATGAAAGCAGAGGTCTCTATCATCAAGCTCAAAAGGTGCGTAAATGGAGGTGAGGGACCATTCCAACCCCGATGATTTAGTGCGGAAAGAGAGGGAGATAGAGAAAATATCAATAGCACAGTACAGGCAGTCAAGGACGTTATCATTCCAGCCAACAAGAATACCGCCGCGACTATCAATGGCATCAAGGGATCTCCAATTGTTGATAGAATTGCCTCCGATAGAAGTGAGTTTTCGTGGGGAGGGCTTGGATAGCTTGGATTCTTGGAGGCAAGCTACAGTGATTTGGGCGTTCCGAACTCCATCTTTGATTAGGGCACACTAATAGGGGTTGCCTAACCCCCGAACATTCCAACTTCCTATCTTCAGTGAAAATGAAAAACACAACAAGAGCGAAAGCAAGCAAGGTGCAACATACTCAGGCACTAGTTGAGTTGTTGCTGTTGATCGGGGAGATCAACTGTAACCTCTGTAACCTGCTTGTGCTTGACGATTGAGTGTGGCCCAGTAGCCTCCACTCCAACAGATTCCGCAACTTCGATAATATCTTCATTAGAAAGCAAAGCGAATGGATTGTAGCATGCATAGTTAATAGAATACTTGGAGGAGGATGTACCTGCCGATTTACGGAGGGAGGCAGCCTTGACAGAGGAGCGAAGATGCTGCAGGAATGGTCTTGATGAGGAAATTTTGGTGGCGGATCTGCTGCGCTTGCGGCACTTGCTAGCTTCTTCTTCAAATCCTGGGGGTACAGAGCCTGTGGAAGAGGTGGAGACATTCAGGTGATGCCTAGGAATGAGGGATTTGGTTCTGAAGCTTGAGGCTCTAGCTCCTATAGTACCAGAGCTGAATTGGAAATTCTTAGAGGCCTCCAGCTTGGAGACGCGCTTGGAGACCTCCGCCTCAAGTACAGATTCCACTGCCGGTTTGATTTGAATGAATAAGAATTGGGATATATTGACCGTCTTGCCTTTCCAAAGTTGTGTTTCTTTTCTGACAAAAAAATATTAAAAATTGTTTAATTGTGACAAACTCTTCCATTAAATAGTAAGTAAATATATTATGTTATAGATAGATAGATGGATAATAATTTACATATATGATGCATGTTTAATATTACAAAAAAACTAAAGTAAAAAATTTGACATAGTGAGGACTTGAACCTGAGACCTCATTCATATTAGTTATGCACGTGCGATGCACTTGTTGGTAGATTGACAAATGACATTAAGGCCTTATCCCATTATAATATTAGAGATATATGGAAACATGGACTTTTATACCCCAATTTATAATTATTTTTCATCATATACTAATGAAAACATGGACTTTTATTTACAACTAATTATTGTCTTACTATTCAAACTTCAGCTACATAATTGTTGATTTACTATTTATAAAGCTTTTCATATGCTATATCGTTCTAAAGACGTGCCGTAGGCACGTGGCCACGGGAAAATCTATTATATTAATAAAACATGATGGTTGTCATCATCTAGCAATTAAAAAATAATAATCTTTTGAGACATATGTGGTGCAATCTATCTAGTAGTTAATTATATTGCCAGTAATTCCTTAACATTATAAAATATACTAGTTTTTAGCTCGTGCGATGCACGCTTTAATAAATATACTTTTTAAAGTAATATAATATCTATATAATAAAACACAAAGAAAGTTATCAAGTGACTTTCATTCAATAGGGTTGAAATCAATGGTCCAGATCTAACCTCACAAAGCATATTTTTTCGCCCAAAAGTTTCCCCCCAAAACTAAAATTCAAATCCTCCAAAACAACGCATTTATTTATTTATTTATCTATCTATCTATCTATCTATCTCTCTCTCTCTCTCTTTCTCTCTCTCTCTCTCTCTCTCTCTCTATTTACTCAGAAATTTATATTTTCAGATTTTAGGTTTGTAAATTTTCATATTTTTTGTGCAATTTTTTTGTGCTCATGTTATATTGAAAATAATAAATATCTCATCAACAGTTTAATTTCTTCATTTTTCACACTCAAAGTTCTAAGAAGTTGGATTTTACACCTCCATTTATAATTATTTTTCAACATACACTAATAAAAACATGGACTTTTATTTACAACCAATTATTGTTCTACTATTCAAATTTGAGCTACATAATTGTTGTTTTACTGTTTACAAGACTTTCATATGTTCTATCGTTCCGAAGACGTGCCGTAGACACGTGCCCACGGGCAAATCTAGTGTATCTATATTATATAATGCTAGAGTTGAAGTTATACGTGCAATACATGAATTTATTTTGTTACAAATGAGGTTTATTTGATTACAAACTTTTTCATTAAAATAGTACTAGTAATTTACACGTGTGATGCACGTCTTAATAAATATAGTTTTTTTAAATAAAAATTTAGACATAATCTTAATTTGAACTTAGAACCTCCTTTATAATAGTTATGCACGTGTATTGCACGGGTTGGTATTTATAATAGTTATGCACGTGTATTGCACGGGTTGGTAGATTGACAAAATATTTACAAATGACACTAAGGCCTTCTCCCATTATAATATTAGAGATATGAGTATTTCTTAGTTTTTTAAAATAAGGGGGGTATATGCTAGTTTTCACATTTTAAATGGGGGCATTTGCTAAAATATCCCTTTTTTAGGGGCTGCACGTGCATCACACGAGTATGTTGGATTTAGTTTGGCCGTATATTACACGGGTTTGCTCAGTTACAAAATTAGGGTTTGTTTGTTTACAATCCCAACTCTCCCATTAAAATAGTAGAGATAAAGATACTGGTTTTTACTAATTAAAAATTAAATTAGTTCGTACTCTTCTTATTAATTATCAATGGATGTGTAATACGTACGTGGGTAGGTAGATTATTGTTCATAGTTTATACTTGTCATATTTTGGTTTCGTACTGTTAATAAAGATTACAACAGATAGACACTAGGATTAAGGTTTGATCGCAAGTCGATGGGTTGTAACACATCGCAAGTGCACCTGAGTCCTTTAGGGAATTCTGCTATGTCCCCTGCATTTAACTCCACCAACTCTTTCTCGCTGCGGGGGCCATCCGGGTCCGGATACAACCTCGCCTTTCCTTGCAGAAAATACAACTTCTCTGTCACTAATACGTGTATATGTATGGACTTGCTCGCTTGTACTTCCGGCCACCTACCCACATACACAACCATGCATCATTAAAAAGAAACACGTACGTACTAATTTTAATTTGTACGAGAAAAACAATATTGTAATATATATATTGATATACAGTCGTAATTAGGAATTACACTAGTGCTACTACTATACTTTAAATTAACGCTAGCTACTATAATGTGACACAATATATCGATCCTAATTTTATTGCATACACCACATATATATACATGCACAGTTTGTTACCCTACAAATACTAATACCTACATACGGAGAAGAAAGTTTTACTTGTTCCAGTATTGGACTCCTATCTCATTGAGCCTGGATGCAGTTGGGTTTCTCTCGACTTTGATGTCATCTATCATCAGCGTCCTTGCGCTTGTGACTTCATCTTCTGATTCAGGATCCTTAATCTTCTTGCTCATATTTTCCATGGCTTCTTCTTCTTGTTTTGATTCTTGATCTTCAATCTGCTATATACATATATCTAGCTAGTTCTTGATGATGAAGAGAAGCTAGTAATTAAAAGGGTATATGACACAGGAAAGAAGGTATTTATAAACCATATATATGGACAAAATCAAAATGACGGCTAGGAGTCAATATCAATATCGATCCATGTATGCAGGTCAATACTGAAATTAAAGTTAATAATTATCATCATGCGGGAACAATTAATGAATAAATTATTAATTATAGGGTCAATGTTTTGTGCACCAATTTTACTCTGCAGAATGATGTGACACAATATCCGATTGATTTCCCATATTAATCTCCAACCCTCCAAGTATAATAAAACACTCTTTTAATATGATTTAAAATGTGCCACGTACTTAACCTTGTGAAATAAAACTAGTGAATTTTTTTTGTGCACATAGCATTATTTAGTTAATTATCAATTATGTATTTTTTTAATCAATACAGAAAAAATATATATTTAACACTACAAGAAAATTGCCATATACCAACAGACACCTATAGTGACGGATCACTAAAACCGTGGGTACAGACATTGTATACCCACAGACGAATAGTAAACTGTGGGTATAGGTATCCTATAATTTTATATCTTAAAACACTGTGGGTATAGTCCACCCACTTGAAAAGTTTAAGTTATTTATCTGCCAATTAACCCTCCTAAATTATTTCATTTGCCTCCAAACTTTTTCATTTTCCCCCCAAATCTTAAATCCCCAAATTATACAATTTCTCTCTTTCTCTCTCTCACCCGAATCCCCTCTCTGTCTCTCTCTCTCTCACGCTCGAATCCCCTTTCTCTCTCCTCTCTCTCTCACACCCGAATCCCCGACTCACCACGTCGCCGTCGTCGTTCCGCCACGTCGCCGTTAGCGTCCCGCCATGTCGCCGTCGTAGTCCCTTTCCCACCATCGCCGTTGCTCCTCCATCGCCACCGCCGCCGCCGTCTTCCTTTCCACTGTCGCCGTTTTCCTTTCCAATTAAACCCGAGGTATGAATTTGATGTATGAATTTGATTTTCATTATATTGTATGGACTTAGTTTATTCGTAGATAGCAAAACTGGTTGATGTGATCTATGTTTACTCTGGCAGCTGAAGTGGATACAAGCGGATTTCTGAGCTATATTGATGCATCTTTGTGATGTTCTTCTGCTAGAATTTTCTGGTAATATTTTTTGCTTTTACTTTATTGGATTCAAATGTTGAATTCTAGGAGGTATACCCGCTTACTCGCTCTTTGCTTTCTACCTTTGCTTGTATGGTGTTTAGGTTTCCCTTTTTTATGTTGAACCACTAATAAGAATTGGTGTTAGTGAACTTCTAATGAATCATATTCATATTTGCCACAAGTTTAGGCTGTTATAGGGTATACTAGAATCATCAGTGCATTTATTTCTGATGTCTACGTTTAGATGTTGTCGTTTAAAATTGATTTAAGGAAGTTACTTACTGCCTAGCTACTTTTCTGAAGTTTGAGTTGGAAACTAAATTAACTTTTTTGCTCATTTGATAGATGAGAAAACTTTCAAGTAGACTGGTAGCCTGGCATGTGCAGTAACTACGTACATATTGTTTTTCAAGTCAGGTGAAAAGCTGATGAATTTTATCGATTTACCATAGAAGGCTAGTTAACTATAACCGCAAGCTGTTTTGGAGTGTGGTTCTTTCACATTGTTTCTGGTTTAACATCTGGATGTTTGGCAGCTTGAAACTTTGTTCCCAGGGGCTTTTGTTAAAAGCATTCTTGTTTTCATGTTCATGTCAAGCTGATAATCCCCTTATGAGGCTGTTGTAGTGGTATGCTTGTATGCTGTAAGATCTGTCCCCTTTTGTAAACTTCGTTCAAAATTGATTGCTAGGAAATAGATACAGTATCTTCTGACATATGTTGTTCCTTGTTTCGCATCAGTTTATTAGCAAACCGTAAATTAATAGCCATTTTGCAGAAGTCCTTTTTAGAAAATTGATTGTTCGTTTCTGCAAGCTATATATATATATATGTATTTAATATTCAGTCTACATTAAAATTAGTAACTCATGCCCTATTGAGTCACCACTAGCCTATCTTATTAGTACTAATTGACTTGATGATTATTAGCTTTGCATCTATTGTTATTCGAATCTTTGTTTGTTGCAGAACACTTGTTTGTGGGAATGCCCAAGTGAGTGTTTTTTTGTGAATGCTTATTAATTCAAATGATATTATTTATTAATTTGCTCCATTGTAATATATTGTAACTTGTCTTGATTTATTCTTCATTACAAAAATCTGAAGGGAGTCCTAGTTATGGCTCTATCTGAGATTGAGAAGCTCAACCTCACTGTACTCAACACCAGTGTCATTCCCTTTGCCACTTCATTGCTTGATTTTTCCTGAGGAATTTGATGAGGGATCCTCGCCCAGGGCATCTATGGATAATGGGAATCCTGGTGAATTTGTCAATGTGAGTTATTGATATTTTTGTTTCATGATTGGTTTTGTTTTGAATTTGTTTCATGAGTTATTAAACCTGTGTACATTTTATTTTGAAAGTTGTTCAAATTTTGTGGTATTTATTTTTTACAATTAGCCTTCTACAGGGGCAAATGCCTGATAGGAGTTCAAAATTTTGTAGATCAGTGTCTTTAACATTAGTTGATACCTCAACTTGAGCAAAATGTTTTGTCCATCTTGAGTACAGTTTCGGCTATCAATGTTATTTTGTGCATGTTTGAAGTTTGAAGTTGCATAATGGTTCTTTACACTCACAATTAGTGGCACAAACGACAGCCAGAAATATGAATTCCATCCTGCATTATAAAAACATATTGGAAAGTTAAAAAGGCATGTTTACAGAATTACATGAATGAAACTAATCAAGTCAACCCTTAATTAGACTACTCCATTTATGTGCATGAGACTTGCACTGATTTTGTTTTATAGGATATAATCATCCAAAGGCATCAATAAAATCTTAAAATTACCAAATACTACAGGTATTTGGATAAAAGAATAGTGAATAATTTAAGAAAGGGGCATTTGTCAGTTTCAATTATTTTAACATTCGAAGCAGGCAGTAGTTCTATTCATAGTAACAGTTCTATAATAGAAGTCTACTCTCACAAGATGAAATTAAAACGGTTATCTTGTCCTAGTCTCATAGAGAGTTCAATTGGTAAGAAATTTCATCTGAAATGAAGTTACAATTTCATTCCAACATACCATTAACATTAAGCAGCAGAAATAAAATGACGAAGAGCCACAGATACCAGCTGCAAGCAAATAATTTCATGGTAATATAAGTGCGAATTATCGAAAAATGTGTTTTAGCCAGTCATTAAGTAATATTCACATACCTTATTCCAACAACCATCTTAAAATCATCACATTTTCCTGAGCAATGCACATGGATGAAGCTAATGTAGTGAAATGCTTTTCTGTGACACAACCAGGCTGGTTTAGCCTACAAGCTCTTGGATTTGCATGCACTGAAACCAAGTATGCATGTGCAAGTCAAGCGGTATCTATGAATCAGTCTTATTAGTTCTTATGTTATGAATTTTTGTCAGCGCTGGTGTGGCATCCTGGAGCTCCAAATAGCTGAGTCAATTTTAAGGTGGACAAATCATTTATGAGTGAATTGGATCTATCAGTAGAAAGATTTATAAAGTTTTGGCCTCCTGTTGTTAATAACTTACTTCTGTAGTACGCTGAATTCCTAAGGAGTATCATTACAATAAAATTTGCGTACTGAAATAATTTCTTTCCTTATGTTTAATGTGACATGTCAGTGGCTTCTACAGGGGCAACTGCTATACATTTTAATGTTTTATACAGTTTTTTTTCCTACAGGGAAAAGTCTCCACAATTGTATAAAGTTAACTATTTGTAATGACTGCAGCTTAACTGCCTTTTGGAAATCTTCTTTTTCTTCCTCTAATGTTTGAAGATGTCCAGATTATTCTGCAAAATATCTTGATCTGCAAGTTGTTATTCATGTATATTTCTTTGCTCATCAAAAGTACATGATCACATTATTTGTGGGGGAGTTATTTGCAGGTATTGAAAGAAAGCTTCAGAATTTATTGTGCTGTTAATGATGGCATCATCAACCTTGTTGATAAGGTACCAAACATGATAATTTTCTATTACTTGAAACATATCTCAGCTATAGCTTGTTTTAAAATATATATAAAAGCAAATTAAAACCATATGTAAATTGGCTTGATCGATCGATGTGTTTCACCCTGCAGGCTTTCAGACGAAGCTTAATGATACCTGTGCATGTTCTATTAGCATCAGGGTTGATTTTTCAGGTTTTTCTTTATTCACTTGTACTTCTTGAAATTATTTGCACTTTTAGTTAGTTGCTGGAAATCTTCATGAATAATTGCTTTCTTTTCGTATAGCCTAGTTGCAACATAACCAAATATCCCAATCTTCTAAGGATAAAGTTAATCGTATACTTCTTTTTCGTAATTACATATGGGATCTAGTTATCTGAGAGGTTGTTCAGCATTCTTATATTCGCCTCTCACTTTGTATTTGCACCGATCAATATCTATGGTAGATATGGTACCAACTGCTCCTAAGTTTAAACACTTTGATAACTACACCATATATCTATCAACTGAATTCTGATACTTGGCTCTTTCCGTTCATAAAACCTGCTTGCTAGTTACAAGATTTATCAAATCTCTACATGTATAAGTACTAGTTAAGAAAAATAAATAGCAAAAACTTTATATTTGTTATCCGAATTCGTATCCGTTATCCGGTAGACCGTATCCGATTTGCATCCGTATCCAAAAATTGCGGATACGGATATGATTTTTATTGTAACACCCCGAATTTCAAATAAGGACAAACTCGGGATTTCACAGGATCTTTACTTCACTTCGTACAATTTTACAAGGAAAATAAAATTTTTTATTCACAATACATCAGAGTTCAATTACAACTTGGTTTTACACAGCGGAAGAATAAAATTTACAATAAAACATTTACAACATCTTTAGAATAAAACAGCACCAGCATATCAACTTTATAGCTTCCTGAATAGTCCATTACCTGCATGTCAATCTGTGGGCACGTCAGTTACTTACAACTGACGAAATGTTATACACGGCTATCCTCTCTATGCCGGGAATAGTATAACGATCTCATACTTTAACAATCACAAAAAATAGATTGAATGAACAAGTAAAGTGTCAAAGGTGATTATTCTAAACATAAGTGTATGTCATGCCTTAATGCCTAATGCACACAATTCTACACTAGGATGACACTAATGCACACTTGTTCAGATTCTATGCATCCCATACTACATAGGTCTGAGGGCAAGCACCTACGTACTCCACATTAAAGGGTTCGATCCCTCGTCATGAGACTACCCAGTAATAAAACAAGTTTTAGAGTTATTTCACAGATACGGATCTCAGCCTCCCTGGCTAGCCTCCCTGGCTTATATTAACAGATCCCAGCCTCCCTGGCTATTATATCGTGATGATAATCCCGTAAATGCCCTTCCAGCCCCAGTATATACATATTCTTTGGAGTATGGTAAACATCCGTCGACTACCCTAAGTCCCGGATAAAATACAGTCCATCTCCTATGGGGCAACCACAGTCCACCAACTGGGTCTATAGCCACGGAGATCCACCGCCGACTATATAGAAGCACCCATTTACGTTTGCACAAGTCTATTACATCTTCACCTAAGTGCCTAATTATTTTTAGTTCAAGACATGAATATGTTATCACCCTAGAATCAGTTTTACCTCATACCGGATTTATTCACAAAATACGAGATCGCCCGACGGCATTATCTCAAAATCATATCAATTCTTTCTTTCAAAATTACCGGTAACCGAAGCCTTACTAATTCTTAATCATAATCTTTCATGTACAAGAAAAATATGGGTACACATACCCTTTAGTAATCATGTCTTAAACTTATATAATTTCTTCTTTCCACTTAATCACAAGTAATCATAGTCTCATCATTATTCATTATCTAGTCATCCGTTCACATTCTTTATAAGCAAAGGAATAATTTCTTTTAAGAACACAATTCTATCACATGAGATTTCATAATAAAATCAAGCCATTATAATGTCTCACTTTACTTAGAATATTCTTCGAACAAATAAGAGTAAAATTCTCTTCAAGAAAATCACTTCACAAAAGTAATACTTTACATTTCTTCTCAAAACATATAAACCTTGTAGTAAATATGAAGACTACAGTATACAATGCACAAGTAGCCGAACAACTAGGTTGCTACAGTTTGCTTGGGTACATAGGCCAAATATTTTCGAAAGTGGACCAGTTATGGACTAACTTTGGTAAATATTTTCAAAAGTGGACCAGTCGGGTAAATATTTTCCACGGTGGATCAGTTTCGGAAATTATTTTCTTTTTACCTTTTTCATTATCATGTCTTCACTTAGATATTTCCATGTCCCTAGCCATCCACAATTTGATCTATATCTCATTTGGCATCAATCATAATTCTCTTTTAGTCCATTCATGAATCAACAACAATAGCAATTTCATTTGCAAATTTTAAACTCATGAAGTCTCTCCAATTAATCAAATACAAATAATTCACAACTTAATCAATGTTCTATTCATAATTCACTTATTCTCAATTCTTTCCAACAAGAATTCTATTCATGCATTCATCTAATTTAAACTCATTAACAATTTGAGTACACATAGAAATCTAGAATTTCACATTCATCATAATTGCATAATCTCAACAAGAGAAACTAATTCTCACATCAAAGTCTTTTTTTTATAAAAAAAATTCATATTCTTAAAAATAATTAACTTAAGAACAAAATTTCATTCTATCTTCAAATATCTCTTTTACTTCTCAAATATACTTGAAAAATTCTACAACTATTTTTATTATATTCTATTTCATTTTATAAGAGTATTAGAATTTTTTCCCAAATTTAATTTGCATTTAAACTCATTAAGAAGTCTCAACAATCTTCCTACAAATTATACATTTCGACATTTACAATCATGCGTACTAGTATGGTTTGTGACAGTAATTCATTTTATTATTTTTAACTATCGTGATGGAAAATTGTTCTCTTAGTCATAACAATATTTCTACCATTCATAAACACAATATATTTATCCCATCACATTTTACGTTATTTATCAAAATTAGCATGTTTGTACTACAATATAAAAATCAACCACTAACACAATATTAATCTTTCTTTCTTATTCATTAATCAACATGACCCTAGAACATAAAACAACATTTTTCAACAAATTTTCCATACACAAAAAAAAAATACACTTTTAACATGCATAACATTTTACAAGCATTTTAACATGATCTATGGTATTAGCTCTTTAGTCAAAATTTTCTATTATTTGTTTAATCATAACAATATTGTTATCATTCATAGCATGTAACATTAACATGAAATTTTAACTACACATCAAAACAAAAATATCACTAGCATGCATAATTCTAAATTAGAAAGCATGAGAACCCACCTCTTGTTTGAAGGTTGAAAACTACAAATGAATGGCTCCTTCTTGCTCCTAGCAACTCCTAGTTCTCTTCTCCTCCTAGCAAGCTCCAAGCAAGAGATCCTCCAAGCACAATAACTCTCTTTCTTTTATTCTTCTCTTTCTCTTATTTATTTTATTTTTTTGGTGTGAAAAAGAATGAGAAATGAGTTGCTATTTATAGGACAATGCTATGGACTATATTGCAAAATCTCCCACCTAATAACTTCTCATTTTAATTCTCTTTTTAATTCTCACCTCTTCATATTTTTAACTCCTAAAACCTCCATCTCTTCATCTCCCCACTCTCCACTAACTCAACCTACCAACTCTTCTCCTCCCCTTGCCCAAAAAATGGTCCAACTACATTTGTGTATGCATGCACACATGCATAAACAAATATGAACACATTTCTATAACTCTAAATGTGTATTAATATGTGTAACTTGTCATGTATTAGTACATGTTTAACTAAAAATGTGATTTTAATAGTGGGCTTGCTACATGGGCTCATTACTAATTAATTTATTTAATTATCTAGTGGGCTTGCTACATGGGCTCATTACTAATTAATTTATTTAATTATCTAGTGGGCTCCTCTCCTAATGGGCTACATTTTAGTTTATAAGTCCATGGATCAAAAGAAAGGCTAAATAAAACCATTGCATGCCAAAATAGAAAAATGAGAGTAGCAAAATGAGAATAAAAATTTGCACGTGCACCATACGTGCAGAAAATTAAAAAATGCATTTTAATCAAAACAAGGGGAAAACAAATTTTCGTTTTATAAAATAGATTTAAATACATAAAAATAAATAATTTAAGCCTATAGAAAATATTATACGTAGTGGTGGAAACACGTGCATCAAAACACGTAAAAAGCACGTAAATCCCAGGGATTGAAATATTATATTTTAGTTGACTGAAATCAATACGGAAAATATATAAATAGTACGAATCCAAAATATGTAGTGAAACACATTACAAAAATATACGTGCGTAACACCCAGGGGCAAAATTGTAATTTCAATTTTGCGGGGTGTTACATTTATTTTCCGAATCATATCCGTATCTGTATCCGAATCCGTCTTTGGATTGCGAATACGGATGTTGGTATAGCCAATATCCGATCCGTATCCGATCCGAAAGCATCCCTATATCCAGTGCTAATTCACTTACATGTGCCCCTATGCCTGTAATAGAGGGTACTTTGTAACCCCCCTCCCCCCCTCTTTCATTTTCACTTCTACAGGAAGTAAATTTGCTTTTTTAATATATGGAGATTCAATTTATAGTGGAAATGTGCTTGAGCAAGACGGTAAACTATCATCCTATATTGGTGATGTAGACATCAATGAAAAACTTGATTGTATTTTATTTATTGTAGGTTAACTAATGTTAATGAAGAAGGGCATCTTTATGGGGTTTTTGGAAGCTCAGGAGGTTATGCTGAAACGGTTTTCCACCACGCTGCTAAAACCATCTTTAATACATTAGAAGTAAGTTTATTTTTAAGCGTTTATACTTGCTTTCATTAGTAATTTATTTCCTGATATGTTACATGGTTTTCTTTTTCGTAGATTGGTGGTAAAATAGTTTTGAGATTTGCCCTGTGCCAAACAAGTTTACTTTATTACCCTTCGCTGAATGTGCCTAATAACTATTCCTTTAAATTTTTGATGGTACAGAAACTTGCTGAGATGATTTTCCAGTCAGCATTGTAGATCGGAGATATTTATTGGCGAGTTGTAGATGTACACTATTTATTGGCAATGGAAGCTAATTTTTTGTTGATGGGGCAAACTTCGAAATTAAGTGGATGAGATTGTTATAAGACTTTATATGCTTATTATGTGTCAGTATGGTACTTTTAGGTTGACATTTTAACTATTTTGTAATTTGAATTTGACATGCTTGTAATACTTCATTAATTTTTAATATGATTGAAGTTTAATTTTATTTAATTTTGTTTCATAAACACATGTATTTATTTCATTGTGTATTTGGTTTATAATTGAATTAATATTATAAAAGAAAATATTAAATTATCATAAGCGTAATTATAGAAAAAATTGTGTATGGAGCGATGGGTATATATTCAAATAATTGGATGCGAAAATCATCGCTAAAACCTATAGCAATGGAGCTTCAACCGTGGGTATAGGAAAGCAAAATGTGTCTTTAAAACCTATACCAATGGATACGAAACCGTGGGTATAACACCGAGGTTTTGTCCAACGGGTAAAAAAAACCGTCGCTATAGGCTATAGTGACGGCATTTTGCCGTGGGTATAGCTAATTAAAAACGACGGAAAAATATGTCCGTTGGTATAGGTTTTACGGGCTATACCTACGGTTTTTCGTCTTTTACCCACGGATTTTTGCTATCACTCTATGTCAAATTCCTTGTAGTGTAAGTTAAATAATTTTGTTTGCATTGATGATATAGTTATCTCAGAGCAAGTCTAGTCTAGTAGTGGAGTGACTTTCCCCTCTTCTTCCCATTGTGGAAACGGTCTCATGTTTCTAATAAGAGAATGACTTTTCATGTTGTGTTTCCACGATGGAAATGACTTTCCACAATGAAAAGAATATATCCTACTAGACCATACATCCGTAAAGATTAAATCAAGAGGGACACGTCTTTTTGTTTAATATTTATTTTAATCATGGGCGGAGCTTAGTGACCCCCCCCCCCCCCCCCCCGGTAACACCCTAGAATTTTAAATAATGCAAAACGCGGGCGGTAACACCCTAGAATTTTAAATAATTCAAAACGCGCGCAATTTTTTTTCTTGGAAATACAAAGTCAATTTTTTTTTAAATTGGAGGACCTAATGATTGTTAGTAATTATTGATTTCAAATTTTCTGGATTTTATAAATCACTAATGGGATTTTTCACAAATATTGCTAAATGAATGGGTCTTTCTCCAAAAGTTGCACTTGGAGGCAAAAGTTTCAAAAGTCGGTTTTTTCTGGGGTTCAACATGAGGCTGGCCAGATCTGAAGGGATTGGTGGGATTTAATCTCAACTAAATTGGTTAATTTAAAATATCTAAAGTAATGAATATATATATGTAAAGATATTTTCTTAAAGGAATATTTTGTAAATCTTCTCAAAACCCTAAAAATGCATTTCGACCTGTTATATACAGTACCCCCCCCCCCCCCCCCCCTCTCCCGCGTTGTGAAATCAATATTTATTTTCTCTTCATATTTCTTGAGTTGGAGGTTTGGATCTTGGAGATTTTGCAAAAGGAGAAAAATGGCTTTCTTATTTTCTTTATTTTTCTTCAAGTTAATCTCTTCTAAAGGTGAGTGATATTTTATCTCTTGTTTTGTTTTGTTGAACATGATGAATTGTCTAGTATGGTGCATGCTAGAATATTGTATGTTTGATATCGAGAATAAATGTGATAGGTGAGTAGTAACTCTTTTGGTTGTTGTCTACTACATGATGATTAATTGAATAGATTGCATGTGGAATTCTTATTGGATTATAATTGATGAATCTAAGTGAATGAGTAAACAAAACAACATCTTCATGAACAAGTAGAAATCAGTGTATGACCCTTCATGTAGGATTGATTGAAAAATCAACATTTCACAAAGATCCAAAATTTTCTTATACCATGCTTGACAGATCACATATGAAATAATGTAGAGGTTGTGTGAAATTACATGGAATGTCATCTAGATTAGAAAAGATCTAATTTTTGCTTCATAAGAGTGTTGTTCTATTGATAATTTGCTAGTTGATCATGGAGACTGAGAGATGTATAAGACTTGTTGCATATTGTTAGATAAAGATGTGTTGTTCATTGTTTTTCCTCTTTGACATGATCTGTTTGATATTTTTGATTGGAAAACTCAACTATTGATTGAAATTAAAGCAAGTAAATAGGAGCTATTGTTGTAGTGGTGAATTTATATGTACATAACATCAGGTGGTGTGAATTTTGAAGTGAGAAATCAAGACTTATATACTGAAACTGGAGTTGAATTTTCGGGTCTGTATGTGTAGACCGAAATTTGAGTGTTTGGGATTTTTGCGAAGTTTTCAATGAATCTGATTTTTGTGCTAGAACTAAGATGGTTTGATCAATATACAACTCATGAGTAATGGATTCTTTTAGACAATTACTGATGTTTTTGAGAATTTTATGGAAGAAGTCTCTTTTATAACTTTTTGTTCTATACGGGTTTGGAAATTGGGATTTTGTGATGTTTTAGAAAAGATTTGATTGACTTATACACTGAGATGGATTTGGCCAAGATTGTGCCTATTATATTTTAAATTTCATTGTAGGAAACTACAGATTCTTGCATTTATACCGTTATCAGTTTGGATGAGTTGCAAAATCTTTGGCTGTAGCAAGTTCGACATGTCAGTCGACTGCCACATTTTTGAACGCGAACGGCAGTCGACTGTCATGCCTTGCCTGTAGCCTCCCTGCTATGATGGTTGACCGCAGTAAATTGCACTGCGCTCGACGGTCAACTGTCATGGGAGTTAATTCTTTTTCTTCGAATTGTGTCAGTCGACCGCAATGTTTTGCACTGTGACAGTCGGTCGAGCGACATCCCCTGTTTGAATTATTAGTTCCTTTTTCTTCGAATTAATGTTTCTTTAAACTTATGGTGTAACCCCTGTTTCCGGTTGTACAGATTTTTTTTGTATTTTTGTAGTGTTCTCTTTTCTATTTTAATATATCGTGGGTCTTGGCCTTATTGTGGGCCTTCTATTGCAATTTATTATTCTAGTATTATTAATGTTATCTTTTATTAGCACAATCCAATTGCAAGCCCAAATCCTAGTCTACCCAATCCCACAAGCCCATATTCCCCCTAACAACTAACCTAGATCTCCTCCCTCACAATCCCCCGTATCTTCATGATTTCCACCACCATCTCGTAACTACCCCCTTAATTAATATTATGTTTTATTTTTCTAAAACCTCCCCCGTCCCGCTCTCTCTCCCCGTATTCTCTCTCCCTCCTCTGGTTTCCCCACAAAAAAACCCAAACCGAAAACAGAACCCAACCCATTCCTCAACCACCTCCTTCATCTTCCTCTCGACCCCTAGCCACCGCCATCGTCTTCCTCGTCTCGCTATGCACACCCCCAGTCGCCGGCATCGCGTCGTCTCCTCTCTCATCTACTCGAACCCCGAGCACCCCCGCCAACCCCACCTCAAGCTCACCCGTCCCTCCATCTTCAACCTCGCATTCCCAGAGCACCATGCAGCCAATCAAGGACCTCGTCGACTCCCTCCATTGCCGTTGAACCCATCTCCACCGCAACCCATCCCCGTCCTCATCAACCTTCGCCCTACCGAAGCTTCGTCGCCGACCTCTCGCTCTCTCCCCTTCACCACCGGAGTCTCCTCCTGCCTCATCGTCATCGCCATCCAAACCCCGAGCCTCGATATTGTCTCCTCTATTTCGAGCGAAAATAGAGCTCACATCGTCGTCGCTCTCGCTGTTGCCGTCGCTTCCCGACCGCAATGTCGATGTCTTCGCAGTCATCGCTGCCGTGGTGTCGTGTCGTTCCAAGCATTGCCGAGTCTCGCAGTTCTCCTGCCCGTTCTCTCTCTCTCTCTCTCTCTCTCTCTCTCTCTCTCTGTCGAGAGGTTGAAGATGAGCCCCATTGGCTGTTTTGCGTGTTTGCTATTTTGGCTCAGCGGATCCGGGTTTCGTGTTTGCTGTTTTGGCCGATCTGGTGTGGATTGCTCTTGCTGTTGGATCTGCTGTGGTGAGTTGGTTCGCTATTTTGGATTCGCCGTTTGGTGTTTTGCCCGTAGCTTGCACGTGTTCTTATGGATCGTCGCCCGGGATTTCGATCACGTTATTCTAATCTAATCGTCTACAAAAAGCAAGTCCACTTGAACTTGGTTTATTTTCTAGTTCAAGACTTTTGACCTCTTACACAAGTAGTTCTACTTCGATTATCTTAACTTTGCTTTGTATACTTTCCATTGGGGATATCTAGGGTTTACACGAGCTAATCCGAAATATTCTTGACTCGTCCCAATATCCATTGATTCAAACCCAAACATATATGCACACACGACATGAATGAATTAACTAGAATTTACATATGAGAAAAATACCATGAGATGAACACATGTTGATTGATTGAGATCTCAAGAGTTGCATCGTGACATGATAATCTTGCTTCATATACAGTAGAAATTAATCTCAACTTTCTGTACCTTGATGTTAATGCCTTCATGATAACAAGAACATGTTGATTATTCGATTTGACAAATATATATGATGATTTTTGTTATGTCTTGCTGCCTATTCTGTTTTGTACTGAGGTTTCGACCCTGTTACAATAGGAATCAGCCAAAACCATATAAAATAAAATTGTAGCCTAATGAATCTAGTTTCCAGACCAATTGACGGATCTTGATTCCGATCTATGAGCTGTGAGATATCGCAGTTTTGGTCACTGCTGGTCTGTACTTTTCAGATCGCAAATTAATCGAATACCGAAACAACTTTCAGTTGAAACACCATAATAACAGTATTATAATGCCATGAAACTCTCCAGAAACTTAGTAGATATGTTTAGGATCCATTCCTAATTTTTGTAGATTTTTATATTGATTTTACACCTAGTTTCCACCCACTAAACTTTGACTATAAGTTGCTGCCAGAACAGCTAACCTGTAAAGATTAGAATGTTTGACCTAGTTACAGTCAGAATTAGTAAAAACTTGATGAACATAAATTGTAGCCTCGGATGTCTAGATCACTTTCCCTTTATGCGGAATCGAATTTCGAGTTGTAGTTTATAAGTTACTGCTGTGTTAGTGCTGTTGTGTCTGTTATTTTCAGATTTACATTATTTGTAGTTTATCATGCATTGTATCATTTTGTTGCACCTCTATCATCGCTTGACACTCTTATATATATATACAATTGCATTACCATGAATGAAATAATATAATGTTAAACAAGCCGGGGTTAATTAGGGTTAACTTAGTAGTGGATAATCTCAGAAAATGTACTCGGTAGGGCCCTTCTTGTTTACATGGTATATTGACATGGAAGGTGGAGAATTACTTGTGAACTTGTGAACTTGTTATCTTGTTATCTTGTTAAATCGAGTACACGCTCTGTAAATCTCACCACTATGTCTAAAACGTATACTGTTTTGTGTGCACTGAACCTGTGGTATGGGACGCAGTAGTACGTGCACTAGATAGGCAAAGCAACGTACTAATAAATATAAGTTGACACTTGTACGCTTGACCAATTCTTATGGGCATTATTATTGTTTTTTGGACTTTGATCTTGCTTCATACTCTTTGATGTACCATGTTTCCTTACTCTTTGCTTTTCACTACTTGATGTCCATACTTGCTCTAAGGACATTTTCTTTTCCACTATAGTTGATCCAGCTATAGGTGAACAAGGAAATCTGTCAGGAGGCATTGGTGAGCAGTTCTTCTAGGATTGGAGTAGGAGCCTCTCGAGCTATTTGGTAAGTTCTTATATTCCAAATTTGGTTATTGAATTTTATTCTCGTTTATGTTATTATGTTTTCTGCGTGGTTGTGATTATTTCTTTCATATTGTTGAGTTAAGACTGGTACAGCTTATGGATGATGTTAATATCATTTGCTGGGTGGTGTGAATATTTGCAAGTGTACAAAATCGCAACAAGTAATATAGTAGTGAATAGAGTGTCGAACCCACAGAGACTAGATATTTTATTGAGTACCGATATTACTAGATTAGCTACTATTTGGAAGATCGAAATTTAATAAATAAATAAAAACAACTAAATTAACCTAAAAGTCTAACTAAATTAGTGGAGAGGGAGCGGAGTCTGAAAATTGTAATTTATTAATTGCAAATCAATTCTAGGATTTTTGACTTCACCTAGTTCATCCCACACAATTTATAATTCCTAAAAATATTATTTTTCCAAGTTGTAGACCAAAATCCCCAACTTATTCGATGCTTTCTCTCGAACAACACCAAAAATATCTCCAACTAACAGTTTGATACATCTCTATGCAAATTTAATTAATCGAAGACTCATTAAGTTCTGTGGATTTCTTAACGGCCACATTAATCGCGGTAAATTATCTCTAATTTCGCTCAATCAATGGTGTTCAATTTTTATTGTTCTAAATCACAAATTACCTCTCGGTCTCTCCATGATCCAATAATCATACAAAAATCGGCCAAATAATTGTAAGCATTAAGCACAAAAATTAAACACACAACCACAGAAAAATATGAAATTGTGTTCTCAAAACTAGGCTACATCTAAACCCCAGAACAATAAATTTAGTTCATAGTAAAATTGCAATTAACAAAATTGTTCAAGGATTGCATTATAAAAATCAGAGAGAGAAAAGAGATACAAAAATAGACTGTTTTGTAATAAAAAAAATGCAAACCGAACAGTCTTGAAATTTGTGCTCAAACAATAAACCAAGTATTCTCTCTCTTCTCTGTCTGCTTTGAAACCCGAGCCGCCAGCCGAAGAAAACAGTGCAGTCGCCTGCTGTGGGACCCGCCGCCACCTAGAAGCGCTGACGTCAGCACGTCGAACCAAGTTGCGCCACGTCAGCGCTCTTCCTTCTTTGTTTTGAACCGCACGCAAGCACAGTGCTACACTGCCAGCTGCTCTCTGTCGCACGTCAATCGAAGCCGTCAACTCAAGCTGTCGCTGTCCCGCTACAGTGCATGCGTCCAATCACTGTCCCTGCCGACGTGTCGATCCACGTTAGCGCGTGGGATTCCGCGCGTGCGTACTGCTTCCCGTGTTTGTCAACAGAGAGAGAGAGCAGAGCACGCTCTCTCTTTCTGTTTATTATTATTATTTTTTATTATTTCTTTTCGGCTCTTCCGCCTCTCCCTTCTTTACTTCAGTTTTGAAGTCCTTATATAGGAGTTGTAGATGAGGTGTAGACTAGGATTAGTATATACCCTGCAAAATAAAAATCAGAATTTAAGATAAATATTTAAATTTAAATTAATTAGATAAATTTAAAAATAACTAATTTTTATTTTTGCCTTATCAAAGTTCATTTGTCTATTCTTTTTACACCCTCATAAGAATTAAAATTGTATTTTGCTCCTATATTGTCAATTTGTAATATATAAAATTCAACAAATCATTAAAAATAATAAATCAAATGTTTTTCTTTGTTTTGTTGATTTTTATCAAAAATAATTACTTTTTGCATCAAAAATCTTATTTCTATATAAATAATTAATAAATTGAAATATGACAGAAATAAGAAGAATTATAAATAATATAAATGAAAACAAGCAATTTTAATGGGTAAATGAATACAAATATTTGTATAAAAATTAGACACATCACTGGGCCTTTGTCACGGGCTTGTATTCCCGTATTTTGGGAAGCGGGGAGTGACATGGATTATTGATTTACTGTTTCAAATAAGATTTTGCTACAGATCACTATATCTTTTGGAGAGTTATACTTCCAATTTGTAATGGAATTAAATTTGTATTTCCGCAGTTTTAGAAAGTGAAATATTTACAGATTTCAAAAAAATGATGTTTTGCGATTTTCCTGCGATTTGTAAATCTCAGTTATTTTGGAAGATTTTGATTTACATGACTATTACTTGAGGTTTGTGAGTATATGGATAAATTATTTTAATTTACTTAATTTGAAAAGTTCTTAATGTGAACAAGTTTGTCAATGAAATTAAGAGTTTAGATGAAAGATTCGGGTTGGCTTTCGAGTTGTGAGTCTCTAGAGGTTGTGTGGGACCCTAGTATGCCGTCGGTTGATATTTTGTGGTTTATGGCCAGTTGGGGCCCTGTTGTCGTTATGTTAAGATAAGTCTGATAGGGTACACCAACTCTAGGAGAATTTGTGATTAATTAAATGAACTTAATAAATATAAGGACAGACACTAGAATGGTGATATGATGAAATGGGAGAAAATGTAAGTTATGGACTTCAGGATGATCCGATGAGTGAGGTAATCCCCAGTATTCTGGGACGATGGATGAAATAGGTCACAGAATAATTCACGTGAGTGGGATTGGCCTCCAGTATTCCAAGGGCAAGAGCAACGTTCATGGGATGTTTGTGCAATGAGGGTTCCAGGATGACCTGCGGAGTGAGGCAATCCCCAGTATTCCGGAACGATGGATGAAAAGGGTCACAGAATGATCCACGTGAGTGGGATTGCCTCCAGTATTCCAAGGGCGAGAACCGATACTTGCAGAATGTCTAAATCTCGTAGTAGTCATTGTAGTACGATAGTTGCATAACGTGGGATCGAAACCTATAAAGTGGAAAACGATAAGGGCTTGTACCAGATCTATGTAGAGTGGGGAGCATAGATTCGACAAGTGTGCATTAGTTTTCATCATATGCATTTGTGATTTCCATGACTTGATTTATGCTTATTTTCTGTTTTCCACACTTGACACTTAGCCTAGTTCACTTGATGATTTACGTTTCTTTTATTTCATATTTTATTCGTTATTATTATGTTAATTTGTTGACTATGATTTCGTTCTTTATGTTTGTTTAAGTTGTATTTCTTTTTGTATATCACTCACATCGTTATGGCTGACCCCTGTAATTTTGGGGGTTAGAGTTATCACTAGCCTCATGTTTCACAGATAGGTACTTTTAGCATGGAGTTGAGAGCATGTGGTAGAATGGTTTATATTATCATATATGTTGTAAAATATGTGTAAATATGGAACTGTGTTGTAAAATAAATTGTAATTCAAGGTGTTAATTTCTGCTATGCTTGTAAAAGAAATGATGTAATAAAAGTATTGAATTTTCTTGTATTTGTACTGTGTTTATAATTGCAATTGAGGTAGACACTGAGAATTGTGCCACGTAATTCTGAATTTATTTATTGAAAATTCGGGGCACTACACAACCCCCCCCCCCCCCCAATTTTCAAAACCCCCTTCATATTATTGAAAATTTTGAAAAAAACCCAAAAATATTATGATTTTCCCCTCCACAAAATTAAGTTTTATGGTTTGGCCCATCTAAAATTTATGAAAAAACCCTTATACATATCTATATATAGCCATAAGATTTTTTCTTTGCCCCTCGGGCAAAATTGTTCTGGCTTCGCCCCTATTTTAATCAATATGATAAATTTGCCAACGTACGTACACGTAGTTTGGACATATTATACACGTATTTGGTCGTATCATTATGTATTATAACTCATTTTTTTTATAAATGTCTTAATATTTCTTTTTATAATATATGAGAGCACATCATACAAGTAAAATCACACTAAACATGAACCATAAAGAAAACCACACAAAATATTAAAGGTAAGGCAAAACCACACAAAACATTAAATGTAAATAAAGACGATTAATTGTCTTGCACTCTTTGGCCTTTCTTTTTCCACAAGTGCACAACTAAATCACACTGAAGCGAATTATGAATGACATCAGATCTCATTTTATTGTAATGGTCAAATCATTTCATTAATGTTTGACATTTCTGTTGCGATGAGCCCGAGTCATGGGGAGGACGTTCATATATTCCTGTTTTCCTTGTGTTTTGTGGATCATCACCCATGTAATAGTTATTTATTTTGTCTTCCGCTCTTTCATCCTCAACAGTCATATCATACAAAATGTTTCTCTATGGGATTTTGATGTCTTGGAAATGTTTTGACGAAGGTGGACCACCTGGGGTATATTCCATATGCCAAATAATAGCGAGTGTTGTACATAGTATTTTGAACTTTATACACAACATGGGGAGCTCACCCATTTATGAGGTTATCGAACACATGTGACTTACCAAGAATATTTATATCATTTTGCACACCTGGATTTATGAAGAAGGTGTCGTAGGGTGCTACAACTTCAAAAATCATGGTGGGATGCTTTTGGTGACCTAATTTATTCTTTCTGCTTGGTTGGACAGTTTTTCCACTCTAGTGCATGCAATCAATAATTTCTAGTATTCTTGGAAATCCCAATGATTCTGGGATGGTAGTAAGCCTTTCAAGATCATCACGATTTGGCATTCGAAGATAATCTTCCGTATATATAGCATTTACTGCAGTTTGAAGCCAACCCTTAACAATAAGCCTTCCAAGATTATCACGATTTGGCTTTTGAAGCCAACCCTTAACAGACTGTAGGAACAACATCAACTTTTAACACACAATAAAGTTGTATAAATATAGGATATAATTTATGCCAGTAAAGGCAGGATGTGTATCGATATTGATATAGGATTGTTTCTATGTGAATTGTATTATAGAAAACTGTTTGATCACTTAAATGATGAATGGATGAATCTATGCCTTTTGTACATCTCTACTATTTTAATGGGAGAGTTGGAGTTTGTAACCAAACAAACCCTAACTTTGTAATCAAACAAACTCGTAGACTACACATCCAAACTAAATAAAAAAATATATATACACGTGAATCGCACGTGTATCCCAAATCAAGATATTCAAATGCCTCTGCGTCTATTCCTCTCCCTCATTGTTCCTCTTCTTCTCTCTTGCACCCTCCCTCCCCCCGCCGCTCAGTCACCTTCGTCTCTCCCCGCCGCTCCGTCGCACCCCCCTCTCTTTCTCTCTCATCTCACCCACTCCCTTCCTTTTTTTCTCTTTAGGGTTTTGCCATGGATTCTGATTCATGGACCCTCCAATCTCAAACCCAACACCACCAATCCACCCACCATTTGTAACGCCCCGAGTCCGGCTCAGCTGCGCACACGACGCACTTGAAATAACGGACACAAAACTCTAACCACGCCCACCACATGCACCATCAAAAGGTGGGTATACCCTATAGGTGACCTTTCTCATTTGGTATTCCTAATATATACACTCTCCTCACTTTTACTTCCGATATGGGATTAAATCCCAAGCCAAGCCACGTGAGCAACCCCATGCAGCACACTCCTTCTCATTTTTTATTTTTGTCTTCTAGTGAATAATTAAGCCATAGCCCCATAGCTCCACTGTAGGCTCCCAAACAAAACCAATTATTCCAAGCCCTATAGAACTAACTATAGGCCAACAACCAACCATACTACTCACTTATATCTATTTTCTATTATAAAAGCAAGAATAAGAAAAAAAAAATATGTCCAGACCCAATCCTAACCCTTCGTTCATTTTGTTGATCAAACCGATCAAAAGCAATTATTAAATTGTGTTCGTTTATTAAGTTTTTATATCTAATAAGCAAGAAGAGACACCTTCCCCGGGTGGGCTCCTCCGCTCCTATCTCACACGCCAGAGCACACACAGCGCCTCTGCTTTTCCTGTGCATGTGGGCCCCACACGTCACCCCTTCACGTCCCAAGTCTTTAATCAAAGCAGTCAACTCTTGAAGCATGGACTTCTTCCTTCCTTCAACTACCGAGTGGGAAGTTATTTGTTCATCGAGAAAAGTCAGAAACCTCGACCGGTTATACAACATCTTTCAGGTAATTAATTAAAAGTGCCATTTTATGTATTTCCTAATTTTATTTAGTTAAGTGTATATATATATATATATATATATATATATATATATATATATATATATATATATATATATATATATATATATATATTCTATTATAAAAGCAAGAATAAGAAGAAAAAAAATCTGTCCAGACCCAATCCTAACACTTCGTTCATTTTGTTGATCAAACCGATCGAAGGCTATTATTAAATTGTGTTCGTTTATTAAGTTTTTATATCTAATCAGCAAGTAGAGACCCCTTCCCCGGGTGGGCCCCTCCGCTCCTATCTCACACGCCAGAGCACACACAATGCCTCTGCTTTTCTTATGCATGTGGGCCCCACACGTCACCCCTTCACGTCAGCCAAAGCACAGGCCAAAGCCAAATCAAATCTATTCTATTATACCCCAGGGCCATTAATTCCAAGCAACATCCCTATTGAAACTTCAATAGGAGAACCAACCAATATATATATATATATATATATATATATATATATATATTCTAAAATATGATAATTAAGAAGGTTATTTAATTATCTTTTTATAGTTCCTGCATTATAAGCTTTTACACATTAAAGTTTTTATTAATAAATAAGATAACAAATTTGAATTTGAATGAACTAACAATTTTACTAAAAAAGCCTATGCTTTTCCTGTGCATGTAGGCCCCACACGTCACCCCTTCACGTCAGCCAAAGCACAGGCCAAAGCCAAATCAAATCTCATCTATTATATCCCATGGCTATTAATTTCAAGCAACATCCCTATTGAAACTTCTATAGGAGAACCAACCAATTCCTATATATATATATATTCTAAAATATGATAATTAAGAAGGTTATTTAATTATCTTTTTATAGTTTCTGCGTTATAAGCTTTTACACATTAAAGTTTTAATCTATATAATAAAACACAAAGAAAGCTATCAAGTGGCTCTCCTTCAATCCCCCCCAAAATCAAAGGCCCAGATCTAATCCCACAAAATATATTTTTCCCCAAAAGTTTCCCCCCAAAACTCAAATTCAAATTCCCCACCCAAAACAACTCCTATATTTATTTAATTTTTTTTTTCTCTCTCTCTCCCTCCCTCTTCTATTCAAAAATTAAGAAAATAAAAATTTTAAAATTTTAAAAAATAATAAAAAACTAAAATACTAAAAAATTTAAATTTTAAAATTTTAAAAACTTTAAAAAAAATTCAAAAAAATCAAAAAAAAACATATAATATGTTTTTTGTTGAACCCCCAAAAGTTTCTCATATAATATGTTTGTTACTTCAATTAATTTGCTGGACCTCCAAAACTATTTTATATAATCAAACAAGGTGCACCGTTCCGAAGACGTGCCGTAGGCATGTGTCATCGGGCAAACCTAGTTAATAAATAAGATAACAAATTTGAATTTGAATGAACTAACAATTTTACTAAAAAAATTGTTTTACTAATTTCAACAACTTTTTTTCTTGCCAATTTACTCTTCTATAAAAGCAGCATAATATGATTAACTTAATTTGAATTTTAACAACTTTTCTTCTTGAATGCACAACACAATATGATTAACTTAATTTAAATTTTACCTTGGAATCAAGAACACATAATTAGGGTAAAAATTCAAATTAAGTTAATCATACAACACATCTTCAATTGATAGGGTCATATTGTATTTATTAAATAATTAGATATAAGAGATATACATTCACCTCAAGTTAACGTTCCCCTATAGGCTATAAATACCCAATAAAATTGCCAGATAAATTCATTGCAAGGTTACCTTTCTTCGTCTCATTACAAGTTCGCAAATCGAAAGGCTAGGGTTCTTCGTGTAGCACTCAAAGGTAAAATTTACGAAGAGAAATTCCACTTTTTCTACATATATTTTTATACATACTGTGACCTTTATATATATATATATATATATCTTTCAAATTAACATCTTAGACAACACCTTTCCTGAATAACCTATCTCAAGTGGTTGTGTATATAAGTTTTAATATGTAGTTATAATTATAGGAGCAGCACTATTAAAGCATAAATATATCACATATCATATACTTATATCATGTAACAAAAGTTTCGAGAACAATTTTTGGACCCTTACATTGTTTTTTTCCCCTTCTTCCTTTTTCTTTCTACTATCTTTAAAGCATACCATGCCTTCAAAGAACAATATGAAATTAGATATCAATGGAGGAAATTATTTATTCCTTGATGGAAGAGTGGGTGTCTGTTTCGTAGGCTCAAACCTTCCTGAGATACTTCGCTTCTGACCTTGTTTTTTGGCATGACAAGCCTCGCAAACAAAGATCCTTCAGTTTTCATCAGTTTCATTGGTTCGTTGTACTCCACCAATTTACCTTCAAAAAAGACATGATGTGAAAATTATAACTCCTCTGGGCCCACTTTACTTTGGGAAGAGATGAGATTTTCCAACATCCCAAATAATTCTGTCTCAGGCCGGCCAGAATTGAATATGTGACAAGTACTGAAGAGTGACCATTATTATTGTTGGATATTCAGTAGTATGTGTGCTATATATCTAAGCTACTATAAACAATAGATAGAAAATAAAAAATAACTCTTAATATTTTTTTTCTTCTGGTATAATTAACTCGCTACAGAGATAAAAATAACAAATAATCATGATGTTCTAAATCTAATCTAATATCACATTCACAGTAAAAAAAAAAAGGAGCAAAATGTTCGCAAGTATTTAAAGAAGAAAATAAATACATTCTATAATGCATGTTGTAATAAGGAGTATATTTGTAACGTAATAGAATTTCTTTCTTTTAAAAAAGAAAACATAACAGAGAGTATTGAGATAATAAAGGGATTCAGAAACTCACAATCAGTAATAGCATGAAGAATTAATATACAATAACAATTAATAATTCCCACTGTCTCAATCGCATGTTTGTGTACTTGAACAAAACCTGAAAAGTATTCTTTAGAGAGTTTCTGCTTCTTCCCCATCATTGGAGATGAATAATCATTTTGATTTTTCTTCAACTTCTTCCCATTGGAGCGCTTAACAACTACTGTTTGAGTCATAGCGTCAAATCTTAAAAGGTCACTGCAACTCAGCCAAGATACTTGTATTCATTACTTGAATTTCATTAAATTTACTTGTAATACAATCATGCACAAATTACAAATATGATGAAGTTACTTTTTAGCATGCCCAATCAAATTTACAATTATTTTCAACAATATCATATTATTATTATTTCTGATTCAAATAGTGATAGTAAACTATCGTTGAAAAACTTCAAAATCAACCATCGCAAGCTTTCCTGTTAACTTCAAAATCAACCTTTCCTGTTAAATTCAAAATCCATCACAAGCTTGCTCAAAAATATGCTATGCGTACAACTAAACAGTGTTTAGAACTTACAACCTTACATATCATGCAAGCATTGTTGACGAGTTATATCTCTAATATAATATTATAATGTAAGAGTTGAGATTGTACAATCAACCTTCTAATCTTAGCCATTTATTTCTAAGTGAGAGTTATATTACCCATTCATTTACTAAAGTATTGTTAGTTACCATATATATGGAGGATGAAACACTTTCTATTTTAATGAATTAAAATTAACTTATCAATAATTATATTTTTTGCAGATTATCTACATCAATGGATAAATCCCACAATGAATACTCCTTTATTAATTCCTTGCAAGAAAATCAATAATTGTGGACTATTAAAGTATTGGTTACGAAACATTATGGTGTCAAAGAATATAAAAATAGTAAAGGCAAAGGAAAAATCTCAAAAGTTGCATTTATGGATGATGAGGTAAGATACTTTAAATATTGTTAAAATATTCATACATATACATACATATACATACATAAATAATTATTAATACTAAATTTTCATCTTTTGTAGGGAACTAGAATACTGGCGATAATGTTTAATGAAGTGGTGGAAGAGTTCCAACATACGCTTGAGGAGCATAAAACTTATTTAATTTCTAATGGAATACTAAAAAATGTCAACAAAAGATATAACCCAATGCACGATAAATTTGACATCATTTTGAAGTTGGGAACTATTGTAGTTGAAGGAAAAGATCTTATCATTGATAAGGATAGGTACAAATTTGCAACTGTAGATGAATTGCAAAGTACATCTTCTACTGTCTTTAAAGGTAAAAAATTATGTTACTATATATATATATATATATATATATATATATATATATATATATATATATATATAATTGTCTATTACTAATAAAGGATATCAAATACTAATTGCAATGAACTACAGATCTTTGTTTAGCAGTAATTAATGCAGGAGATGTAGATAAGGTAGACTTAAAATATGGTAATGAAGTAGAGAAGCGAAATCTTACAGTTGTAGGATTTAGGTAATATCAATTAATTAAGTTATATAATAATTTAAATAATGGTTTTGTAATTCATACATTTTGTCTTAATTTAAGGTTAAAACCAATCTTACTTACATTATGGGGAGAACTAGCAATCAAGGAAGAAAAAGCTCTGAAAGAATTATCACCCAACATGCCAATTATTGCAATTACCTCTATAAAAACCTCAAACTTTGGAGGTAATTATATAAAATAACAATTAATAATGTTATTTATTATATATTTTATTTATTTATTTATTATTGACTTTTTTAAACAGGATTCTCTCTCATATTAACAAACAACACTACAATAGAGATAAATCCGAATGAACTAGAGGCATATAAAATTCAAGAATGGTATAATTTATTTTGTATATTTAATCCTTTAATTGTTGCCTTTTGGAGTATCATTTAACTTAATTTTGTTTGTTTGTTTCAGGATAAACTGTAACGAAATTTTGTTAAAAAGTAATTCCTTGCAAATAAACAAAAGAAAAGTAATGGATATGGAAGAAGTGAAACTATCTGACATTCTATATTGTGCAGACGAAAATTCTTCGGAGGTATTATGAATAATGAAATTATTTTTAAATATTCTGTTCAATTCTATATATGTATATAAATATTTTGATGACTTTAATTTTTTTTCCATATTTCAAGGCAAAATACTACTATTGCAAAGTTTTGATCAAAAGTGTCAAAGAAGTTAGAGATCCATTGTACATTGCATGCAAAATCTGTTGAACAAAAGTCCATGTTGAAAATGATGAAGTTTATTATCGAAAATGTAAAAAGAATAATGTTGAATATGAGCCAAGGTATACAAAACACTATATTGTTAGTTTCCCATCTTTCCATTCTTCAATCAAATTATTAAAAAAATACAATAAATTTAAAAAAATCTAAAATTAACCTGTTTCAAATATGTATTCAAAATCACAATAAAAGATATAAGTGCAGAGGCAGAATTGACTTTATTTGATGAGGAAGCAAGGTGCATCATTGGTTGTTCCGCAAAAGACATGGAAGATATTAAGAATAAGGTATAATATGTTATTCTCATAGTGTTACAATTAATTAAGAGCTAATTTCATAATTCTATATATGCAGGAAAAAAATATTGAAGAATTTGATAGACGGACCAAGAAATGCATTAGAGATGAGTATACATTTTTGATCAAAGCACAAGATGTCCAATATGGAAGAACAACTACAAGAATATTAACAGGATGCAAAATTAAAAAGGATGTACAAGAAATTACAAGCAATTTTAACCTCAAGAAAGTTAAAGTCGAAAGTGATGATTGATTTTCTGAAAAATACGATGATATCAGTTTAGGATTTACTAATTTGTTTTTTTTAATAACCTTTTTTAATATCAGTTTTAAGTTTAAAAAAGTTAAAGTCGAAAATGATGATATATCTTATAAAAATACATTGATTATACTTGCTTCGAATCTGATTTCGATGAGCTTGTTGTCGTTGGAGTAATTTTGAAATTCATGGTTTGCTTTTTAAGATGATTCACTTTGTCGAATTTGTACTTTGAAGAATATGGGTGTGCTAAATAAAAGTATATTTAGATAAATTTTTTACCATTTATGTGCACCAAGTCACGTGCACTTGGTGCACGGTACATTCCAACTAGTATATATATTATATATATATATAATAATAATAATAATAATAATAATAATAATAATAATAATAATATATATATATATATATATATATATTATTATTATTATTATTATTATTATTATTATTATTATTATTATTATTATTATTATTATTGTTGTTATTGTTATTGTTATTATTATATATTTCTATATAACATTATATATACCCGCTTAAGTACGGGGTGTTACATACACCCCTCCTTAAGAACTCAGCATCCTTGTCGAGCCCGCGACTTGCAACATGATCCAGGACCCCTTTCTAGCCGATGTGGAGAGGATTACCCTAATTCTGCTAGTTGTACAGTTCCCTACCCGGGCAACATGTACCAATCTCGCTCCATTACAGGCGTACATCTTCCACACACTCGGTGTCGAAAGTCGGCTCTGATACCATTTGTAACGCCCCGAACCCGACTCAGCTATGTACACGACTACGTGTGCGTGCACGCGAAAAAACGGATACAAAATTCTAGCCACGCCCACCACAGGCACCATCAAAAGGTGGCTATACCCTATATGTGACCTTTCGCATTTGGTATTCCTAATGTATACACTCTCCTCCTCACTTTTACTTCCGATATGGGATTAAATCCCAAGCCAAGCCACGTCAGCAACCCTATGCAGCTTACTCCTTCTCATTTTTTTTGTCTTCTAGTGAATAATTAAGCCATAGCCCCATAGCTCCACTATAGGCTCCCAAACAAAACCAATTAATTCAAGCCCAAGCCCTATAGAACTAACTATAGGCCAACAACCAACCATACTACTCACTCTTATATATATATATATATATATATATATATATATATATATATATATATATATATCCGGTTAAGTACGGGGTGTTACACCAATCCCGATTCGGTACTCTCTCGCACCCTTCCTTCTTGCAATTAAGCAGTGGCAGAGTTTGCTTGCCCATTTTGCAGTAAGGATTTCGATATTGTTGGGTTGTGTTGCCATATTGATGAGGAGCATCCGGTTAATGCTAAAAATAGGGTATTTTTATGGTTAATTTCGTTGAGAAGTAAAAAGTGTAGTTTTTTTTGTTATTGTTGTAAAGTACTGTAGTTTGCATTATACTTTTTGGTTTGTGGGCTTTGATTTAGTGAGTGATTATGTGTGTATTCTTTTGTTGCATGAGAGCAAGTTCTTGAGGTTCTTGGGTTTTATGTGGAACCCGCTTTCGTGGGTTATGAAGGCGGTCGTGATTATGGCCATTGCGCTTGAAAATGGAAGAGTGAAAATTTTATTCTTTTATTGTTAGTTTTTTCTTTGTTGTTGAAAAGATTTTATGGTGTTTTTTAGATGATGCAGTCATAATCACACAGTTCCATTTGGTGTGGAGAGAGAAGGCAAAAAGGGTGTCAACTATTTGTTGAGAATAGTGAGCTTCTTCATTGATTTTTTGTACTCCTTTAGCATTTTAATGCATAACTAAAAAAACATCTATTATGAAAATGCAAATTAGCCAAAGAAGAGTATCCTTCTTGCTTAATGTTAGAAAAGTTTGTTTTTTGAGTGTTCTGTAGTCAGATAGAGTTATTTAGTCTGGAAAACAAAGCAGAAAAGTTGGTGAACTACTTTGTTGAGTATAGTGAAGTTTTTCATTGAATTTTCCATAGGTATCATATGCAAAAAGATGGTGAACTACTTAACTGGGTACATCAAAATCCTGCATTGAAAGATTGTGGAACATTGAAGAGTCAAAAAAATTCTCTGTGGCATCAATGTACAAGTGGCTAAATGACGGAGGGATAAGATGTAAAGAGGAGAATGTCATTTGGAATACTCAGGCACCCCTGAAAGTAAAGGATTCAGTTGGCTGGTGCACAACGATGCCATTCTAACTATGGTCAACTTTAGGAGAAGAAACATGCAAATCGACATCAGATGCATTCACTGCTTAAGCGCAGACGAGGACACAACACATTTATTCTTCACATGCCCTAGGGCAGAGCTTACGTGGGACATAGTATGTAGAGGTTTCGGGTGCGCTCAGAGCCCCACATCCTCATTAGATGCGTGGGGTAGGTGGAGAGAGAGTTTCATTAGGAGAGAGGACATTAAGACATGGGAGATAACAGTTGCGGCAACCATGTGGAGTCTATGGCTAGACCGAAACGACTTATGCTTTCGTAATATTAGTTATAGATTTACAACTTCTATGCATAAAATTTTTCTTCTCGTCCATAATTGGGCAGGGTTTGTGGGAGCTAGGAAGAAACTAAAGCTGTCCGAGGAGGAGTACAGCCTCAGGCCAAGGGAGGAGAGCATGTGTCGTAGATTTGCAGTGGATTGTATCCGATGATGTTGGTGATGTATTTTGTTGTTTGGGATGTACTCTTGGTGCTACTTTATCTTGCCTAGTGTTATTCTATATGGAGGTTGTATTTTGGGTTCAGTAGGAACCTGTTTAGTAGGTATTATTTGTACTACTTTGTTTCGTTATCACTCATTAATGAAGCGATGATAGTGGTCATCTTTTTATCAAAAAAAAAAATCCTGCATTGAAAATTCCATTAGTCTTTAAACTTTGCTAGGAACTATATAATGTGGGCTATTGTGACTTAATTGCTGACAATTTTTTGAAATAGCTAGTTATTTTGGCGGTTAAATGTTTTACTATTTTTTTGCTTACGCACAATTCATTTAATTTGATGATTATATTTTTTTAAGGCGTGCATCGCACGTTGTATTATACTAGTCTAATTGAAATTATTAGAATACACACATTAGGCAAATGAAGTTTATTAAAATCAGATGTCAATTGAGTAAAAAAATATATACAGAATTTAAATACGTTCATATACATGATGATAAAAGAGCTCTCTACTGTCTATATTTATTGCCTTTAGATCTCACATTTATTTCAAAAATTATAGAAAAAAACAGTACAATGCAAAATGAATAATGCTATACCCACTAAAACAAAATCAGATCCGAGATACGTTCATATACATGATGATAAAAGAGCTCTGTACTGTCTACATTTATTGCTTTTAGATCTTACATTTATTTCAAACTAGGATAATGTACGTGCGATGCACGTATACTAAAAGTATAGTCATTAAATTAAATAAATATATATCAAATAAAAAAATATTATATTTGAATGTTTTGATTTGGATGACACATGCGGTATACGTATATATTGTTGAATTTAGTTTAGATGTGTATTGGATGGGTTTATTTAGTTACAAACCCCAACTCTCATTAACAGACTGTTTGGTTCAAAGGAGAGGAGAGGAGGGGAGGGATTTTAATGGAGGGGAGGGGAGGGGAGGGGAGGGGAGGGGAGAGATTTTAATCAAGACTCTGTTTGGTTCAAAGGAGGGGAGGGGAGGAAAAATAATTATCTTCTTGTTTGGTTCACAAGGGAAAGGAAGAAATTTTATAATTAAATTACTTTTATACCCTTTTACATTTTAGGAGAGCCTATGTATTATTGTTTCTAATTCTAATTTAGTAATATAAACAAAATAATGAAGACCAATAAACAAAATAATAAAGGCATATTGATTGATAGATATTGTTGCTATAGCAATCAATACAGATGTTTGGTAGTACTAGTGCCTTTAGCCTAAGAATGCTAAACTATGGATTCTAGAACGATATCTCAAGGGGAAAATATATTTTTCATTTTTTTTCTTTTTTTTTAGGTTGTATATGCATAATGTTGTTGGTGGTAAAGATGGCCAACAAGTCTCACTGTGATCGTATTCAGAAGTTCAACCAGCATGTTTTTTTATATATTACCCTTTTTCTTGTTGAAAGAATTTCTAAGTTATAATGTGGTATATTACCTGAGCTTCCAAGTATTTTTTTGGTGGTGTTAATTTAAGATGTAACTTATTTTTCTGTTGTTGTAGTGTTTACAGTATGATTGAAGGGATGGTTTGATCAATTATTTATTAGATAAACACAGTCATGATTTGTGGCTTTGTGGATGTAACTGTGGGCATTTGATAAGGTGTAAATAGTTCTTACAAACTTATGAGAATGTATTTAAAGAATATTTATCGGATGCAACCACATTCTGTGGTGACTATCTTTAGAAGAGTTGTTTTGAGGGCGACTGCGGGACGGCAGGACGATGGATGGAGACGAGAGGGGAGGCGACGAGGAGGGGGAGAAAGAGAGCGCGCGAGTGGGAGAGAGAGTCGGGAGAGAGAGGATATATTTTTTAATTTAGGAATTTAGATCTAAAAAGGGCAATTTAGTCAAATCACTTTAAAAAAATAGACTTACTTTCTCTCCCCTCCAAATTCCCCCAATATTGGAGGGGAGCCAAAATTAGCTCAGGAAGAATTTTGCACCCCTCAATTTCCCTCCCCTCCTAAAAAATGAACCAAACAAGAAATATTTTTAAAAATCCCTCCCCTCCCCTCCCATTCCCTCCATTCCCCTCCAACCAAACAGGCCCTAAAATAGTAAAGATATTATCAACAACAAAAAAAACAGTATAATGTAAAATGAGTAATGATATACTCACAACTTACTTCGCTAACAATTTCTACACACCCTAATAAGACAGCTTAGTCAGCACTGCCACATAAGCAAAGTTAATTAACCTCAATATTAATTAACCTTAATACTAAAGGGATGAGAAGTCTATGGATTCGTCTATGGGGACAGATCGGTTTTTTCTTTTACTGCTCTATGAATTATGTTGTTGTCTTAGTTTCGCATTGATGTTATTTTGAATCTAGATGGGGTATTGATCTAGAGTGAACTTTATGAGTCTGTAATATTTTGATGGGAATGAATTTCTTTAAAATCGCATTAATGAAACAGATGACTGTTGGATCACTTTTACATAATAATAAAAAATAAAAAAAAATAAAAAAAAGGGTACAGGGGTTGAATTGAATATATAATGTATATACCAATTAGCTACCAAATACAATAATCATTGTTATAAAAGAAACGTCCATCCCCTTTCCCTCTCTCACTATCTACATTATATATCTACATTATGGAAAACTTTTTTTTCCCCCCTTTCTTATTCTTCTATAATTGGGCCTTTTCAGAAACAAGTAAAGGCCTTTTTTGGGTTGGGTATATTTTTATGAGTAGGCTTCCAACTTGTATGAAGGCCCTTTAGAATCGATCAAAATATTGGGCTTTCAAATTCAAGCCCCGCTTCTTCCCAAAAAAGTTCAAGCCCAGCCCATTATTACTCTAGCATGACGCATTTGATGTCGTCACCGTCATATCCAAGACCAAGATAAGACAATAATTCTCATGTTAATTAAATTAAATGGTCATCAATTTATTATTTATCAAACAAAGAAATATTCTTAAAAAAAAGAAAAAATTATCAAATAAAAACTTGGTGTTGCTTATTTTAGAGCTCTACAGCAATCTCTGCCCCAAAACAGAAACTTTCAGTAATTCAAAAATAAATAATTTAAAATTAGAAATCCTTGTCTTCTTCATCCTCTCTCTTTCTCGTGTGTGAACCCTCTTTGTCCCTTTGGAATCGTTCAAGTAGACAAGATGCAAAAAAAAGGGCTCTCTTTTATGTGAAGGAAACGCAAAAGGAAGCGATTTTGATCTCAAAGATTTAATCTTTGTACTGAGAAGAAGAAGAAGAAGAAGAAGAAGAAGATGCCGATCTGGATATTGGGGAGACTGAAAGAGAGCGTCGTCAATCCTCTCATGCAAATTATCAAAAGGTATTCTTGATTTTGGATTTTGGATCCCTTTGCTGTGTGTTTGATTCAATTTGGGAATAACCCATTAGTTATTTATTGATTTGGGAATGACCCATATGAAAAAGGAGCCACCTTGTTGTAGATATTTGATAAAGTTTGTATCTTTTATTTTTCTGATATGTAGTTTTCAGGGATATATTCTATCATAGTGAATATCAGATTTGTTGGTTGTAAATTTTTGAGATTTTATAACTCAACATTGGGGATATAAATTAACAGGAATTTGTTTTAATAATGGATAAATCGCGAGGTAGTCTTTGTTTGTATACTGCGATGAGGTTAAGATCGAAAAACATTTGTAGTACAATTAGCATTGATAGTATGATTGTTGATCAAGTTGGACTTGGACAAAGATAGATTATATTTGTTAATATGAGAGAGAAGATGGCCCTACGAATGAATGGATTAGAGGGTTTATGTAGCTGACCTCAGAAGTTAGTATTTATTTTAGATTGCAACCTCAACATTTGGATAATGGCTTTGATGTTGTGGTGGTGGTGGTCAATTAATGACTGGGACCTGGGTTTATAATTTATTATTTGATTGTTTGAAGATTTAGGATTTGGAATCCTTTGTTTCGATTCAAATGCTTGATTCTTACTTTACATTATCATTTTAATTGGGAGAACATTTCTGAGAATTTCTTCAATGTGCTGGTTAAGGGGGGCGGAACCAAAGCAATTGGCGTTTTCTACCGCTCTGGGCATAACTCTGGGAATTTTCCCCATTTGTGGTAAGACTATTTCTTACACGCGCTATATTCATAACTAGAAGGTATATATGCTGTTAATGTATTTCTTACACGCGCTATATTCATAACTAGAAGGTATATATGCTGTTAATGTATATTGTGATTTTTAATTTTTAAGGTTAAATGGCGATATGTAGTTATGTTGGCCTTTGCTAAAGTACTGCCTTTTTCTAAATGCTTCTTTATTGTATTTTTATATTTTCGAATAAGAAATATGAAAGGGACGATAAAACCATTTCAAAATTATGGGGAAATGGAGATGAGAGTCCCACATGTAGGGATATGCTATGACATCGTTATCTTAAGAGTTATCTTTCTGGAATTACTATTTACTAGTTCTTACTTTGAAGCCCATATATGGATTGATATTATTTTTAATCATGTCCAAGATATTAACAAAATAAAACTGAATAATATTGGATAGCTGAAACAGGAACAACGATATGATTTTTTTCTTTTCTCTCAACAGTTATTTAAACAATTCTAGGGGTAGAATTCTTGCTATTCTACTTATTGATATTATTGTACCCTACAATCTTACACTACCATTTTATTCCACTTCCTGTGTTTCTACATGAGTGTGCTGATGTATGATGTAGAAATTGGGTGGCTATCATAAATTCGTAAATGTATTACATGTTTCCTTACCTATATGACTGTATTTTTTCCCCTCATGCTTTTGTTAGATCAGATTCTCTAGGAAACTTGTTCCTGCTCACACTCATCATATATGTCTTAATGAATACAATATCACAAAATAAGATACTCTTTATGTGTAGGATTGGAAGATCAACTGTAATTGTTTGATAAGGTAATGGTAAAATCATTATTGGTAACTTTGAACTGTAGTAGTTAGAATATTAAACTTGAAACCTCTGTCGTAAATGTTGCACATGAATGTAAATGTCAATTTGGTTTTCCATTTGACAGGGGTCACAGTTCTTATTTGTGGGATGGCAATTGCATTGTTGGGGCATCATTGCCATGCCCCTAGCGTAATGCTTGCCAATTTTGTTGCTACTCCAATCGAGCTAGGGTAATTTATTGCATATTGGCATCTTTAATACTTATTTTGTTCTCATTAAAAGCATTTCTATGTACTTATATAATATAGAATAAATCGCTTCTTTCTGTTAAACCACAACCTTTTTGTGTTTCTCTAGTCTGATGATACCTTTTCTTCGATTGGGCGAATTCATCTCCGGTGGCTCCCACTTTCCGTTGACATCTGATGCACTGAAGAAGGTGTTAACAGGCCATGCCTCTCGAGAAGTACTACTCAGTGTTGTTCATGCGGTCAGTAAAACAAAAACTAAACTAAACAAAAAAAAAACTTTGGAACATATTTACTAACAAAAACTACCACTTTTAAACTGTCATTGCCAGCTATTGGGTTGGATAGTTGCAGCTCCTCTCATTCTTGGTGCCTTGTACATAATCTTCGTTCCCATTTTCAATTATTTGGTTTTCAAATTTGGCATTATTGCTCCTAGCCCGAAGGAGTTATCGCCCCGTGCTGAGATTAAGATAGTATAGCCCTGATGACTCCTTAATTTGGGCAATTGTACATATTCTTCTATAAAGTGTAATTTAATGCGGTGTTGGTGGTTTGCTGTTTTTTTTCCGCATTCCTTACACCTTTGTATGACCTGCAATGACTTGAAGCTGGATTATCTAATGTAAATCAGTAAGAGATTCAAACTGCTTATGTTAATTTGAGAGACTTGATTAAGGATTTGACTTTACAATTGCATGTAGATATTGCTATGCTGATAAACTGATAATTAGGAAACTTATATTTTGCTTATCAAATATAATGAACCCTTCCTAGTTACTGTAGGTTGCTGAACATCTCTTTTATGGTTGGGTTTCTTGACTCATATACAACTTTGAGATCTATTTTTATCAAGAAACAATACTTGTGCAATTTGATAAGCTCACTATGGTTAAATTCATCTGTTGATAGGTAGGTAATTAGTGGATCAAGGCCTTAGTCCCCCATACACTCTCTTCCAATAATGAGGATTTGAGACCAGTAGTAACTGGCTCGAACCTCCGACCACTAGTAAAAATGTTTATCATCACTAGACTACTAAGGAAATTTGTGGGGCCTGCTTCTAATTCTGTGGAAACAGTATTGGATGTGCATTTTTTGAATTTTTTACCAAAATGACCCACTTTTTGAAAGTATTTACTAAACTGACCAACTTTTGAAACTATTACTGATGCTGTTTGTTTTTGGGGTGTGGAGGCAGCAGGTGAGTTCTTGTAATTTGTGAAGAGAAAAATGTGGTACTGGTGCCGGTCCGACCCTGGGGAGTGGGACCGGCTCGGGAGTAGGAGCAGAGAGGTAGAGGTCGGGTGCTCGGCTCGGATCCAGTAGCTCGGCTCGGATCTTTGATGCTCGGCTCGGTCTTCTGTTCCTGCACACTGCCTAGAAATACCGGGAGAAGTCCCAGCGACAGGCTCTCCGGCGATCTAGTCAGTCACTAAGAAAGCAACAGTAACTAGAGTTCAGGCGAGAAAAGATTGATTACCTGGTAAAGTGATGAGGGGGTCTGGTATTTATAAGCAGGGGTAAACGGGTCTGGGACCTTACCGGGTTGGGTCGGACCCGTTTGCCTGTGGGCTTGAGGTGGCAGGAGCCCGTTGGACTTCTGTTGACCTGATGATCAGGGAAGAGCGGAATTTGAGGGGATCTAATGGCCCAAGAGGGGCCACGCCATCTAACCCATATCAAGAGTCCCCCACTCCTGGAGGGCTGGATAATCCAGTCGTGGAGGAGTGATTTGTCTCTGTAGGAAGAGCGGAGCGGTGTGTAAGGCGAATGTGGTTTGTATCTTCCTGGAGAGGCTAGCAGGGTAGGATGAAGGGGATCCCTTAGAGATATAAGGGGCGTCGAGAGCCGAGAACAAAGGATCTGGAGCCGAGCGTCGAGCGTCGAGCGTCGAGCTCCCATACGCTCGGATGCCAGGGTCTGTTGCCGAGTCGTCGAGCCTTGAAGCTCGTAGTGAGTTGGGGGGTGGCTCGAGGCTACCTCCGAGCGTTGAGCCTTTATGAGCTCGAATGTCGAGGCTCACTGTCGAGCCCATAAGTTTGTAAAAGCTTTGGGGCGGCTCGAGATTGCTACCGAATGCTGAGCCCCTATGCGCTTGGTTGTCGTGGCCTTTTGCCGAGCGTCGAGCCCCGGAGCTCGTAATGAGCTGGGGGGTGGCTCGAGCCCAGAAGCTCGTCTGTAAGAGCTAAGGGGTGGCTCGGAATCGCCACCGATCGTCGAGCCCCCAAAAAAAGCTCTGGGGTGGCTCGAGGTCACTGCCGAGCGCCGAGCCCCCCTGCTTGTTGGAAGAGCTCTGAGGTGGCTCGGAATCGCTACCGACCGTCGATCCCTAAGCTTGCTGAAAAAACTCTGGGATGGCTCGAGGTCACTGCCGAGCGTCGAGCCCCCCTGCTTGTTGAAAAAGCTCCGGGGTGGCTCGGAATCGCTACCGACCGTCAAGCCCCAAGCTTGCTGTAAAAGCTCTAGGATGGCTCAAGGACACTGCTGAGCGCCTCCCCCCCTCCCCCACTTGTTTGAAAAAGTTGTATGGTGGCTCGGAATCGCTACCAACCGTCGAGCCCCAAGCTTGTTGTAAAAAGCTCTGGGATGGCTCGAGGTCACTGTCGAGCGTCGAGCCCCTCCGACTTGTTATAAAAGCTGTATGGTGGCTTGAAATCGCTACCAACCGTTGAGCCCCAAGCTTGCTGTAAAAGCTTTGGGATGGCTCGAGGTCACTACCGAACGTCGAGCCCCCCTGCTTGTTGGAAAAGTTGTTGGGTGGCTCGGAATCGCTACCGACCGTCGAGCCCCCAAGCCTGTTGTAAAAGCTTTGGGATGGCTCGAGGTCACTGTCGAGCATCGAGCCCCCTGCTTGTTGGAAAAGCTCCGGGGTGGCTCAGAATCGCTACCGACCGTCGAACCCCAAGCTTGCTGAAAAAATTCTGGGATGGCTCGAGGTCACTCCGAGCGTCGTGCCCCCCTGCTTGTTGGGAAAGCTGTATGGTGGCTTGGAATCGCTACCGACCGTCGAGCCCCAAGCTTGCTGTAAAAGCTCTGGGATGGCTCGAGGTCACTGCAGATCGTCGAGCCCCCTTGCTTGTTGGAAAAAGCTGTATGGTGGCTCAGAATAGCTACCGATCGTCGAGCCCCCGTGCTTGTTGGAAAAGCTCCGGGGTGTCTCGGAATCGCTACCGAGCGTCAAGCCCCCCTGCTTGTTGGAAAAGCTCCGGGGTGTCTCGGAATCGCTACCGACCGTCAAGCCCCAAGCTTGCTGAAAAAGCTATGGGATGGCTCGAGGTCACTGCCGAACGTTGAGCTCCCCTGCTTGTTGGAAAAGCTTTGGGGTGGCTCGGAATCGCTACCGACCATCGAGCCCCCAAGCCTGCTATAAAAGCTCTAAGATGGCTCGAGGTCACTGCCGAGCGTCGAGCCTCCCTGCTTGTTGAAAAAGCTCCGGGGTGGCTTAGAATCGCTACCGACCGTCGAGCCCCAAGCTTGCTGAAAAAACTCTGGGATGGCTCGAGGTCACTGCCGAGCGTCGAGCCTCCCTGGTTGTTGAGAAAGCTGTACGGTGGCTTGAAATCGCTACCGACCGTCGAGCCCCCAAGCCTGCTGTAAAAGCTCTAGGATGGCTCGAGGTCACTGCCGAGGGTCGAGCCCCCTGCTTGTTGGAAAAGCTCTGGGGTGGCTCGGAATCGTTACCGACCGTCGAGCCCCAAGCTTGCTGAAAAAGCTCTGGGATGGTTCGAGGTCACTGCCAAGCGTCGAGCCCCCTGCTTGTTGGGAAAGGTGTATGGTGGCTCGGAATCGCTACCGACTGTCGAGCCCCAAAGCTTGCTGTAAAAGCTCTGGGATGGCTCGAGGTCACTGCCGAGAGTCGAGCCCCCCTACTTGCTGTAAAAGCTCCGGGGTGGCTCGAAATCGCTACCGACCGTCGAGCCCCAAGCCTACTAAAAAATCTTTGGAATGGCTCGAGGTCATTGCCGAGCATCGAGCCCCTCTACTTGTTGGAAAAGTTGTATGGTGGCTCAGAATCGCTACCGACCGTCGAGCCCCAAGCTTGCTGAAAAAGCTCTGGGATGGCTCGTGGTCACTGCCAAGCGTCGAGCCCCTTGCTTGTTGGGAAATCTGTATGGTGGCTCGGAATCGCTACCAACAGTTGAGCCCCAAGCTTGCTAAAAAAGTTCTGGGATGGCTCGAGGTCACTGCCGAGCGTCGAGCCCCCCTACTTCACCGATGAGAATCTTTGGCAAGGACGGCATCTCATGACGAGATCCTGGGAGTCTTGTAACATGGTCGACCAGTAGTACCCGTGATTTAGGGCCTTTCGGACGAGCGATCTGCTCTCCATATGACATTCGTCGATCCCCTCCTGCAGTTCCTTCAGAGCGTACCTGGCCTCGTCAGGGGCTAGACAACGAAGGTAGGGCCTGCCGTCAGATATCTTGTACGAGCGCATGAAGAGCGTCTCGTTGATCAGGGTGAATCTTTTGGAGTGGACTCTGATCCTTCTTGCCTCGGACCAGTCTTGAGGGAGCTCGCCCTTCGAAAGGAACTTTCGAATGGGCGTCGTCCAGTTGTCTGGTTGAAGATCCGTGGCGAGGCAAGAGGCTTCAGGGAGGACAATGATGGGCTTGAGGAGGACTTCGATCAGAACGGTGCGGTCGATCCCTTCGAAGGATGACGAGGCGAGCTTCGACAATGAATCCGCCTGGGCGTTCTGCTCCCTAGGGATTCTTTCTACCGAGTGGTATTCAAAAGACGCCAAGTGATGATGGACTACCACCAAGTATTGCACCATCCGAGCGTCGCGAGCTTCGTACTCCTCGGTGATCTGGTTGACCACGAGCAGGGAATCGCTAAAGGCCTTGATGTGTCTGGATTCAACCTTGTGTGCTAGGGTGAGCCTAGCGATCATGGCTTCATATTCCGCTTCATTGTTTGAGGCCGAGAAATTCAGACGGAGAGAGTATTGGACGACGAAATTATCGGAACCCTTTCAGGATGACGCTCACGCCGCTTCCTCCCTCGCAAGACGAGCCATTGACATAAACCTCCCAGATCGGGTCTGTCTCCTGGACGTCGGATGGCTCGGGAATAGTGCATTCTGTGATGAATTCAGCGAGGGTCTGCCCCTTGATAGCTGTCCTGGGTTGGTAGCTGATGTCGTACTGACTCAGCTCGATCGACCACTTAACCAAGCGACCGGAGGTTTCGGGCTTGTGAAGTCGGCTTTGAGAGGCTGGTCTGTAAGGACCTGAATAGAGTGGGCTTGAAAATAAGGGCGAAGCTTTTGTGCGGCCATTACCAGTGCGTATGCCACCTTCTCCATCTTAGCATATATGGTCTCCGCCGAAAGTAAGACCTTGCTCACATAGTAGAGAGGTTTATGGACACCGTCCTCTTCCCGAACGAGAATGACGCTGAGGGCGCTCTCCGAGGTGCGAGATACAGCTGGAGTGATTCGCCCGACTCGGGTTTGCTCAGGAGTGGAGGGTTGGCGATGTAACACCCCGCAAAATTGAAAATGAAAATTTTGTCCTTGTGTGTTACGCACGTATATTTTGTACCGTTACTGGTAATATTTGTAACATATTTTCAGTTCGTATTGTGATTTCAGACTATTTATGCATTTCTCGTATATTTTATCCTATTTAAATCAACTAAAATATTAAATTTCAATCTCTGCATTTTACGTGCTTTTTATGTGTTTTTGATGCACGTGTCGATTATGTGTTTTCACCGCTACGTGTAATATTTTCTATGTGTTTAAATTATTTATTTTAGGTAGTCAAATCTATTTTTTTTAATAAACTGAAATTCATTTTTCTCGCATTTTGATCTAAATACTTTTGTACGTGTAATGCATGTATTTTTCATGTACGTAGTGATTACGTCGTGAAATATATAAAATTAGTAAATATGTTTTCTTATGTTGTTCTCGATTATATTTTGATAATTTTCTGTTGATAAAACCGAATTTCGTATTTTTATGTTTTACGTGCGAAGTACGTGTTTTCAGTGCGCGTATTTAAAGCATATTTGTTTTCAAAATAAATTTCAGAGTGTGCGTGACAGCCCGTAGTTTTCAAAAAAAGTACAAAAAAACTAGGGCAAAAGCCAAAGTACCCCCCCCCCCCCCCCCCAACGTTTGAACCGAGTACAAAATGCCCATACAACGTTTGAAAAAATACAATAAACCCATTCTTCCGTTAACTTAACCATTTCCGTTAAGTTATAATTATTAAATTACTTTTTTACTCTTACCCTTTCATATTCAATCTCTTCCTTCCCTTTCTTCATTCCTTTTTCCTTCCTTTATTTTGTATGGATTTTGTACTATACTTAATTTCGTGAATGGAATATAGATTTTGTAGATTTTGTAGTTTATTTAGATTTTGTAGATTTAAACCTTACTATATAGATTTTGTAGTTTATATTTGATATTTAATATGTCGAAGAGAAACCATATCTTGTACAAACAATTGCACGTGAGATGAAACTAGTTAATTCCTATTAAGTAAATAAGTGACCGCAAAATCAGAAGAACAATTATCCAATACAGAAGTAAGAGAAAGCAAAAAGAAATAAGTATTATATCCATGAAAAAGTTTCCAGTGGTTTACATGTACATGCTAAGCAATTTCATGTCAGACTGAATCAAAAGACCAAGTTTTTCTTTTCTTTTTCTTTTCTTTTCCTTTTTTTTCTTCTTCTGATCCTCAGTTGTTGCAAGAACAACTTCATCAGGAAAAGCAATGTAGGAAAATCCAACTCATCAGAAAATTCCATAAATAAGATTGCCAACGGGAACAGCTCAAAAAACGATTACAGATTTCCGGCCGTCTTGCTCTTTTCTGGAGCTTCAGTTCCATATGATACACAACTTCAAATTCAAGGTATGTCGGCTAGTTTTTTGTATCTTCTCATGTTCTGTTCAAACTCAGAGGTTGGAAGAGCCACGGAGGCCTCTGTATTTTGCTCTCTCTTTCACTGCATTCATCTCCTCTCTCGGGTCTACTTCCCTTATTCGACAAGATCAGTGGTTTTGATTCACTTGTTGGTTCAGTATGATTCCAATGCTTCGCCTTCTTCTTGCGTGAGCTACACCCAATACCTAAACTCAGCTCAATATCACTTTCTTCATAAGGCCATTCGAGATCAAAGCCTCTGTGTTTTAGAGAAGACTCTTCAGAAACTGTACTGTATTGATGTAGATAATTATGCTCGGAGTTTAACTGAGGAGCAGTATGACTGGTCTCAGAGGTTGATCTAGCAGTTGCCATATCCTTGGATTTCAATTCAGCCGTTAGAATTTTCTGAACTTGATATAGTCGGTGGAGTTCACGGACCTGCAGTATTAACAAAATGAGCGTGTTCAGAATTTAATTGAAATAAATAGGTGACATACAAATAAAAACTAACAATTAAAGTGATGTTATTTGGCTGTTTTGAGTTTTATTATTATGAAAGTCTACGTTAAAATCATTTTAAAAATACAACCTTAAATTTGAGTGCACCAATGTATTGTAGAACGGTAAGTTATTGATTCAGTTCATGATAAATTAATTCAAGTCCTATATAGTTTTAAGATACTAGTGATTCAAAAGTACATATCTTATATTTTATGAGCTAATATATAATTAGAGCTAGTACCTAGTAAATAATATCCTGAATGTTAAGAGCTAACAGGATTTAGAGAGAAAAGAAGACAACATATTGTTCTTTCTGGGATCCTCCCCTGCTTCAGACGAACAATCTTGAAGAAGTAAATCCCAAGAAAAATGAATTATACTACCATTCGACTTGTGAAAGATGCTATCATTAAATAACGAGCTGAGAATGAAGATGGATTCAAAAGCACCTGCTCTTTGAAAATCGCTTCCTGCCTCATCATCGTATTACGCACATATTCTCTGTTATTTTGTTCAAGTAATCTATCCATTGCAACTAGAAACTGGTCAAAACCACTTGAACTGACTTATTATTATGCTAACTTAGTTGATTTAGTTGGCTCATAAACTAAATGCCTATTTTCATTGAAGTGAGTAGTAACTCATGGAGCACGAAATTGAGTATAGTACAAAATCCATACAAAATTAAGGAAGAAAAAAGGAATGAAGAAAGGGAAGGAATAGGGTAAGGGTAAAAAAATAATTTAATAATTATAACTTAACGGAAAGGGTTAAGTTATATATATATACTAGGTTTGCCCGTTGACACATGCCTACGGCACGTCTTCGAAACGGTGCACCTTATTTGATCATATAAAATAGTTTTGGAGGTCCAGCAAATTAATTGAAGTAGCAAATATAGAGCAAAAAACATATTATATGAAGAAAAAAAAATTTGAATTATTTTTAAAGTTTTTAAAGTTTTAAAATTTTTTAGTTTATTTATTTTTTAAATTTTTTTAAATTTTAAATTTTTTTAAATTTTAAATTTTTTATTTTCTTAATTTTTTTTGAATAGAAGAGGGAGGGAGAGAGAGGAAAAAAAAAAAATCAAATAAATATAGGAGTTGTTTTGGGTGGGAATTTGAATTTGAGTTTTGGGGGAAAAATATGTTTTGTGAGGTTAGATCTGAGCCTTTAATTTTTTGGGGATTGAAGGAGAACCACCTGATAGCTTTCTTTGTGTTTTATTATATATATATATATATATATATATATATATTGAAGGAAGTGACTGTTGAGACCAGATGGCATATATTTGTAAATAAAGTGTGTATATTTGAAGGAAGTGGCTGTTGAGACAAGATGGCATATATTTGTAAATAAAGTGTGTTGATCTGTCATGGGGGGTCCACTTGAAATAAGGCAGCAGCAAAGTATATGTTGCTGCTGTTTCTTCTTCCGTGTATGGCGTCAGCCAAGCTGACGTGGAGGTAGCTGGTGCCCACATGCCTTTGTTCCGCTGTACACTTCACCAGGCGAGAAGTGGATAGATCGATTATGAAGAGAAAAGGGTAGACCAGTTTGAACTTGAAAGGTTGAGAGTTGGAGTTTTGAAGAGGTGGGATCATGAAGAGTTGGGAGTTAGGGGAGTTTGGAAAGTGAAGAGTTGGAGAATTAAGTGGAGCAATTTATTAGGTGGATAATTTTGCACTTTAAACCCTCACTTTGACCTATAAATACACTCCTCATTTTTTCTTCTCTTGTCACACCTAACCTAAACAAAAATAAAGAGAGGAAAAGAAAGAGAGAAAGATAGTATTTCTTGTGCTTTGGAGGCTTGCTAGGAGAAGAAGGACAAGGAGGTGCTAGTTGGAGCTAGGAGCTAGAAGTGTCTCTCCATCTTGGTTATTCATTCTTCATAAGAGGTGGGTGATCCTTTATATTTTCTAAATTATTGAGTAGTTGTATGTGTAGATTATCCTAAAATTTGAATTGCTATTGTAGAATTGTTTAATTGCTCTCATGATTTGTGATGTATGTGCTAGTAAATACTCTAAAATATAGAGTGCTTGTTGATTTAGATGGAATTGAAAGAATTAAAAATTGTGTTATTTTGGCATATGAATTGTTAATTTGTGTTTCACTTTTGAAGAGTAGAAATTTTATGAACTTATTCATCATGAGAAAATTCTCGTATTGTTATTTGACGTGAAAAATGTATATTTATTGAGTAAAATTGACAGTTTGCAAGACATAACGAAAATTGGGTTACTCTTCACAAGGTGAAAATTTTCAATTGTGTGAATCTATTATTACACTAGAATTCATTTTACTGTTCTCGAATTATTTTTAGAGTGCGTAGGTTCGACTATTTATGTCGTGAAATGGTTTTCGGAAGAGTAAATCTTTTAACAGAGTGTACTGGGGAGTGGTTGGGTATTTAAACCCCATTGGAATACTCCAACCCGTGAGTGCGCTTAGCCCCGTGGCTTGAGCGTTGGGTTGTTTCCTTGCTGGTTCTGGGTTCGAATCCTCCTGGGCTCTCTGACTTGGGTTTCTAAAACAAAAATTTTGAGTTATGGGTTCTCTGACTTGGGTTTTAAAATTTTTGAGTTATGGGTTCTCTGACTTGGGTTTTAAAATAATTTTTGAGTTATGGGTTCTCTGACTTGGGTTTCTAAAACGAAATCTTTGGGTTCTGAGCTCTCTGACTTGGTTCTGGGCTCTCTGACTTGGGTTCTAAGAACAAAATTTTGGGGTGTGAGCTGTTTGACTTGTTTCTAAACAAATTTTTTTTTCTGTGTGGAGTTCGGACTGGGTTTTTCAAACTCCTTATTAAATTTTTTTACATATATTTCCTTTGAGTATTTTTAAAAGTGGAATTGAGATAAATTGATGAGTTGACGAATTTGAGAAATTTATTGAAGAGTATGACCTTGAATTATAGGAAGATGAAATTTTGGACAATGCAGTTAATTTTTCTCTTAATAAGATTCTATAATTATTTTGGTTGATTAAAAATACTGGGTGGTGTATAAAATACGACATGTGATTAAATTATGAAGTGATTACGCTATTTTATGGGCCATTAAAGGAAATGTTGTTTTTAAAGAATTGTGAATAAGTGAATGAATTGAATTGCATGAGAATGATTAAGTTGAAGACAAGAATACTTTGAGTTAAGACATGATTATTGAAGGGTATGAGTACCCATGGATTCTTATACATGAAAGGTTGTGATTTAGAGTTAGTAAGACCTCAGGTATCGGCACTGTTGAAATAAAAAGAATTAAATTATATTTTTGAGATTTGCCATGGAGCGATCTCGGTATTTGTGATTAAGCCCGGTAGGGGTAAGACTAACTCTAGGTATGATTAATTATTCATGTCTTGAACTTAAGAACTAGACACTAAGTGAAGATGTAGTAAAACCTAGGCAAACGTAAGTGGGGTGCTCTATATAGTCGGGCGCTGAATTTGCTGCGGCGGTTCACCGGGACTATAGACCCAGTCGGGCGGTATACTCCGGGACTGAGGTTGTCTAGTGGAAGACGAGCTTTTCTTTTAAATTCGGGACTATGCATAGTCGGGGGGGATAGTTTTCCGTACTCCAAAGTATATATGTATACTGGGGCTAGAGGGACACTTGCGGGAGGTTCGCACGACGAGGAGTCTGTATAACAGTCGGGCAGGGGATTGGCTGCGGCGGTTCTTCGGGACTGGGATCCATACTCGTGGAACGTCTCAACATTGTTTTATTACTGGGTAGTTTGTCATGGCGAGGGATCGAACCCTTTATTGTGGAGTACGTAGGTGCTTGCCCTCAGACCTATATAGTATGAGATGCATAGAATCCGAACAAGTATGCATTAGTGTCATCTTAGTATAAAATATCTGTATTAGGTATTAAGGCATTGCATACACTTACATGTTTGGTATAGTCACATTTAACACATTATTTTTGCATTCAATTTGTGGTTTGTTAAAGTATTGAGATCGTTATATGTATGGTATAGAGAAGATGGCCGAGTATAACATTTTCGTCAGTTTTAAGTAACTAACGTGCCCACAGCTTATTATGCAGGAACCGGACTTTTTCATGAAGAAGTAAAGTTGATATGATGTTGTTACATGTTAAAGATGTTGCAAGTTATATATTATTTTTATTGTTGTAATTCGTTTTATTTTCTGCTGTGTACAAAAATGTAAAGAACTCTGATGTATGATGAAAAATTTAAATTTTCTTATAAAATTGTACGAAGTGAAGTGTAAAGATCCTGTGGAATCTCGAATTTGGTCCTATTTGGAATTTAGGACATTACAGACGAGGTAGGATTTCAGCTGTTTGAGCGCCTGTTGTTGGGGGTCTCCCCACTCGAAGTCTTTTGCCCCTCGGAGAGCCTTGAAGAAGGGGAGTGATTTCTCCTTGGATTTCGAGAGAAAGCGACCGATGGCGGCCAGCCTCCCCGTTAGCCGCTGAACTTCTTTAATATTTTTCGGAGGAGCCATGTCGATAATGGCCTGGATTTTTTCAGGGTTCGCCTCTATGCCGCGCTGGCTGACGACAAACCCGAGGAATTTTCCGAAGGAGAAGCCGAAGGCGCACTTGGCGGGATTGAGCCTCATGTTTTGGGATTGGAGTACGCCAAATGCTTCTTCAAGGTCGTCCACATGGTTCTGATCTCGCCGGCTTTTGACGAGTATGTCGTCGACGTATACTTCCATGTTGCGGCCGATCTGATTTTTGAAGACCCAATTGACGAGTCTCTGGTAGGTGGCTTCACGTTCTTGAGCCCAAAGGGCATGGCCCGGTAACAGTACAGACCTTGGTCGGTAACAAAAGACGTCTTGGCGATGTCGGGGGGAATCATGCGGATTTGGTCATAGCCTGAAAAGGCGTCCATGAAGGTCAGCAGCCCGTGACCTGACGTTGATGCTCGGGAGAGGGAAATGATCTTTTGGGCATGCCTTGTTGAGATATGTGAAGTCTATGCAGATCCTCCAGCTTTGGCTGGCCTTCTTCACCATCACGACGTTAGCCAGCCACTCGGGGTAGCTAACCTCCTGAATGAACAGAGCGGACAACAGTTTGTCCACCTTTACCTTTAGGGCTTGTTGCCTCTCCGGGGTGAACTTGTGTCGCTTCTGATGAATAGGCTTGGAGCCCGGGGCGACGCTCAGTCGATGCATGATCAGATCTTCGAAAATCCCGGGCATGTCGGACGGAGTCCAGGCGAAGAGGTTGATGTTGCGGCGGATGCAATCAATCAGGCCCGGCTTCAAGTCGGGGGATAGGGTGCGGCTCACACGGAAACATTTGGATTTGTCTTCCGCCTCGAACGAGACTTCCTCCAGTTCGTCCGCCGGTTCTGACTCTGGATGGTCCCTCTCGGGAGGGAGCTGAACTGCGTCGAGGGGATATACCCCACCCCCGACCGCAGTCATGTAGAACGAACGTGCCGACTCCTGGTTACCTCAGACGACCCCAACCCCAAGGACGGTGGGGAATTTCAGTTTCAGATGGTAGGCCGAGGGGACAGAGCCCGGGTCGGCTGAGGATGGCGTTGTATGCCGCCTTGACGTTGACCACCATGAAATCCATTAACTCGGTTCAGAGGATATGGGTTGTGCCTGCCGTTACATCTAGTGTCACAATCCCCTCAATTTGTACGGGGACGCCCGAAAACCCATGAAGGGTGTAACTGGCCAGCTTGAGCTTTTCTCGGGAGAGTTTGAGGTTCTCAAATGCTTCCAAGAAAGGATGTTAACCGAGTTGCCATTGTCCATCAGGATACGGCGGACCTCAAAGTTGGCCATGACAATGCTGATGATGAGGGCATTGCAGTGCGGAAGCCGGACACCTTCGAGGTCTTCTCCAAAGAAGGAGACCACCCGTTGCTGAACCCGAGAGGAGGGATGGTCCCGAACAGAGTTGACCTCTCAGACGAAGGCCTTACGAGAGGTATTGGATTCTCCTCCCATGGGTCTGTCGTGGATGCAGTGCAGGATAGCCAGTCCTCCTGCTTCCTCGGGTTCGGGGTCCTGCTTGGGCCTCCAGCTGGTCGTCCGTGGAGGAGGCGAAGGCCTCGGGCTCCTCAGTTCTCTCCGGTCTTTGTGATTGGCCCGGGCAAACTCCCTCAAACACCCTTGTTGGATGAGGGTTTCAATATCGTCTTTGAGGGCTCGGCAATGATTTATCTCATGCCCGGTGTCTCAGTGGAAGCGGCAGTAGAACCTTTGGTCTCGCTTCTTGCCGTTGTTGCTCGGTCGGGGAGGGAATCGGACGATCCCTTTATCCTCGATCTCCATCAAAATTGTCGAGACATTCTGGGTCGGGGGCGTATATCTCTCGAATCGGGGGACCAGAGGGACCCTCTTCAGACCAGTTGTTTCTTTCGCGGGTTTCTTGAAGGGCTCGGTGTCATCGACCCTACGCTTTCCCTTAGCCGTGGCTTCTTTGGTGCCCTCCGGATCGAGGGCCTCCTCGGCCCGAATATACTTCTCGACCCTGTTGAGTAGGTCGGGGAAGTCCATGGGTGGCTTTTTGGCTAAGGAAGCCTTGAGCTGGCTGTGGCGGATGTTGTGTCGGAAGGCTGCGAGGCAACACCCACGTCAAGGGAGGAGACAGACCTCGCCTTGGTGGTGAATCTCCAAACGAACTCACGGAGGGATTCCCCATCCTTCTGTTTGAGGTCCAGAAGGGAAGCGCTCGTCTTTTTGACCTTCCTGCTGGTCACAAAGTAGGCTAGGAAGCCCGCCTCTAGTTGTGAGAACCATTCCTGAGCCAGTGGTAACTTTTGAGAACCATTCCCGAGCCGAACCATGAAGGGTAGCAGGGAAGACGCGGCAGAGGAGGGGATCCGCAATGCTGTGAATCATCATGAGGGTCTTAAACCCCTCCATGTAATTAGCGGTATCACCTTCGCCATTGTAGGTCTCGAATTGAGGAGGCCTGAAATTCCGGGGGATCTCGGCCTCTAGGATTTGAGGGGAGAATGGGGGTCTAGTCGGCCGATGACCGCGACCCGGTATCGATCCGCCCTCGCCAAGATGAGAGAGGCGGTTCTCCATCTCCTGTAAACATCGGAGGACGACACCTGCCTGTTCCTAGGGCGGGCCGATCCGTGGGATTCGCCGCCCCTTGTTTCTGACAGTGGGTCAAAACTGTTACGGACCTCGGTACCCTGGCCACCTCGGATGGCTTGGAGGACCTCGTCCCGAAAATTTTGGAACTCGGACCTCGTGACGGGGGCTTGCCCCACCGGGTCCTGCGGGGGGGGGGGGGGGGGGGGGGAGGTCCAGGAGTCGAGCGGCTGTGTTCTGGATTGCGCTCTTGGGACGGTTGTCGGCGATGGTTCGAGACCGAGTTGGAAGCGACCTCTCCCCTTGTCTGGCTGGCCTACCGATCTAAGATGATGCGGCGTAAATCAGTCGCATTCGAGGGTCTTGCCGCGTTGTCGACCCGAGGTTGGTTGGAACCCTGGGCATCCGCACGGCTGTGATGTGGAGGGCCCGGATGTCGTGCTAAGGTGACGACCTTTCTGGCTTTGGGAGTCATGGAAGAGCTCGGACTTGAGGTGACGTCCCTAACTGGGCTCAGTCTGGCAACAGTACTAAGATAATTTCCTACAGACGACGCCAACCTGGTGCTATTTGTTTTTGGGGTGTGGGGGCAGCAGGTGTGGGTTATTGTAATTTGTGAAGGGGAAACTATGGTACTGGCGTCGGTCCGACCCTGGGGAGTAGGACCGGCTCGGGAGTAAGAGCATAGAGGTAGAGATCAGGTGCTCTGCTCGGATCCAGTAGCTCGGCTCGGATCTTTGATGTTTGGCTTGGTCTTCTGTACCTGTACATTGCTTAGAAACACGGGGAGAAGTTCCGGCGACAGGCCCTCCGACGATCTAGTCAGTGAGAAAGCAACAGTAACTAGGGTTCAGGCGGGAAAAGATTGATTACCTAGTGAAGTGGGGAGGGGGTCTGGTATTTATAGGCAGGGGTAAATGGGTCTGGGACCTTAACGGGCCGGGTCGGACTCGTTTGCCTGTGGGCTTGAGGTGGCAGGAGCCCGTTGGACTTCCATTGACCTGATGATCAGGGAAGAGTGGGATTTGAGGGGATCTGATGGCCCAGGATGGGCCACGTCATCTAACCCATATCAATTACCAAAACAGCCCACTTGCTATCTCAGATAGCGAGTGTTGTGAAAACCCCATCGCTATCTGAGATAGCGAGTGTATGGTCATGTGTTTCTCCATACTTTGGAGATAATTAGAGAAAAATACCAAATTTAGACTCGCTGTTTTAGATAGCGAGTGTTTTTGTACCACACTGCTAACTGAGATAGCGAGTGTATGGTTTTGTAGAAAAATACCAAGTTTTGACTCGCTATCTCAGTTAGCGAGTGAGTTTGTACCAAACTCGTTAACTGAGATAGCGAGTGTCGATTGGGATGAAGAAAAATACCACTAGGTTTAGACTCGCTGTCTCAGTTAACGAGTGTGTTTGTATCACACTCGCTAACTGAGATAGAGAGTGTCGATTGGGGAGTTTTTAAAGACTCGCTATCTCTGCTATCTCATTTCACTCTTTCCATTCTCTATCTCGTCTCCCCTAAATCTGAACGAAACCCAAAACCTTAGCCTCCCAAAATCGTTATTTTCCCAACAAAATTCGTCCAAAATCTATTGAGATCAACTTCATCACTCTCAACCCTCTCTGCTCCCACTCTGAAAACCCTAAACCCATCACCAAAGATCCGAATTTGGTTGATTTCTTGAATAGTAAAGAGGATTGTGGCGGAAGCGGGTGCATTCATCTCATCCTTATTATCTACCTCCTAAAGCACTTATCTATCGTATGGTAAGTCTTCACACGTTTGCAATTAGATTTTGGGTTAATTTTGTTTGTGGGTTTCTTAGAACGTAATTTTGAGAGCCCATGATTTGTCGGAAGATTAGTTAAAAGAGAAATTTAGTATTTATTTTGTATGTTTAGTTAAAAGAGAAATGTAATGAAGTGAAACTTTGAGACTATATGAAAAAATTAGTACATTACCGTAGAATGCGAAAATAAAAAAGAAAATAGAGAACATATGCTAGCATCCAATTTTTCATATCTGCAAAAATATCATATCACATATTGAATATACATCAATTGATTACATTCCTACTTTAGTTTTTCAATTACTTTTATATAAAGTTTACCTATTTTCTTAATAGTTAGAGTTAAATATATATTTATGTATATTTAGTTAAAACTGAAATGTTTCTTTGTGATATAATTTGATTTTGACATAAATAAGATTATCAACATATAATTTAATTTTGAACTAACATGTTGAGAGTTTTTATATAAATATAAGTACTAGATATTTGTCCATATTATTGTTGAATTCTTCAATTATATGTGTGTATTTTATTGGTGTTAAATTATTTGTTTTTAGAGAATGCAATTATACTATACCGAAATACATATAAAATTGTAGGAACGAGTATGGAACAGACGCGGAATATTCATGAAGAAGGAACGAGTAGTAGACCCCCAAGTAACCGAGGCCGCGGGGGACCACGAACATGTTATGGACGACCCCCAAGTAGTGGTCGCTAGGCGTGGACAAAGACACAAAAATGTAAGATAATTGTCTTTATTCAATTAATTTGATTTTGCTTTAATAAAATAGTATATTGTGAAATTGATGTTTATTGTTATTTGTTGTGTAGGTCGAGTCAGGTCCGTCTTCTTCACCACATCAGCCAGGTTCGTCTTCTTTACTAAATCAACCGGGCATCTTCTTCGCGAAATGAGTCAGGCCCTTCTTCATCATCTTATGTTCCCCCAGTGTAGGGATGGCAATCGGGCCGGGCTGACTCGCGACCCACTCGCCAAAACCCGGTCCGTTCAAATATGGTTCGGGTCCGGGTTGAACCCGCGAGTCTAAGCAGGCCGACCCGGGTCGTCAAATAAGGGTTTCCAACTCGTTGAACCCGACCCATGAACCCGATGAATAGTGACGAACCCGCCCACCAACCTGCGAGTCAACCCGTGGGTTTCGAACCGTTAAATCTGTACGAGCCAAACGCTCGACCCGTGGGTCCAATGGACGAAAAGCAGAGGTCGTTGCTGTTCTAGCCGTTTTTTTTGGGTTTTTTGGTTTTTTTGGTTTTTTTTGGTTTTTTGGGTTTTTCCTTATAAATACCCCTTAAACCCAATCTAAAAAATTTACACCTAATTCTCTTACTCTCTCTACTACTACTACTCAATTCAATCTCAATTTTTTGAAATTTTGTCAACAAAGAAGCCAGCAACTTATAAGCGACAAATTCCGATCGTATCGAATTCAACATTCAACTACGTCTTCAAGTCTTCAACTCCTCCAAGGCTCCAACAAAGAAGCTTTTTTTCTATCTATATACGAGTCCGGACTTCTACTTCTACGTCTACTTTTATTTTCACTCTCATTCTATATACGAGTATCCGTGAAGTACGGTATCAAAATTTCACAGCCCTCTTATTGTCTTGATATTTTTTTGTAGTTATAATTTTTTTAATCATATTTGTTTGTTGATTTTTTTATCTTCTCTCTCACAACCCTCCTATTGTTTTCTAGAATTTTTTTTCTAACTTATCTCGCCTAAATTGTATTCAACATGTCTAGATCACGAGGTAGCGGTCGTAGCCAAAGTGGACAAAATTCCACCGACGCTTCTCATAGGCCTCCGATTGTCCCACAAAATGAGCCCACCGAAGAGTACCCTATGACCGGACACATTGGTACACACGATGAGTTTGTAGGAGACATAGACATAGAAGAAGAACCACAAACACAAGCAACTGAAACAACACAACCGGGTAGTAGTAGGAAAACTAGAGGTGAAACTAGTGATTGGCACAAATTTTATGATTATATTCCGGACGAAGAAAATACGGGTGTAGGTATAAAAATTTGTAAAACATGTTCGAAGCCATACAAATGGAAGATGGGTGAGGGGACGGGCACAATAAAATGACACATCCAAAATGTACACAAAGAATTTCTTGTAGACCTACTCGGCCAACAAAAAATCTACCCTAGGACCGGTGTAGTTGATAGCCATTCTTATGATTCCGAACTTGTTCGTCGGGAAATGGCCCGATTAGTAATCAAGGAAGAGTTACCATTTTTCTATTCCGAGAGTAGGGTCTTAGAAACTTTTAATCAAACTGCCTTAAACTCACACTTTAAAAGAATCCTTAGGAATACTTTGAAGTCTGATTGTTTTAAAATGTACAATGAAATGGGAGAAGCTTTGATTGTCATTTTATGGAGTTTAACTTGTAGAGTTTCTCTAACTTTCGATTGTTAGAAGGGTTGCAATAATATTCCAATGATGGAAATAACTTGTCATTGGATTGACAGTGATTGGACCCTTCAAAAAAGGATCATATCACTTGTCGTGTTACCATATCCCCATAGTGATAATGAAATTGCAAATCGTATTTTAGAAATTTGTGATTTTTTTCATATTCGTGATAAAATTATGTGTATAAGCTTTGATAATGCATCTACAACAATGCATCAATTATTATATTAAAAACCACATTAAACCCTCCATCTGACAATATTTTTCATGTTAGATATGCATGTCATATTATAAATCTATGTGTTCAAGATGCATTAAAAATAGCCAACCCATATATAGTTAACATTAGAAATTGTGTACATTTTATTGCATTAAGTGGTCCTATATTTCAAAAATGGAAAGCTTGGTGTAGACTTAAAAATATGCATTTTAGAAAATTTCCAAAGGATGTTAAACACCGATGGAACTCTACTTTTGATTTGCTACATGTTGTTACTGAATATAAAGCATGTATAAATGATTTTTGTATGGCAAAAAATATGCCAAATTTTGAAATGACTCCCCAAGCTTAGTTTTATGCCGAATCTTTGTTAAATTTTTTAGAACCGTTTAAAATCGCAACTTTAAAATTTTCAAAATCTTATAAATCTACTTCTAGTAGCATTTTTATTTCAATAGTTACTATGATGCAAACTTTCAAAGAAATGAACGATGATGCTTTTATTGGTCATATTGTGAAACCTGCATACACCAAAATTTTGAAGTATTTTAATTCTCCTCCTATATTGTATTGTATTGCTACTGTGATGGATCCTCGTATCAAATTAGAATGTACGAAGAGTTTGATTGAAATAATTTTTACTTTGCTTGGGAGAGATGAATGTGAAATTGATTGCGAAACATTTTTAGCTAAATTTGAATCGACATTATATAACTTGTATGACTATTATGATAGAAGCTTTTCATCTAGTAGTACTACTACTTTAGTACTTCTTCTTCTTCTACTTCTACAGGTAAGGGTAAGAATAAATTAGATGATGCCACATTTAATTTACTTGCAAAAATTCAATAAAAAAAAGCTAGGACTAATCAACCAAATAAATTACATTGGTATAATCAACAAGATTCTGAAAGTTTTACTTCTTCATTAGATATTTCACAATGGTGAAAAGACCATGAACATACTTATAGCATTCTTAAATATATGGCTAAAGATCTATTAACTCCTCTTGTCTCTATAGTTGTTTCAGAAAGTACATTTTCTACAAGTGAAAGGGTTCTAACCGATTATAGGAATCGCTTGAAGCCCCAATCATTGGAGATGCTCGTCTGTACGAAAGGCTGGATGAAGGCCGAAGATAGGACTCAAGGAATAAGGTTCGACACGTCTACAAGTGGAAGCAACTCGCCGGAAGAACAACAACAACAACAATAGCAACCAACATCAAGCATTGAAGACCAACAACAACAACTTGAAGACCAACATATGCAAGAAATTTGTAAATGTATAAAAAATTGTAATGAATCTTTGTTTCTTATAAATAAGTTGGAAAATTGAAGAAAATTGTCATTTTATAGAAGAAAATTGTAATTGTATAGAACCAATTTATAATAATTCTTTGTTTCTTATAAAAAAGTTGGACATTTGTAAAAGTTAAAATCATATGATTAATATATACATTTTTTTCTCGCAATTTCACTCTTTAATTATTATTATTATTATTATTATTATTATCATTATTATTATTATTATTATTATTGCTACAATTTTTTAAGTAAAAAATAAATAAAATTCAAACACACGGGCCAACCCGCGACCTGACCCGGGTTGGACCCAAATGGGTTCACTGGTTGGGAGGGTCGAAATTTTGCAAATTCAACCCGGACCGACCCGGTTAACCAACCGATCCGACCCGGCTAACTTCGATTCCAACCTGAGCGGGTCCGACCCGACCTGGCCCGATCGACCCGGTTGCCAACCCTACCCCAGTGGGTCCCGATCATCTCGACCTATGGCTATTAAAATTGCAAGGGCAACATCATTCGAATGACGAGTGGGACGAACAATCGAAGGAGTGTACTTTTCGGGGGCCCGCCACTTTGTTAATGCATCCACGTATCCACAAGTTGTTACGGGATTGCGGGTTGTACGACATCGGCTTCATGAGTTCAATTAAGGCCTATCTTCCTCTTCTAACTACCCTTCTCGAACGTTGGCGTCCGGAAACGCACAGTTTTCACTTGCCGGTAAGGGAGATATAAGTCACATGTGTTGCAGTGATCACAGGTCTTCCCATCAATGGACAGGTCATAACTGGATGATGGATATAACCCATGTTTTCCCAAAAATATATTTTTGTGTATTTTCAGTATTAAAAATTTTCACAAATTGTTTTCGGTTTTCAAATTCTGTTGTCAAAATATATTATTAGATCTTCTATTAAAACATATTTTTAATCAGTAGTTTATTTATAACTAGTTCCCAATGATATTTTTTTATAATACAAATATTTTTATTATGCTTTGGATTATAATGTGTTGATTTTTGTATTATTAATATTATTTTTGTTAATGCTCATTATGATTATTGTTATTTTTGTTATTCGTGTTATTTTATCTTTTACTCTTGATTGTTAATTTAAAAATCTATTTCTATTATTATTTGTATTTGTAGTATTTCAAATAATTTCTATCTTGTAGATCAATATATATTTTGATATATAATCTTACTTTTATTTATTACTTTATCTATTTGATTTGATCTTTTATTTAAATCCTATTTGTTATCCTATGCCATTAATCCATATCTATACCCATTAAACAATCCTATTACTACTCCTAATTACCCACAACCCAATTACCCATTAACCCTAATTCTAAACCCGACGCCCAGCCTAACCCCAGGCCGAGCCCCCCTCCTTCCGGCCTGTGCACACTCCGATGCCGCAACACCCCAAACCCGAGCCCCCATCATCCCTTGGTTGACCATCCCCCACACCACCATATAATCCCTAGTCTCTCTCTTTTGGTGTTCTCTTGTGGCCGCAAGCCACTATTGTCATCATCCCTCTTGGATCATCTCTCTTTTGGTGAAATTATTCGTGTGGAGATTTTCGCTCAAGTTTGCTTGGATTCATTCATTCGTAGATTTTCGTTCGTGGATTTTGCTCGTTGTCGGGAATCCATTCCAGTTATTCTTGATTTACGTCGTTCTTTATCTTCGATTAAAGCAAGTAACTTGTACTCCAATTTCTTTGATTGGTACAAGTCAAAAATACCACCTATAGTGTAGTTGGATCTAGAGATGACTCTTGTGTGTTATCCTTGATGGGTTTTGTCTCTATTGTGAAAACTTGACCATAGTTGCCTCACAACACAATATGGATATGAATTAACTTAGGTTTTGTCTATTCTTGATTTGATCATGTATGTGAGACTTCTTGTGAGAATTTGGGTATTTGTTGGGATCCATGTGATAACCTTGCTTTGGATATGTTAATTACCCTATTTCATTTTGTTTGGACACTTGGTAGACTAGATTTCAGGTTTGGATATGTTTGGATCAAGTTTTGTTTGAATGATGTTGATTTTGGTTTTTGAGGAAAATCTGTATTTTGTCGATGTTCTGTTTTTGTATAGTATTTCAGACCATATTAAAGTCAAAATCCTAATTTCAGTATAAAATATGAGTTTTAGAGAATTTCGTCTATTTTCAAACCTCTCTGACCTTGCTCGATTTCGTTTTCATATGAGTGACTTATGATAGTTTTACTACAGAGGTGTATTATGTTTCCAGATTTCGTTTCTCAACGATTTTGTTGATTAAAGTATTTTGTTACTTGTGCTACACATATTATTTTGATCTGAAACTTTGGTCAGTTTTTCTATACCTATCTAGGGATTACCCAGAATTTTGGTAAATTTTATTGATGCGTTTTATATATCGTTTCATGCATGTTTACAAAAGTCATACTTGCTGTATTTTGCTCGATGTTCTGTAAAGAATCTTATTTTCACCCTGATTCCTTTTACTGTATGAAAAATATTTGTGAAATATGAAAGTTTAATTATTTTGCTACTTTCATCTCTTTTTGGCGGATTTGGATTTCGTTTCACGGCTTGCGAGATATTTCAGTTTTCGTACAGCAGTGTTGGGAATTCCAGATTTTCCAAAGTATTGTTTCTTGATATTTTCTTATTTTTGATGACTAAACTAATTTTACTGGAATATTATGAAACTTTATATTCTGATTCTAGACATATAGGGGAATACCCCAGATTTTTCCTGAATTTATTTGAGAGGTTTTGATGCGGTTTTCCTGACTGAAAATTCGTTTTACTGATTTCTGTCTAAACATGATTTTCTGGATTCAAACCTGTTTTGAGTTATGATGTTGTGAATTACTATATGACTTATTTATACTCGTTGGATTTGTGTAGAAGTCTATTTTTCAGATCCTTCGACGAATTCAGATTTGGATATTTGTAGTAGCGGGAATCACTGTTTTAGTACAACACTGTCTTGCTGTCCTGAACTAGAAAACTAGTTGTTTTACCATGTTATGTGTTATCTTGTACCTGTACTTGTTTATCTTGCACCCTGAACTTGATACATGTTTATACCCTATTATCTTTGCTTTGTTTTGCGACATATATATGCATGCCTGATTATAATAATAAGTAACCAAGCCGGGATTAATGGGGAAGATCTAGTAGTGGATAATTCAGAAACGTGTACTCGAAAGGGGGTCCGTGTTTCCCATATTTGGAATTTGGTATATAATTTGGATTATTTGGAATTTGGTATATGATTTGGATTATTTGGAATTTGGTATATGATTTGGTTAATTTGGAATTTGGTATATGATTTGGATTACTTGTCCCTGAGTACACTGTCCTCTATGGTCCACTATGAATTCTAAAATGAAATTGCATTGACTGTAGCAACCATGTAGTAAAAAGGATGGATGCATGAAGTGCTACCTAGATAGTAATAATACAAGACTTAAACATGATTAATTGACACTAGATACTTGATCACTTGAACATGATTACTTGACTCTTGCTACTTGATACTTGTACTTGACTACATGATACATGAGATTTGATGCTTGATATATGTTTACATGATACTTGATACTTGGTTACATGATACTTGTTCACTTGACACTTGATACATAATACTTGTACTTGTTCACCTTACCATGCTAGTTGTTATGTTTTGTTATCATGCTTATGCCATGTTATTAGTTAGTTTTCCCATGTACTTGTATCCTACATTATAAGTGGCCCGTAATTTGCAATTGACGGGTACTTAATTTTTTCTCTTTCCCTCTTCCCTACAATCGTTGAATTGCAGATTTTGGAGAACAGGTTCCAGACGGTATTGATGACATGAAGTATTAGTATTGGATCTTATTATTATTATTTCTTGTAGTTTGCTTGAACAAAAATTTTATTCATGTATTTGGATTTATTCTTGTATTTGGGCAATGTGACCCAGGATTTATTGTGTATTTCAGATCATGACTATTTGAGATTAATATATTTTATTTCAAGTGTTCTTGTTGGTATTTGGTTCATATGTGCATGTGGTTGACTTTCCTGGCTTCCGACTCTGATTATTCCTGTGATATGTTGTAAAGATTTCTGAACAACTTATGGATGATGAAAATCATTCGCTGGGCCAATGTTACGTGCTCGTATTCCGTATTTTTGGAAAGTGGGGCGTGATAATGGATTTCGATCCACAGTTTTTTATCACATAATATCTTGGAGTTGGGCCAGATCCTAGGGCTATTGTCGGAAAGTCGCTTCAGTTGAAATGGTTGAAGGATACTTTCAACAATAAGTTGAATAAAGATTCTAACGACTTTGAAGTCCAGTTCTATTGCAGAGCGTACATTATGTTTGGAGGTGTAATGTTCCCGAACTCCACCGGTATTTCTGTTCCCTTAATGTACTTATCTCTAATCGCATATCTCGGAACCGTTGGGGCATACAGTTGGGGTAGTGCAGCGTTGGCTACTTTATATCGAAGTTTGTGCAAATTCACTCTTGGTGCTAGTCAGATGAATGGACCGATGTTGTTACAAGTATGGAGTTGGGAACGCATACATATTGGTAGACCCATAGTTAGTAGGCAACCATCAAAGTGGACGCATGTTGCCGATGACCCTCACATGAAACCACCACAAGATGTATGCTGACCTGGATCCCTAACATGGAAGGCTAACCCAAATCGCTGCTTGACATACTACATGGACGAGTTTGATACGTTGACGGATGACTGTGTCAAGTGGGAGTCTTGTACGGAGGAACATTTAGCGAGATTGCCATCTGTGTGCACAGCGACTCGTGAGCTATGGTTGTGTTAACTTTGGAACAGTGGAGTCCTATTTTGTGGATAGAGTACTTCGACAATTTGGCCTCCGTCAAAACATTCCGGTCGCAGAATCTTTTAATGCAAATTCGCATGGTATTACCGATATGGGGACAGTCCGGTCACGATTGGGCTGCTAGTTTGCACACCCACGTAGATATATGGAACAATCACCATTTTGATCACATAACTGTTAATATTCCACCATTCGATGCAGATTTACATGGACCGTATATGATGTGGTATCGAAGAATGACTCGACTTTATATATCTCCTACATCTCAAATGCCTGCGGGTGTGTGTGTGCAAGCACCGACTCGGCGATGATCCGCTGATCCAGCTGACGGCCATTCCGTTCATTTACCAATGTTTCAACCGAAGTCAACATTGATTCAGGATCTCGTTAATTTTATTTTGTGTCTATTCGTTTTATATTACACATATACATGTACATTATATATTATGCGTTAAATAAATGTTATTTGTTTGAGTGTAGATGGCTCAAACATGGATTGAGACAAAAGAATGTGCGAAGGTGTTAAAGAGCAATATTGCTAAACCATCAAAGGAGTTTGCATGGAAAAATGGTTCATTCTTGTCGGGCACAAGCTGACCTTGTTGGCAAAGAAAATAGAATAGACGCTATATTGACGGATCCAGTGCACCGAACGGGTCGTCGAAAGACAATGGCCACAGAACCTCTGTATCGTCAAAGAGTATTAGAAGAACGAAGAGAGGAGGAGCATGTCGATGAGCCAGGAGAAGATGATGATGATGACATTCCTCTTTCCGGACTTACTCAAGAAACTCCGAGGCGTCCTAAACGAATGAGGAGACCCCCAAACTTGTTCACCCCCGATCCATGAACACTTAGAGATGTTAATTTTATTTAGTTTGTTATATTTGGTAAAATGTATAAATTTGGGACTGTGGGAACTTTCCATTTATTCTTGTATGTGTTTGTTTGCCTGTGTTAGTTTATGTTAGTCTGTGTTTGTTTATTTTCATTGTTGTGTTTGTTTGTATGTTTTTGTATTGTTTATATTCATTGCTGCGATGGTTGGATGTGTTTGAGATTATGAGACTTTGAGATTCTATGTTTGTGTGATTTTCAGAGACTTTGGGAGTGTATGAATCCCATATGACTGATTATATGTTTGAGATTATGAGACTCTGAGAAGTTGAAAAACTGGATTGAGAATATGAGAGTTTGAGATTATATGTTTGAAATTATATGTATACAGGGAAGACTTTGAGAAGTTAAAAAGCTGGGTTGTGAAGATAACTAGGAACGCTATCACAGATAACGAGCCTGATTCAAAGAGGGTCGCTATCTGAGATAGTGACTGTGGGTATTTCTGATTTCCAGAGACTTCAAAGTCCCTGGAAAATTAGAAATCCTCACAGTCGCTATCCCAGATAGCGACCCTGGTTCCACTAAGGTCGTTATCTGAGATAGCGACTGTGAGGATTTCTAATAAGCGTGTTGGCTAATTGGCGAGTTGAATTTTTCCTTCACTTATAAGTGTGTTGGCTAATTGGTGACGGGTGACAAAGTAGGAATTGAGACGGTAGAAGATCATTTCCATAATTGCAGTTATGGGTAGACTACGAACACCTTTCAAAAATGAGTTGAATACTTCTAACAGGTTTGTACTCATTATGTCATATCGACGTCCTCCATCATCATGAAGAGCCCATTTCTCAACTGGTTTCCTTTTCAACCAAGTAGCCACCTCCACATTGACAGTTTCTAGCTCAGCGAGTTTACTATGGAACCTTTTCGATTGGTTTTGACATGCTATAATTTTAACTTTTTTCCTCATAGCTTTGCTACCTAATTTGGTGAAGAAATTTATAGCGAAATGTCACATACAATAACGATGATATGCATTTGGTTCGTTCCATGCTCCGTTTTGCATTTCCATGGCAGCCTAAATACCTGCATGACGATCGAAGATAACACATAACCCAAACCGATCAGTGACAAAAAAATGAATGCATCTGATGAACCATGTCCACATATATACACTCTCTCCATCAACTATTGTAAAGACATTTGGAAAAAGGCTATCATTCGTGTCCGGAAACGACAATTAACAAACAGTACTATTTTAGTTGTTCTAAAGTACCATTAACTTTATATAGTATTATTTTGGTTGTTCTAAAGTACCATTTCTCGAACCTGTAGTTCTAGAAAGATAATTGTAAATGTCATTCAACATGTCAACTCATGATCATTTTGGTGATTGAGAAAGAGCGTCTAAAATAAAACGAGGAAACTCATTCGGGATTTATAATTGGCTAAATTTTAGTAAACCCACCACAAGTTTCATGAGTTTGTAGATAATCGATTCCCTTTTTTTTGCAGTTTGCCTACATGTTTGACAAACTATGTTGCGGTTCGCCCATCTTCTCTTAAAAAACTTTTCACGTGATAGCATCCATCTCCTTAGGGGGTGAGTTTTTCCTAAAAATGCCCCTAACTATTATAGGATTAATCTAACCCTAATTATTCTAATCCTATTTAAAGAATTAATCTAGCCCTAATTATTCTAACGCTAATCAAATGATTAATCTAACCCTAATTTTGTATTAAACTATCTCCAACAATGCTAGTCATCTCTCATTTTTAGCCAAAATAACAGATTTAGGGAGAAAATTTTGTTCTAACAGGACTCGCCAAAATAGATATCTTAGATTTATTTGCCAGATCTGGCGAAGTTTTATCGCTAGCCAAAATTTTCCTTCTGCTCTTTCCGCCTCTCACGAAAATTTAGAAAAAAAGAAAAAAAAAAGAATTGAAACCCAAGTCTAGATAAGAAGAAATCATGATCGTGAATTCGCGAACTGGCGATCGCCAACTTCGTAAGCTCGCAAACTTCGTGAGCTCTCGAAATCTCTTCGCGAGAAAGATCTCTCATTTTTTTGGGGGCTTGGACTTTATATTTTAATTTAATTTAATTTTGGGCTTTAAAATAGGCTATCCAAAATAGCTTACATGGCTAGAGTGTGGATTTTTTTGCTAGCCAAATTATCAAATTATTCTTCATTTTGTCCATCCTAGCGAGCCAAAATGACTAGCGTGATTGGAGATGCTTTTAGTAAGAAATATTATATAATAGAGAGAGAATGCATACTTAAATTACTAGTTGTAAGGGTAAAATAGTCAAAAAACATAACAACTAGGAGCGCAGTGGGTCATTCGCAATACCACCTGACAAATAAGTAGGCAAACTGCAAAGAAAAAGAAAGATATGAGATGGGTTATCTGTAAATTCATGAAACATGGCCAAGTTTACTGAAATATTCCCTTTATCTACAAATTCCAAAAAAATGAAGAGTGTAAGGTACAACATTTATATCACGCTTTATTCTTTTATAATATAGAAGCATCAAAATAGAACTAGAAAATAAAAGATAGAGTGATTAAAAAATGAGAGAAGAGAGAGGGGAGCGGAGAGAGGTGCGTGCATGGTTGCCTTGGAACAAGAGCAAATCTTTTGCTCAAGTTCTAATGTCTCCACGCCCCCCTCTCATCATTACCCCCCCCCCCCCCCCCCCCAACTCATTGATCCCCACGCCCTTCTCAAAACCACCGAACCCCCTACTACACTCCACCGTCTCATCACCTGCCACCTCAAAACAAATACCCTTTTTCCTCCTAAACCCATTTTCCCTCCCAAACCCACTTATCCTAGAAACCCTAGACCAGAAAACCACAAATTCCCTTCTAAGAAGATGGAGAGGCGTTGCATGCGTTGCGGGGAGAACGACCACCAGACGGCAGATTGCCGTAAAAGTGGCATTCATTATTTTAACTGCCGCAAATTCGGGCACAAAGTTTGAGACTGCCCGCTTCACAACCGCAAGGAGTCCATGGCCATTGAAATGACCCACAACTCGAAGATCGCTTCAGCACTACCTGGACTGCATGCGAGCGCCTTCCTTTACCTGATAAACCCATGCACCCGTCCAGATACGGCGGCTATTGAGAGTGCTCTGAACTTCGCGTGGAAAAGGCAAGGAGGATGGTGGGTTGTGAAGAGAGTCAGCGATGGGTTCTTCCATGTCCAGTTCCCCTCTGAAGAGGAGGCTAAGAAGGCGATCGCTGATGGCGTTTCAAGTTCTCTGGTTTCAACGCAACTTTCTCACCATGGTCCATGGACTATGGAGCAAAGTTGAAACCTAAACCAAGCTTCATCTGGATAAATGTTCCACTCCTTCCCTTCCACATGTGGAAATCAAACCTCCCTCGAGCAATTGGTGAAACCGTTTGGAAAATTCATTACTATGAGTAGAGAGATGAAGAATGTGGTCTCTAGGGACCAAGCCCTCATCCTTATTGAAGTTGAAGATGTTAGCCTCATACCAAAGAATATCCAAATCCATTTCTCTATGCCATGGACCAAGGAGCTTCAGATACATGATGTCCCCGTGCTTATCCTTGGCAACCCCATCCCGACCGACGACGTTGTGCAAGGCAAAGTCCATCTTTTTACGTCAGGAAGTGGCTCCAACACCTCCTTCTAGCATCGTAGGGATTCTCCGACAGAGCAGCAAGATCGATCCAATCAGCCACCAATTCAGGGAATCATTGGCGACGCAAAAAGGAATGAGAAAATCATTAAGGCAAAATTTTCCATTAAGGAATCCGTTGCACAATCTTAGGAGCAACCAAATCAGGTAAATTTGGTAGGAAATTTTTTGAATATCTCTGGTCTTGCGGAATCAAGTTTGGAAGGTTCCAAATTGCCCCCCCCCCCAACAAAACGAATCATATTGAAGATTGTGTGGGGAGCAAATTAGGAGAAAAATTAGCTTTCAACTCCCCCCCCCAATAATTGAGATCCCCTCAGATTCCCTAAAAGGAAATATAGGGATTGCTTCTAGCAAATCCAATAATAATCCTGATAGCTCTGCTAGCTCTCAAGACAATACCCCCGAGGAGGAGATTAGGCAGATGATTTGGAAGGGGAAAGTTGTTAATATCCCACTCTCACTTTTCAAAGAGATCCAGCATGCGGTTGAGTCTGTTCTTGAGATGTTTGTGACTAAGTGGGTGGCAAAGCTTGTAGCCCCCAAGGTTATGCAATTCAGCTCCGGAGCTGGGGGAGCTCGTGAAACAAGTTTCAAAACCAAGTCTCTCATCCCTCGGCATCATAAGGCCAATACCTCTTCTAGCACGGGATCTGTTCCACCTGGCTTTGACGAAGAAACTAGCAAGCAGCGCAAGAGATGCAAATCAACATCCAAAGCCACCAATACCAGGCCATTCATGAAGCACATGTGCTCTTCCCTCAAGTCAGCCTCCTTCCGCAATAATGAAGGTACTTCATCTTCTATGATTTCAGTTACCAAAGCTTGCAATAATCCTTTCACTTTATTATCTATTGAGGATATAAATGAGATAGCTGAATCTGCAGGAGTGGAGGCTATTGGGCCACACTCAGTCGATAAACTTAAGCAACCTGTGAGCAACGCTGTTGATCCCCCAGATCAACAGAAATAGCTCAACTGAGTGCTTGAGTTTATTGGCCTCTACTTTGATTATTTGCATTCCTGCTTGTCTTTCTCTTGTTTCAATGAAGATTGGCAAGGGGAATGTTTGAAGGTTGGGTAACCCCAACAAATGTGCCCTGATTAAGGATGGTATAAGAAATGCTGAAATTACTGTGGCCTGTCTACAAGAATCCAAACTCACAAACCCATCTACTAGAAAACTTGCATCCATTGGAGGAACTTCACTCACCAATTGAAAATCTCTTGATGCTATTGAGAGTTGCGGCGGTATTCTTATTGGATGGGATGATAAAATCCTGGATTGCTATTATTGTGCAGATGGTATTTTCTCAATTTCCCTCTCCTTCCGCAACAGAATCACTGGAACTGAGTGGTCTCTTACTTCAGTTGCACCTTTTTGAACTTGATGACAGAAACCTTTGCTTCAGTGAAATCAAACTTCGTAGAAGATTCTTATGTGATGCCTGGGTCATTTGTGGAGATTTCAATGCCACCACTTCCAACTCTGAAAGGATTGGAGAGCAGAGTTCGAGCAGAGATATGAAGGAATTCAGGAACTGGATTCAGCAGATGCAACTTATCGATCTCCCCCTTGCAGGTAGAAAATACACTTGGTCTAATCTCAGAGCTAAGTCGGTACTTGCTGGACTGGACAGATTATTAATTTCAAGCCAATTTAAACAGCTATACCCAAATTGCATCCAACACTCCCTCCCGCGTATTGCCTCTGATCACTGTCCATTAATCTTGGAATCTCAGGCCATCCACACCAAGATCCATTATTTTAAATTTGACAAGGCTTGGGCCACTCATGAGAGTTTCACCCCTACTATTAATGCCTAGTGGACGAGCTTTACCTGCAGGGGATCATTAGTAGATGTTTTTGCTAAAAAATTAGTGCTGTTAAAGAGAAGGATTAAGCAATGAAGAAATGAGGAGTTTGGACACATTCCACTTCGCAAGAAGGCTCTCCTTGATAAAATTCACCAACTTGACATCTTGGCAGATAACCAACCCCTAGACAGCACTCAATCAAACGAACTCTCTGATGCACACAGAGATTACCAGAGCTTAGTGCAAGCGGAGGTTACCTACTGGTAGGGGTGGACAATTATTATCCGAACCGACCAATCCAAACCAATCCAACCCGAACTGACCGGTTTTTAACCGAACCAATTGGGGGTTTGGATTGGATCGGTTCTTGATCTTCAATAACCAATTGGACCGGTTCGGTTGTTGGATGAGGCTTTCAAATAACCGATGAAACCGAACCAATCATACCTCTATGCATAAGTCCATAAAAAAATATAGTTCTCCTTTAATTTCTTGAATATACAAATAGTCATTTCTCATTTTTCTTGAGATACAAATAGTCTTTTTTAGTTTGTTTAATACAAACCGAGTAGTTGTTCTACCTATGTTTTGATTCTCCATAATCCTATGTGTTATGTTGTTGAGAAATGCTTGATTTACAGTGTGACCCAACTTAATAGAATCATAAAGTTGATGCAACATTTAGTAGTTACTTTAATCAAGTCAAGCAGAAATTATTTTCTAAATCTTTTTTTATTGCACCTGAAATTCAATTAGCTATGGTTATTTATGTTTCTTTTATGATAATAAACTAAGATTACAGAAGTATGCAAGTGAAAAAGCAGTTTATCTCACTCATTTAAACGTCATCATCTCAAACAATTAGTGCAAAATTTATTAACTACTTGTGGTTTTATGAATCTTCATTTTAAATTCATTTCTGAATAACAAATAACAGGTTGTTTCTTAAGTGTGATTGAAATTGATCTTTTAAATTTCAACAAAATTATGAATGATGTTAAAGGTAAAAAGTAGCACGCCAAACCGACCATCCAATCCAATCCAGACCGAGCTTAATCAGTTTCGATGGAAACCCATCCAATTAAGGTTCGAATTGGTTGCGGATGAGAAAATTTAAAAACCAATCTTTTTTGGATCGATGATGGATGGTCCATATTAGGTCGGATACCAACCGATGCCCACTCCTACCTACTGGAGGCAGAGATCAAGAGTGACTTGGATCAAGGAGGGTGATGCCAACACAAAGTTCTTTCATTCAATAGCTAATGGGAGGTGTCGAAAGAACTTCATTTATTCCCTGCTTCATAATAGAGATCTTATTACTGATCAATGTTCAATCCGTTCCTGCTTCGAGCAACATTTTAGAGGCATCTGTGGATGTACTTTGTCCCTTGATTTTAGAATCGACTGGGCAACCCTCTACCTTAATCCAACTATTGATCTTTCTGGGCTCGAAGAACCATTAAGTAGGGAAGAGATTAAGAAAGTTGTCTTTAGCATGAATGGAGACAAGGCCCCTGGCCTCGATGGCTTCTCGATACACTTCGATCAACAATACTGGGAAATCATTCAAGATGACTTATGTTGTATGCTGCTGGGAATTCAAAATGGGAAGGCCGCTATTAGTAGACTAAACTATTCGATTATTGTTCTAATCCCCAAGTGTGAAGGGGCTAACTCAGTCTCTGATTACCGTCCCATTAGCCTCCTTAACTGTTCTATGAAGATCTCTACCAAAATCCTCACAATCAGGCTCAGCCTCCTACTCCATTTTCTGGTTTCCTCATCAGAAAGTGCTTTCCTCAAAGGCAAATTGACTGTGGACTGCTTTCTTGTAGCCCATGAAGCTATCAACCTATGTTGTACCAAAAAATCAGATACCCTCATGCTAAAAATTGACTTCCACAAAGCCTTTGATACCCTCAGTTGGACTTTCATTGAGCAAATGCTTGATGTCAGAGGCTTCGGCCCAAGCTGACGCAGATGGATTAATGCAATCCTTCACTCAACTAAATCCTCTGTGTTCTAATCCCCAAGTGTGAAGGGGCTAACTCAGTCTCTGATTACCGTCCCATTAGCCTCCTTAACTGTTCTATGAAGATCTTTACCAAAATCCTCACAATCAGGCTCAGCCTCCTACTCCATTTTCTGGTTTCCTCATCACAAAGTGCTTTCCTCAAAGGCAAATTGACTGTGGACTGCTTTCTTGTAGCCCATGAAGCTATCAACCTATGTTGTACCAAAAAATCAGATACCCTCATGCTAAAAATTGACTTCCACAAAGCCTTTGATACCCTCAGTTGGACTTTCATTGAGCAAATGCTTGATGTCAGAGGCTTCGGCCCAAGCTGACGCAGATGGATTAATGCAATCCTTCACTCAACTAAATCCTCTGTTTTAGTTAATGAGGTAGGGGGCTAGACCATAAACTCAAAGAAAGGGCTTAAACAAGGTGACCCCCTATCTCCGATGCTCTTCATCCTGGCGATAGATGTGCTAACACAAATGCTGAGAAGTAGAAGAGACAACGACACATTTTCACAGCTACAACTCAGGGGCTCCCTAGCTTCGCTATCCATACTGCAATTTGCTGACGACACTTTGATTTTCTGCAAAGGTGATGAACAAGATGTGCTCCATCTAAAGTTGCTATTGCATATATTCGCGAATATCTTAGGCCTTCACATTAATCTCTCTAAATCATCCATTAACTACTTCGAGCATTCTAAAGCCAAGCTTCAGGCTTTTGCTCATATCCTAGGTTGCAAACAAGACTCGCTACCCACCAAATACTTAGGCATGCCCTTAACCAAAGGCAAATTAAAGAAAAGAGATTGGCAACCTCTTCTTCTTAAGATTGAGAGGAGATTTTCTACTTGGAAGGGGCGGATGCTATCTAGAGGAGGGAGACTGATCCTCATCAATTCGGTGCTTAGTGCAGTGCCGACATTCTTCGCTTCCTTCTTCAAATTGCAACATTGGGATATAGCAAGAATTGACCAAATACGAAGCAGATTCTTTTAGGTAGGCGGTGATGAAAACGCTGCTGGAGTCTCATGTACAAACTGGAAGCAGATTTGTCAGCCCAAAAAGTAAGGAGGCCTAGGCATTTTAAATCTTAACCAATTCAATAATGCTCTGCTTATGAAATGTTGGTGGAAAATTTTATCTAAGGAATCCCTTAGCACCCAAATTCTCAAATCCTTATATTTCAATAGATCGACCAACTCTTTCACCTGCAGTGCTCAAGCATCAGATTTCTTGAAAAATGTCCACAAGCTCAAAAAGCAATTCCACTAGGGGATTATTTGGCAAATTGGGAGATGAACAATGCTTAAATTCTGGACATCCAACTGGATTGAAGGCAGTAACATTTCCACCCTCTTCCCGACTCTGTTCGATGCTGCTTAGTACAAAGATGCACTAATTTGCTCTCAAGGCCATTTTCAGCAGGACAAATGGATTTGGAGACCAAGTTTACATACTATTTTCTCTTCCCATCTTCTCATTGAGAAGAATCAGCTACTAATACTTATCTCTCACATACAACCCTCTACAACCGCAGACATTGCAACTTGGAGGCACTCTAGCTCATTGAGCTTCACTGTCAAGTCTGCTTACGACTTCTACAGCATCTCAGGCCTCATATCCCCCTACCACCTAGCCTGTTGGAAGAGTTTGGCACCACTCAAATGCAAAAATTTCATCTGGATGTTGAGTTGGGAGATACTCAACTCCAAGGAGAGATTACACTCCAAGGGATGGGATAGGGATTAGACATGCACGACTTGTGCATACCCGGTTGAAACCACCTTCCATATTTTCTTTCAATGTCCATTGGTTGTTTAGGCTTGGCAACACTTCACACATCATTTCAATATTCCTAGCTTACCTACATCCACTGCTGACTGCTTCACACGATGGTGTTTTGACTCTCACAATCACAAGTTCTCACACTCTTGGCACATGGTTACACTCGCTGCTTGTTGGAGTATCTGGAATGCTAGAAATGATAGAATTTTCAATAACAAGCTTATTACTGTGGATAAACTCATCTCTAACATCAAATTCTAGTTCTCTCATTGGCTAGATAACAACGGAAGCTCTAAAAAGAAGGCCAAGATACTTCAAGAGCTTGAGGATACTGGAGATCGAGATCTGATGGGACCTGGGAGAGACTGTTTTGCTTCAAAGCTTGGGTAGCACTCAAGGATAACCGAACTTTGCACTGTGCTTTTGCTGGGGGTTTCTTTTTGTTCTTTTTGTTCTTTTTGGGGACTTTGTCTGTCCCATAACTTGTAATATTTGATCGTTTGTTTTTGTACTGTTGTTCTTGGGAGAGGATGTTTCTTTTGTTCGGGGGGCTGATATGTTGAGTGTACGGAGGATGAGATCATATCCTTGAGTCTAGTTGAGGTGTACGACAATAGTCCGCGGCCCTCTCTACAACTCAGTGTTATGCCATTTCAAACTCCACAGTGCTCATCCCGTTTTCCAACCCTTCCGTTATTACTTGTAATAGCTTATAACTCTTGCATATATATATATATATATATATATATATATATATATATATATATATATATATATATATATATATCTGTGAGGTAGGATTATCCTACCTTTTTCCAGTCAAGAAATAATAATAATATAGAAGCATCTCTAATCATTTATAATAATATTCTTATAATGGGAGAAGACTTTAGTGTCATTTGTCAATCTATTAATGTGTGCAACGCACGTGCATAACTATTATAAAGAAAGTCTCACGTTCGAGTCCTCAAAGCATCCGTAGTGGTTCCCTATATTTCCAAAATTTGGAAAATATAGGGAACGAGCAGCTGCAGTCGTTCCATGTATTTCCAAATTTTAGAAAAAAGGGAACAGTAACCTTCTATAATTGAGAGAAGATATAGAGATTTCCTAAATATAGGAATCGAAGGATCATCTGTCGTCCGTTCTAATTTTTTTGGATTGGACGAAAGATGATCTTTCGTCATCTTTCGTTTGTTTAAAAAAAAATCCATCTAATCGGACGAAAGATGATCTTCCGTATGAGCCCAAAATTTTTTTCAGTGTCGCACGCAACCAAAAAAATAAAAAGCGTAAAGTCACGGATGATGTTTGATTCATCGTCCGATCCATGCAAAAAAAACAACAAAAAAGAGGTTCGGACGAGAGAAGTTCCCATCTAAAACCAATTTCTTCTCAGGCTTTTGTATTTATTTCTATAGAACTATGCCTATAAGATTTATTATGAGTATATTTTAGATTTAATTGATATTTAATTAAGAATTAAGATTAATTAAGATTTAATCTTAATTCTTAATTTGGCTAAAAAGACTCAAATTTTGAGTTCGACGACTACAACGTGAACTCAAAACTCCTATTTATATTTGCCAATTTTGAACAATTTTGAGTTTCGACGACTGCAGATGCTCTCACTACGTCTGAATTTTTATTTTAAAAAAATTATATTTATTAAGACGTGCATTGCACGTGTAAATCTCTAATCATTTGTCATTTGTAAATCTCTAACACAAGTACAAAAGGCTTATCGTCATTTGTAAATCTATCAATCCGTGCAATGCATGTGTATAACTATTATAAAGGAGGTGTCAGAGCATCCACTATCGTCTGCTAAAAACCTAAAATATGGATATCTTGACAAAAAATCCGCCACTATCGTTAGCCAAATACCTACTTTTTGGAAAAACCATAAATAGTGCATTGCCATATATTGCAGAGTGAAATAGCAACTGCAAAATATAGAAAACGGAAGATGATCTTCCGTCTCTCAAATATTTTCAATTATTTGCAATATTAAATTAAGACAGACGAAAGATTTTCCTCCGTCTGAAGAGTATGAATGGTCAAAAATAGAGAGACGGAAGAAGATCTTTCGTATATATATATATATACATATAAAATTAAAATGGAGAGACGGAAAAAGATCTTCCGTCCCTCTCTTTTCTAATTTTTTTCGTCATTTTTTTTAATGGGAAAGAGACATGCGATTTTTTTTCCCTTCACTTTTTGTTGTTTTCAAAATTAAAAATAAAAATAAAAATATGCCCAAGCGGAAGAAGATCTTCTGGCTGGGCATTTAGAAAAAAAAAAGTCCCCCATACGGAAGATCTTCATCCGTTTTTTTTTTTTAATCGAGCGACCAGACGGAAGATCCGGATCAAATTTTTTTTATAAAAATTATTGTCAAACGGAACATGATCTTCCGTCTATCGAATCTTGGATATTAAAAAAATTAGTTATTTTATTAAACGGAGGATGTTCTTATGTCTGTATATTTTATTAATTTTTTAATCCAAATTTGGCTTTAACGATAGCAGCGCAACTCTTCTGTTTTCATTTTTCTATTGCCAAATATCTATAATATCGCAGCATTGATAGTGGATGCTCGTAGGTTCGAAGCTAGACTGCGTCTGAAATTTTTACTATAAAAAATTATATTTATTAAGACGTGCATTGCACTGCACGTATAAATTACTAGTGTGAATAACGTTCAAGATAATCTACTAAATTGTGAACCATTGGATGACTGCCTTAACCAGTTAACCTTAGAGCAACTCCAATGGGGGTCTCTATTTCTCATCTCTATAATGGAATATTCCTGGGAATATTCCATTATAAAGATGAGAAAATAGAGACCCACTCCAACCATGCATCTCTATAATTTATAGGAATTTTTGATTAGTTTTGTTATAAATAATTTTACATTAAATTGCTTATATTAATAATCTATTTGGGAAAATAAAAATTATGCTGTTGGAAATATCTCGCCGAAAACTTTAAAACGAGCCTAATATTAGTACTTTTTGGAACTAATTTTAAATTATGAAATTTTTACTTGTATTAACAATGTAAAATAATCAAGTGTAAAATTACTTTGGAATTAATTTAATAATATCATATATAACATTAATCAAATAAATTTTCTAATTAAGTATATTTTAATATTAAATTTTGACAGAAATAGAAAATTTCGGATTATAATAATTAAAAATGAAAGTACAATTAATGATTCTATGTATTTGTCGTTTATCTATTTCCAATTAATAATCACATTGTATGAGTGGGTAGTCTTTTTAAAATATGTTAAGCTAATACAAAATAACTAAATAATCTTATCTATAAATATTGTATCAATTATTTTTTTCAAACAATAAAAAAATATTTAAAATTGGTCTCATTTTAAAGGTATCGTCAAGACATTTCCAACTGTACCAAAATAATAAAATTTTGTTTAATATTTTATAAGATACATTCACGAAATATACAATACACATTTTAATTAAAGGATATGGAAGAAATTTTTAAAAAGATATTAAGGTCAAAAAGGATAAAATGGGGAAATAAAAAAAATGAATAGTGTTTTGGAGATGAGATCAAAAGTCTCCAAATTTGGAGACGTTTTTCACCAATCTCCATTTTGAAGATAGAGATATAGTCCCGTTGGGACTTCATTTCTTCAAAATGAAACCCCATTGGAGATGCTCTTAGGGAATCTAAGGTTATAAATTTAGTTTATTTTATTTTTTCTAAATTGTCTTACTGTACTACTGTTGAGTAACTTAGACTACAGAATACAGATTAAACCCAACAGTTGAGATCTGAACAAACCCCCCTCAATTCTATCCACTCTTCCGTTGTTTCTTCATTCCCTTAAAAAGGAGCCCTTTTTTAGCCTTCTTTTATCTTGGTATTTCAAACCCTCAATCAATTCTTGCCTTTTCTGAAAGATTTCAATAGTTGGGTTTCTTCTCTATTGATGCACATATAAACCCATTTTCAGGGTTTCTTCAATGTTCCATTTTTCTGTATATTTAAAGTGATTTTTCAACTGGGTATTGCTCAAATTTTCTTAACAAGGTTGTAAATTTGGTGATGTCTTGTAATACATCAGACCAACCCACTTATTGTTCAAGTGCTTCCGCTGAGTTGAAGCTCTACCAAGCTTTCATTTTCTCTGTTCCAGTCTTCTTCACTTTTGTACTTTTGTTGTTGTTCTATGTGTTCTATTTGAGGAGAAGGAGGGCTAATTGGCAGTCTATGAGGATGAGAGCCTCACAGTTGGGAAGAAGTGAAATCCCAAGAGTAAGCATTGTTGTAAGTTGCTTTGTTGGTTTTGCTTTATTTTCAGTAGGGTTTTTTACATTTGGGTTTGCTTACATTTGCAGTTGTCGGAGTCCGGTATAAAGAAGGAAGTGAGGGATATGCTACCAGTGGTGGTGTTCAAAGAGAGCTTCTTGATTAGGGAAACACAGTGAGTAGTTGATTTATTGATTCTGTTCATTTTAATGAAAGAAGTTTTGATTTGAGATTTGCGTGTTGTAATGAGTCAATTTCTTGTCAGTTCGGTATTAATGCTTTTGATCATTTCGGTTGAGTTCTTCGTCATTTATGACAGTGATGCCAGGCTGTAGTCTTTTGTAGGATTATGTACATAACATTTAGAATGTACCCCTGTCGGTATTAATATTTTCCCGGAGCAAAGATCTTGACTCCCTGAAATGAATGGTAGTTTTGTGAAGTTGTTGACTTGCAAGTAGTTCATAATTCATAAGAATGCTGGATATTCTATTTTTAAAGGAAGGTATCCTTAGTTTGTTTATGAATTATTCATGTTGTAAGGTTATATCGGTTAGGGGGTGGTGAATTTAGTTGGAAACATTTCTAAACTAGTAATATATTTTCTGAATAATAGCATTGGTATCATACAAAACTTTAATAGAAGAGCAAATGAGAAAATTCAGGCCCAGGGAATGAGGCGTGCAACCTCTGCTTGATGCATTTCTTATAACACCCCAAATACCTGGAACCTCTCTTTTGCTTGACCACTAGAAGATCAGATCAAAAAGTCTAAAATTTGCCTTAACCTCAAAAACTTTTCACCAGAAAAAAATATTTAAATAGAAAAAAGATGTAAAGAGATGGAACTCTGAAGAGGAAAGAATGGGATTGGATAAATTTTCGAGTACATATCAGAATAATTTGGCTTATGGTGCTAAAATTAAGACTTTCCGGCGATAGATTTATCTCTGAGTGCTTCCACTATCTAATTTTATTTATTGATGGAAAGTTTGTATTTGAATCAGAGCGGTAAACTAAATCTCGAATTTAAAATCCGATAATTACCCTTTATGCGCGACATTTGCCTGTTGCGCCCAACATATGTCTGCCGAACTGTTCACCAATAATTTATATGTTACCGACCTTCCCTCTATAAAGCCATACACATTTAAGTAAGCAAAGTTCTGTCCTAGGGGCTCAACCTAGTATATCTGACATTTTGGTTGACATTAAAACATCGATCTGTGAATAACATGTATGTATAGTTTGAGGGGCAACGGAAGCAACAAAATGACATTTTGATGGAGCCCTCATGAAGATCTGTCAATGATACAATTAAAGCACTCTAAATTCTGAAACGTAAGTAGATTTGGTCTGGAGTCCAGACAGAGTGATTTTTCTGCAGTCCAAAATTAAGTGAATGTTGTTCGGTAACTTTGTTAGAATTGGAAAGAACATGGGGAAAAATGGAATGTGATTCAAATTCCTGAGTTATTGTTGTGGCTTTAGATATCGGCTGATACCTGTGAGGCGATATTGGATATGAATTTCTCCTACCATACTTTTGATTCGTCCTCCATTGTTGATAAATATCTGTTGGATACTCTTACTCCATACCAATTCTGAGCTTAGAACCATGGTTACATATGCATCCCATAGATTAAATTTTCATCTTCGACGGTATATGTAATTGGAATTTGTGAAATATGTATACATTCCAGTTGTGCATGTATCAACTATCAAAATAACTAGCAGGATACCCCTTTAAGCCTGAACTATCCCAATGTTATAGTATTCCTCACCCTCCTTAGTCTTTGGCAAAGGATATGTAAAGATAATTATCTATCCACATGGAGGGTATACCTTTTATATCATAATTGATCTCTTGATTGCAAACTGGATGTTGAAGGAAGTCTTATGCATGTGAGATTGAGATTGAGTCTAGTTTAACGAACATGTAACCCTTATGTGCAAAATGTCTTTGGCTGCTTAAAAATTAAATTATGTCAACCAAATCATGTTTTTTGGAGGAAGTTCGGGTAGGTTTTCGTATTTAAATTAAGGATGTCTATGACACTTCCACAATCAAATAATAAAGTTGGTGTAATCATCCTTTTGTGCAAAAAACTTTGGCCTTTTGTGGTGTCCAAACTTACAAATGTGTAGAACTTTGCTAACCTCAAAATTATATATGGTGATTTGCTTTACACTTTCTATGGAAAATTCTAAATGTTCTTACGCTGTTTTAGGTTCTTATTTTAATGACAACCTCATATTGAGATTTTAGGGAATTATGGTCTGATAGCACATGTCCTAGCTGAACTTTAGTACTCGTGTTTGTGTAATTGTGTTTATATAAAACAGATCTTACCCTAAGATAATGGACATCTTGTGTACAACGACTAAAAAAAAAGAAAAAAAATGTTTCTCCTTTGATTTCCGTGCTTACAGTTTTGGATATTTAGTTGTATCAATCATTTTGTTACCCTATGCATTAATGTATCTCCTTTGAATTCCATGCTTACAGTTTTGGATATTTAGTTGTATCAATCATTTTGTTACCCTATGCATTCAAGGAAAAGTGGTAGCATGGTTAAACAAGGGCAGTGTCATTAATAGTTCTTTTAATTAGTTTTTGAAAAATCTACGATTTCATTGAAGATATGTTCTATTATCTTTAAATGTGTAGCTAGATGAAGGATAATTTGTCCACAGAGGTGCGGGGCTTACCATGTTTCATTGCAATCTCTCGAGAGTTTTACTCTAATGAAATTTGATCTGGAGTTTGTAAGTATATGTAGTTTCTTCGTTAAATTTCATGTCATATTTGTGGATAAATTGAGAAGATAAGATGTGAATGTATTAGTGCATGAAGCCAATACACATGAGAAGGTTATACAAAGAATGCATGGGTCCTATATGTGTTACTATATATATATATGTATATATTTAATTTTTCAAAAAGAAAATTTGTAGGAAATCTCTTGATTAGGTAAGTACTGCATGTGAAATAGAGATAGAGTTTTTGGATAATTGGAGAACATAAATATTAATCGCTCAACCTTCACCACAACTCCAAAGTGTGGTGCACTGGCTGGGACATTAATATTGTATTAGAGCAACCTAGGTTCAAAACACACCGGGTTCGCAGGTTTTAAAGAGTAAATAATATAATACTACTCAGCCTAGCTCTTGGGTGTTAGGAGACTAATAAAAAATGGAGAGCAAAAAAAAGAAGAAAAAGAAGAAAAGATACCTGTATGCATAGCCCAGCTCTTCGCCCATAAAAAAAGGCGCACAACCTGTGGGGCGTGTACGAATATGAGTATAAATCCCTCAATCCTCACCACTACTTCGGGTGTTTTTTTTTTTTGGTGGCAAGGGCATTTACAAAAAACACCTTGTTTCATTTTTCCTTTCCCCTTCTCAAGGTGTTCTCGTGGTTCTGTGACATTCCATCAACTGCCTATTTAACTTTTAACCAAGTAAGAACTAGTTGAAGATGTAAACTTTCCATCCTGACTAGGTAGAGAAGCTGGAGATATTCAGATGTTTGTTTGTTATATTCAGCAGGCCTCTTGCTGTAGAGGATGACCTAACCTGTATAATTAACTTTTGTTATAACATGCTTAACAAATTTTAACCATGATTATCACATTTCTACCATCATTGTTCTATGCATCTATAATACAATGTTGGCTTTTCTGTCCTGTTGTCAGGTCTTCACCAATTTGATCTGTTATTAAATTGATCATACTTGCACCAATAGAAAAATATATAAATCCACTCATGCAACCCCGTGAAAGGTCTTTAAACTAGGTCTTTTGACTCTTGCACACTGTGCTAAAACTTCGAAGTTGTAGTAAGGGTGAAGGGTTTTGTCACGCCTCACTTTCCAAAAACACGGAATACGAGCGCATGACAAAGTCCAGCGAATGATTTTCATCGTTCATGAGCTGTAGGATCCACTCAGCATCATAACAAGAATATAACAAAATGTACACAACCACGTCTGCATAAATCATTTATTAATCAACAGAAATCATTTGAAACAAAAATAATAATATCCCAAATAGTTTTCAAGTTTGGATCAAAGATAAAACTCGGGACTATAAGCCCGTTACAATGTTTTTAAGTAGTAAGGAAATAAATAACTCAAGAAAACAAAATATCTAAGCAAGTCCTTGCTCCAAGCGAAGCCTAGAATATCTGCTCACCAATTTCAGCAGACAATTCGTCTCCAAAGTCTGTTTGTAAAAATATAAAAAGGAAAAAAATAGAGAAAACAAGATAAACGCCCTTAGTGCAAGTTAGGACCGCAAATAGTAAAACATGTACAAGAAATATGGAACAAGATTTGGAATCAAGAATGTAATAGGGAATGCAACAAGTAGTGGAGATTCAAGAGACTAGCTAGCACGAAAGACAACTCAAGTGACAAGGTTAGGTAACAAGTATTAGTAGTAAAACAAGTGACTAGTGAACATGTAATGGTATTAAGCATCAAGTAACAGGTATCACGTACAAGTAACAAGTAATAAGTCTCAAGTAACAAGTCTCAAGTATCAAGTTGTCAAGTACAAGTATCAAGTAGCGAGTGTCAAGTATTATGTTCAAGTACCAAGTTTCATATATCATGTAATCAAGTATCAAGTAAGCATGTATAATGTTCAAGTATCATGTATTAAGTGTTATAGTTATTACTATCTGGGTAGCACTTCATGTGCCATCTTTTTATTACGTGGTTGCTACAGTCAATACAATTTCGTTAAGGCCTAGTGGTGAATTTTAGAGTGCGGTGTACTCAGGCATCAAGTATCAAGCAAGCATGGTTTATGAATTGGAAAATAAAATAACAAGTTCACAAAACAAGTTCGTAAATCCACTGACAAGTTCAAGAACCACACAGTGAGTTCATGAATCTAACAAGTTCATGAGCCAAGTAATGGCTCCATGAATCCATCAAGATACAACAAGTTCATGAACCAAGTATTGGGAAACACGGGTCCCCTTCCGAGTACACTTACCTCTATTGTCCACTACAATGGTCTTTTCCTTAAATTCCGGCTTATTATTTATTATTATCATCAAGCAAGCATGAAAGTGTGCGAAACAAGTCAAGTAAACATAATCAAGAACATGGAACAAGTCTAGGCTAGGTAGTATACATGTTCAAGGGTCAAAACAAATCAAAGTATCAAGAACAACGAGAATTTCAAATCTGGACAGCATGACGTTGCTGCACCAAAACTGCGATTCCCGTTGCTACAAGATAGCAAATGTGGATCCATCAGAAGGTCTAGAAACTAGACTCCTGCCCGGTTTCAACGCATATAATTAAGGTACATACAAGTTGTGGTAACATCTGTCAAAACAGCAAACTATACAGCAATTGTGTTTAGCCAGAATTTGTAAACTGAGTTTATACATATGAAACAGGGTTGAAACATCATTAATTAATTTTTGAGAAATTAGGGAATGTTCTCTAGGGTGTTCAGTATCAGCATGCAAAATTTGAAGTCATCTACTTATTGGTAGCATAGTTAAAATAATTGTAAACCAAAGAGGTGCAGCAGTTTTTGTGAATCTGTGACCACCGATACAGCAGCAGTAAAACTGCGATATCTCCTAGACCGTAACTCGGAATTCGAAAATTCTGGATGTTATTGACAACTAGACACTTATGGCTACATTTTATATTCAGGACTCAGGTTCAGATTTTGGTTTTATTGGGATCGAAACAGCAAGTAAAGACATGAACAGCTGCAAGTGTGAATTTTTGTTATATACAAGTTGCATGATAAATGACTATTATGAGTCTAGATTAGTATGTGATACAAATATGGATGTATTGGGGATTAAATCAGCAAGTCACATGTATTTCTCAACTCAAAAGAATGTAAGATCATCACAATACCTCATGCAACACACGTCTACAAGTCAAGTGGTTCATGTTCAAGTAATTAGGAGATAAAAAGGGTCCAATTAGTTTTGTAAATATATCAACGAAAGGTTGTGACTCTTAAGATTATGGAATCGATGAGGAATAATTTAAGATTAACAAACGATGAGACAGAGGAGTCACAACTACGATCTATTTGCAGTATTTTCAATTAAATGCTTGTACTAGAACAATAATTTGTACAAAAAGAATACTTGCCTTTAAGACGACGATGAATCACGGGAACGGATCCCGACACGGATCTTGATGGCGATCAAGATCAGACCAACGGACGGCTCAGATCGGATCTGATCAAGATGGAGGGTTGAGATGTGATCTGATGGATGATCAGATTAGATCAAGATGGCCACGATCTTGATGAGATCTGATGGCTGGGATTAAAACAATCACCCCTCTTCCCTCATTCTTCACAGCGACAGAGAGAGGGCAAGCTCCGACGGCGGCGACTGTGAGCGGCGGAGGCGGCGACCGGTAGCAACATCGAGGGAAGCCCGATACAGGAAGGCGGCAACGGCGAGCACCTGAGTAGCGATGGCGAGGACACGAGGTGGTGGCGAGCAGTGTTCTGCTTTCGGAAGAGAAACAGAGCAATGGCGGGAGACTCTGGCTTGGACGACGACAACGACGGATGGTCGTGACGGGCGGTGCGATGGTGGAGACAAGGAGTAGGGCAAGGCAACAATGACGAGGATGAGGAGAGGGGGCTATCGACTGGGCGACAATGGAGGAGGAGTCAGCTGCGAAGACGGGGTGGAGGATGATGGAGGGTAGCAGGCGGTCGATGAGAGGCCATGGCGGGGATCTCGGGGTGAGCGAAGCATAGGCGAAGTCGACGACGTGGAGGTCGACGCAGGGGGTGCTCAGGGCTTGGGTGTGCACAGGGATGGAGTTGGGTGAAGACGAGGAGGATCTGAGGTGGGGGAGACGATGGGGATGACGAAGATGATGGGCGGTGGCAAGGCTGAGGAGGAGGACGGCGGCGAGTTGTCGAAGAGTCGAGAGGATGAGGAACGGGGAAAACGAACAGAGGTAGGAGAAGAGGGGGCGGCTACTGTGTGATTTAGGGGTTGAACAGTAATGGTAATTAGGTTAGGTTAGGGTTTTTATAGTATAGGGTTATTGGGTTTAGGGTTATTGGTTAATGGGTTTGAGTAGGATCCAAAAGGAGATTGGGTCAAAATTCACTATAATTAGGAAAAATGCAATAGATGAGATGGAACAGTCAATTCCTCATGAAGAACAACGAATTTGAGTTGATAGGGAAGATGAAATGAAACATAAATCAGCACAAAAATGAGAGTCGAAACAAATGAAATGATTTTTATTAGAACTGGAGCAAAAATACCGATATTGGATTGATAAAAGAGTACAGGGAAATGAAATACAACAGAAAATACAAATACAGGAAACAGGGGTTGCAGTTTTAATATTTATATTCTAACACACCTCCGCAGGTTGAGGGTCATCTTTGTGGACCAAGATCTGAACTATACACAGAGATATTTTTTTTAATTCACATTTATTTTGCGCAGACAGTGGAATTCGAACGTGGGTTGCAACCATGTGAAAGTTTCTGCCACTAAGCTAAAACTTCGACGTTGTAGAAGGGTTGAGAGAAATTGCACTTATATTCTAACACACACAAAACATGATCCCTCTATTTGGTGTTTTCTTGTCTGATTGAAGGAGTAACCATAATTTTTTTGCAGAATTATGTGATGCAGGAGCCACAAGCCTCATTGAATGCAGTCACATTTGATAATTACTATACTTCTCTGTCTCCATGCAACCTTGCAACATTTTATAAAGTTTATCTATCCACTTTTGTTACTAGGAAATAAATTTGTGGCACTGAATATCATGATCCACATCATTGTGCAATTTATTTTGCATTAACCCTTTAAGAGATTTGGAAATTTACATAATCTTCATTTTCTTTATGGAGCTTGACAAATGACAACGTTAGAATTTCATACATCTGATGCTAATTAATGTTTTAAATCTCTCTTGTTTTTCTAAGAATAGTCACAAAATTTCAGATTATCTGATTAGATTATTAGTTGCGCATGCAATAATCTTATGCCTACTTTTTCAAGTAATCTTGTTGACACTGCAATTCTTCTTTCTTCCTGTGCAATTCATCGACCCTTGCTTTCTTTCATGATCTCAATTCTTTTCTTGGTATATGTTAATCCACGAGATCCTGTTTAGGGTGAGATCGGTTGAGTAGAAGTCAAGTATGAAGTGACATCAGGGTTAGGTTAACTGGTCATAAGAAAAGCTTTCATGTGAGGGATTATAAAACTGAAATATGTAACAACTGAACTCATTTTTTTTAGTTTGCTTCACTTGTCCAATATCTAGGAAATTCTACGTTACAAAAACCTTTGTATTCATCTGGTTGTATGTCATAGAAGAAGAGGTTTTGAGGAGCTTAGGCTTTCAGGACGTCCTCCTTTTATTCTCTAGTAGAATTCCAGTTGATGTAGAAGCATTTAAGAGAGGATTTGTTTTTGTTTTTGTTTTTGTTTTTTATTTTTTATTTTTGTGCTTTATCTTATTCCCTTCTAGATTCAGGTAGAAGCATTTAAGCCTCCGAGAAACTACTAAAAGCCTGCCCACCTTTTCTTTCCTTTTATCTTCTAGAAATCCGATTAAGAGCCTCCAAGAAGCTCAACTAAATGTAGGTTCTGCGTGTTCTCCACAATAACTAGCTACTACCTTATAGATATTAATATCCTTATTATTTCTAAGAATGAAGGGTAATGTAAATAAGTTCTGACTTTGAGGTTAGATGGCAAGTAGGAAGGTTAGAGAACATCTATTGGTGATGTTATCTTCTAAATGCTAGTTGCCGTTTTGTGAGGAATTAAGTCTACTGAAATAGTATAAAGCATTTAATTTCTGTAGGATGCAGGGATAATTTAGTTTAAGTTAGGTAGAATGTAGTAAATAAATATGTTTCTACTCACTGTATTGTAACAATGTCAGTCATGAATTGTTGATAAGAGTTCTACAAGTTCTACTTAGTTTTCGTTATACTATAGCTTTGCGTTTTTAATCCAGCCCTATTTAAGTTAATGGGTAATATCTCTTTATGTCATCGTATTATCAAAACATACACATTATAAGCTATATAGATATCCGGTTACTTAAGTTGAAGGGAAAATTTTATCGGATGGTTGTTAAACCAACAATGATGTATGGAGCAGAGTGTTGGGTAACAAAGAAACAACATGTTCAAAAAAATGAGTGCAACAGAAATGAAGATACTAAGATGGATGTGTTGTAAAACCATGAATGATAGAATTAGAAACGAGTATATATGAGACATGGTAAATATAGCCCCCTATCTAAGATAAATTAAAAGAGAATCGTTCCAGGTGGTTTGGACATGTTACACGTAGACCTAGTAGGCCCCTGTTAGAAAGAGTGATTTGATGAATATTGATGGTAGAGTTAGGGGTAGGGGAAGACCTAAACTTGGGTAAAAACGGTGAGAAAAGATACGATAGCTTGTAACATTTTACTGTAGCGGACCCCAACTAGTTGGTAAAAAGGCTTTGTTGTTGTTCTTGTTGTTGTTATATAGATATCTGGTTATTTGATTAGTCAGAATAAAGTTTCCATCTTTACTTTGCAGATGTTCTGTATGCTTAGGTGACTACCAATCTGATGAGCGGCTTCAAAGAATTCCCCGGTGTGGGCATACATATCATGTGGATTGCATCGATCACTGGCTCTCCACCAACACCACCTGCCCTCTTTGCCGAGTCTCTCTCCTCCCTTCTACAACAACTCCTACGGATCCATCAGAACATGAAGATCAAGCTAGTGGAGGTCAGTTAGAAGTAGAGCCGGTTGAAAATCTGACTTCTATTCGGGTTGTAGAGGAAGAAGAGAGGGAAAGAGTATGCAGTTGTACTGAGAGAGAAGTTGAAGATACAACGAGTTACGGAGAAGGATCAGTTGCAGCAGTTGTCAATAGTAGTGAGTAGAACCTTGGATATTAGAAAGAGGAAGAGATGTAAATTTTCCTTCTTTTTTGGTTCTTATTATTTGGTATGTTCATGTAACGAGGAAATAAGTGTATACGGAATAATTATATGAAAGAAGTGGTATAATAATTTGGTTGTATTTTTAAATGGAGTGTCTCAGTTATAGTTCTTGTGATATTTTCCTTCTTTCTGTTCAGAAAGGGTCTTTGAGTTTGGATTTATACTGTAGGTGTTCTTTTCTGAGGTGCCTATGCCAAGATCAGTTCTTTCATGGCTAAGAAGCCAAATGCTGTATCGAAATTATATGATAAAATTATGAATAATATTCCTACATACCATCATAGTCGGAAGGTATGTCGGGAGGTATGCAGTTTGGATTTAAATATATTTGTGACACTGTAAAGAAGATCCACAGTGCGTTTGCTATTTTTATCATTTTCTCATTTTATGAGAAATGAGCGTCTGTAGTCTCGTTTGCTAATTTGCCATATTTTGGCAAAAGTGCTATAATCGCTTCTCATATTTGAGAAATGAAATTGACGCTCAAATTATAGGGGACGAACATCCGTTCCTATTTTTATTTTTATTTTTAATTTTTAATGGGATCAAACCAAACGAGACATGTTTCGTTTGACCCCCTTTTTTTTTTATTTTATATATATATATAATGATCAGACGGTTGTACAGTCTGGAAAAAAAAAAAAAACACCCTAAATCGTCAAACGGGACATGTTGTCCTGTTTGAAGCCAATTTTGGCTTGGACGGGACATGTCCCGTCCAGCCCAAATGGTGAGTTTAGCCCATTAATTATAGGTTAATCTTTAGGTTAGTGTATTAATTAGGTACTTTAGTATATATTATAATATTTAATTTATTCAATTAACCTATTTTTATATCTAATCATTAGTTAATCAACTGGAGAGAAAAAAAAAGGACGAAACAAGATGTTCTGTCTTTATCAAATTATAGCGAATGACGACTGCAACAAATTGTGATTTTTGCTATATGCTATTTTGCCATATTCTCATATTTGAGAAATGCCATGCGGAAATCTCCGGTTAACTTTTCAAAATCATCGGTCTCCCACCTGGTACTCATTGTATATGAGTATCATAATCACTCTATATGAGGAGTCTGGTCTCCCACCTGGTATTCACAATCATTGTATACACGAAATCATAATCACTCTATATGAGGAATATGCATTGTACCAGGTTTATTTAACGAGGGTCAAAGAATTCAGATTCAGTATGTCCATGAAGATATTGATAAACTTGAAGATTTAACGAGGGTCAAAGAATTCAGTATGTCCATGAAGATATTGATAAACTTGAAGTGGAAAGAATAACTCGTGGAACAATCGAGTAGAAATAGAATGATAGATTATTGAGATGTGCCGTCAGTTGAGTTGAGATAAGCAGACCTTTCACAATCTTGACAGCAATAATTTGATGGTCGTTACCATCTTCAAACCCAAATGAAGAAAAAACCTGACAGCATTTCTCTTTGTTTAGTACCAAATTCCGAATAGAAAACTGTATACGAGAGACTTGCCATAACTATAATAAACGGCAAATTTCCTTATTTAAAAACTATAAATAACAAGTTTCCAACTTCCAAGTTCTCTGGGAAACATCGAACATATAATCTTGAAGGAAAAATGAGAGTTAAGACTTGTGAGCGCAAAAAATCTTTTTGATAGAGAAAAGACAGAATCAGAATGCCGAATTTTTAAATGACTCAACACTAATATAGTATGAAAATCAACAGTTCTTCAAGCATTTTTCAAAAAATTTGAGGTACTTTAAACAATCTTCTCATACATTCCCACATTGGAGAAACGTGACAACTTATCGTAAAGAATTAACTACCATATGCTCATTTCCTCCATATACTTTAGAAACAACATGCCACTATTCATTCAGCCTAATATGACTAACAAACTCAAGGACCACCTGATTCATAAACAGTAAACCAAGCTCAGCCTCACTTGTAGAGCTGCTTCAGTCTCTTGCAAGCTTCTAAGTCGTTGCCTCTACGACGAAAGGCACTAACCCTAATGAACTCTTCGCCACCAGGTCCAAACCCGATACCCGGAGTAGTAACCAAGTGGGTCTTCTCAAGTATCTCGGCACATACATCCCAAGAGCTCTTCCCTGGAAAGTGTACCCACACATAAGGAGCATTCTTCCCTCCGTAAACACTGAATTCAAGTGAAGTGAATGTGTCGACAATTATCTGAGTGTTCTCCTTGTAGAAACTAATGACGTCTGTCATGGCCTGTGGGGGAAAAAAGAAAAAAAAAAATACTCCAAAAGTTAATGCAAAATATATTTGGATACTGCTACAGAAGTGCTAGTTAATGTAGCATGGCCACTTTTATCATGAAGCAATAACTTGAATGAACATTGACACTTCATGAATAATCCTAAAACATGTTCTTGAACATGCTTTACATCCATTTATACATATTTTATAATTTAGGCAGTTATTCAACAATCTTTGAATGCTTGTTTCAAGCAATAATCAATAATATATTAATCCCACAGAAGTCTAAAGAATTCACATGGTTCAAAGCATTATTTTGTGCGAACTTTACTTATTTTGATTGTGGCTCGACATCATATTACTGAATGTCATTTGAGTTAAATCTGTGCATAATTGCACAGTAAAATACTGTATGATACATAATATTGGTCATTTGATAAAAAAGGGTTGTGCCTCCATATTCTACTTACAAATTATGTCTCATACATGTATCCACGGTTCTTACTTTAATTGATATCTAAAAATTCCTCTTGACTAACCTTTGGACCGCGAGAAGAAAGGCAAGCAAGACCCCCAGCTTGAGCAATATTAGAAGCAGCATTGAAGGAAGTGGACTATGCGAATGAAATCCGTTGCAACGGTGAATCCATTAGAGAATAGCAGTTCCGTTGGGATCACAGTCCAACCAAGGCGAACACCAGTGAAGTAGGGGTGGCAACGGGCCGGGCTAGGACCGGACTTATATAAGCCCGAGCTCGAATTCTTTTGTAGGTGTTGGGATTGGGGCGTCAACCAACGCCCGTTGTCGCAGCGGAACTAATAGAGCAATGAGGAAGTCGAAGTAGACGAGACGAATAAATTGAGCAAGCAAGTAGATCCACCAAACTAACACAAACACACTGATGACTTATCCCGGTTAGCATTTGCTTAATCCGGAGAAAAATGTAGGGAGATCTGATATTCAACTAGAGGAGATTACAAGGAGTTATTGATTCACTCAATACAAGGAATTAAACTCACTCACCAAGAACTACCTCTCTCTCGAGCATCTCTTTGCAATGGAGAAAATAATCTATAAAGTACTCACTCTCATATTGGAGGAGTTTACAATATATATAGAAGAATATAGAGAAAACCTAGGTCTAATCTTTGATTCTCAGTCGTCCGATATAACCTGAAAAATAAGTAACTGAATAGGAGCCGCACGATATAACTTGGAGTTGAAGATTGAGCTGAAACGACCTAACAAATCGAGACCCAAAAACGAACACAGCACCGCGGTCGGTCGACCGTCCAACAAGACCGGTCGACCTTTACCACTCTCTGACATTCCCTGTACTACGAGCGATCGGGGGGTGCGATCGACCGCAACATGGGACAGTCGACCGCAACTATACCTGCACCTTGTTGCTGCTGTTTTTCCTTCTACTCACTTCGACGCTTCGACCTCCGTGCTTCATATTATCTTCTTCTAATCCGAACAATGAGTATATAAGACACAATCCTAACAAACTCCACCTTGGATTGCATACGAGTGCTATCACATGATGTGTTACTCATCTCCAAACTCAAATAAATTCCACTTGCAAAGAAAACTTACAACAATAGCTTCTTCTTCTAGTTGAATTGATCTCTACCCAATCTCACCAAATCCAGTATACCCCTTCAAGGGTACACCTCCATAGATGTACTCACGAAGTTGCCAAACTCCGCACGACTCCACCTACCCTTAGGCTTTCTCCACCTCTCGACGATATTCGAACGTCGTGGTCTCGTCTCGATGATTCTAGTTGCGGCAAACTAGCCGAGCTTGCAGGAATAACGGGAAAAGGAGCAACACTTATGCAAGTATTTTGAATTTCCCAAAGCATGTAGAGATTGTGTTGGCTTAGCCCAACCACTCTCATACATCTAAGCACCTTACGACGACCCTGAAAAACATACAGAACTCCACCTTGAGCTGTGTACCTGCAGCCCCGTGCATCAATAGTTCCTAAGGAAATCGGATTCCATTTCAGCAGAAGAATATGCAAAACATCCATTAAAGTGAACATGTTTAGACCTGACATCTTCAACTGTCCCCTCACCCACTACTTCACAAATCTCCCCAGTTCCGGTTGTCACACAACGCCCTGTAGTAGACTTATAAGTAGAAAACAACTCCCTCTTGGAGCAAATATGAGAAGAACTCCCTGAGTCAAGAAGCCAACTAGAATCCACTTCTAAATAATTTGAAACAAGAAGACACGAATCACCTGAATCAAAGACACTAACCACATTAGCGGCCAAACTCCCGTTCAGTTCATTACGCTCTCCTGATTCTGCAATTTCCAACAATCTTTCTTGATATGCCCTGACCTCTTACAATAACGGCAACGAATCGAATCCTTTTGCAAAACACTTTGTCTTCCCCCCGAAGAACCATCCACTGCTAGACAACTTGTAGGAATAGACGATGATAATTTATGGATCTCCTTCCTAAGTTGATTTTCCTTCAATGCTTTGATTTCACCATCTACCGAAATACTTTCCTAGGCAGATCTACCGTGTAGCATGGTAGTTATCAAAAACTTGTACGAATGCACCAATGAATATATCAGGTTGAAAGCTTTATCTTCCTCACACACATCTGCGTTGATCGTCTTAAGTTCAGATAATACCTTATTGAACTCTGTAATGTGGTCTTGGAGATCGATACCTTCCTTCACAGATAAACGGAATAACTTCCTCTTCCAATGCATCCGATCTAATAACGACGAACCAGAGTAGTCAGCTATGAGTTTTTCCCACAAACTCGTCGCATCGATTTTTTCAAGAAATCTGCACTTGACCTCGTCCGCCAAGGATGGTCGGATTAGACTTATGGCTCTTTCACGAATATCTTCCCAAACATCCTCCTTCATGTCGGATGGCCTTTCATCGAACTGCTTGATCTTCAAAAGACTGTGACCTGTCATCTTAACCAAGAAACTCGGTAACCTGAAGCTCTGATACCAGTTGTTGGGATTGGGGCGTCAACCAACACCCGTTGTCGCAGCGGAACTAATAGAGCAATGAGGAAGTCGAAGTAGACGAGACGAATAAATTGAGCAAGCAAATAGATCCACCAAACTAACACAAACACACCGATGACTTATTCCAATTAGCTTTTGCTTAATCCGGGGAAAAATATAGGGAGATCTGATATTCAACTATAGGAGATTACAAGGAGTTATTGATTCACTCAATACAAGGAAGTAAACTCACTCACCAAGAACTATCTCTCTCTCGAGCCTCTCTTTGCAATGGAGAAAATAATCTATGAAGTACTCACTCTCATATTGGAGGAGTTTACAATATATATAGAAGAATAGAGAGAAAACCTAGGTCTAATCTTGATTCTCAGTCGTCCGATATAACCTGGAAAAGAAGTAACTGAATAGGAGCCGCACAATCTAACTTGGAGTTGAAGATTGGGCTGAAACGACCTAACAAATCGAGGACCAAAACCGAACACAGCGCCGAGACCGACTGTCCAACAAGCCGGTCGACCGTACCACTCTCTGACATTCCCTGTACTATGAGCGGTCAGGGGGTGCGATCGACCGCAACATGGAACAGTCGACCGCAACTATACCTGCACCTTGCTGCTGCTGTCTTCCCTTCTACTCATTTCGACGCTTCGACTTCCGTGCTTCATATTACCTTCTTCTAATCTGAACGAGTATACAAGACACAATCCTAACAGTAGGGTCCGAGCTCGGCCCGATTTTGTAATGGGCTCCAAAATGTAGGCCCAAGCCCGAACCCAAATAAACAAAAAAATGGGAGCCTGGCCCGAATTCTTTAAAAAAAATAATTACATGGATTGTTTTATAGAAAGTAATACAAGATAACATGAGAGCATAGCTCATCAGAATAATCATTCATACAAAAATATTTTCTCCAGCCCGATTTATTAAAAGAAAAATTACAATGATTGTTTTATAGAAAGTAATACAAGATAACATGCAAGCATAGCTCATCAGAATAATCATTCATACAAAAAGATAGCTATGAATCTTTCATTCATTGTCTTCCTTTTCCTCACCTGCATGAAGGAATATCACATTACACAACTTATATATAAAGGGCATAAATCTATAGAAGTACTTTGATAAATAAGATATAAAATATTGTACCATGCATCATCTTTCTCTTCATCAACTATTACTGAACCTAGAGCGGCACCATGAATTTGTAACTTTGAGGCTCTATCTTGTCCTACAATATAATAATAAGTCAAAGGATAATAAATCAGGATTATAAACCAAAAATGTCTATTTAGTTAGTACCTTTGATATAGTTCTTTAACCAATCATGGCCACATATGAGGGCCTCAACAGTTCTTGGATGCAAAGAACTACGATATTGGTCCAACACTCTTCCACTAGTGCAAAATGCAAATTCTGAGGCTACAGTAGATAAAGGAATTGCAAGGACATCATGAGCCATCAATGAGAATAGGATACCTTGCAGCATTAGACTTCCACCAAGCTAGCACATCGAAAGTATCTTCTTCTAAAGGATAAACTGCTTCCTCTAAATAAAGATCTAAGTCAGTCTTTGTTGGCATCATTGAAGAGATTTGAGTAAGGAAATGACTGTATCTCTTTGTACGTTTTGCAGTTGAGACTGAGTTAGAACTATTACTTTCACTTGAGCCAACTTTAGTAGAAATATTGCCCTCAGCAAGATATTCCTTATAAATGTTACTAATACTAACAACTACCATTTTCACCTCTTCCTTAGCAGTTAAAGAAACATAGAACTTTGGATAATAATACTCAAGTAATTTCAACTTGAACCTTGGATCCATAACAATTGCACAAGGCACAAGCCGAGGGTAAGTGGCAAAATTTCCAATACTTCAAAAACTTCTCCAGCATAGCAGCAACAACTGGCTGCACAAAGTTATATCTCCCGGCCTCTTCATGCAATTTCAATCTTATCTCACAAATTTCATCAAAAAATAGATTACTAGTGGGATAATTTAGACCTGAAAATAGAATTGATGCATTATAGAAATATTATTGACAAAATAATTTTAATCTAAGGTAAATTATGTAACAACTTTTATCAAAAATAAAAGTCGTGGGATAACAATTACCTGAAAACACATTTGATGCATTATAAAAAGTTTCTAGTAAATCACAAACAACTTTGACCCTTTGCCATTCATTTTCAGAAGCTGCAACCTTTTGTCTAAAAACAGAGTCCCTGTGTTCAAGACGTTGAAATGCATCTTTATAAATTAAGGCTACTTCCAACATCTTTAATGAGACGCATGTCAGGCATCTCACAGCTAATTTTTGCTTGTTTGCACAATCTTTGAACAAATGCTCCCTCCCTTGTGAACCTGTCACGTATTTGACACTCCCTTACTTTCCGCACAACATCACCCAAAGCCTTAAGACCATCTTGGACAATTAAATTAAGTATATGTGCCGAACAACGAACAAGAAATAGATCACCTCCCAGTAAAAGATTGCTAGAAAGCTCATCTTTCAATAACTCGACCATTAAATCATTTGTGGTGCAGTTATCAACAGTTGTTGACATTATTTTCCTATCAATGTTCCAATCTAGCAAGCATTTGTAAAGGGATGAGCAAAGATTTCCAACTGTGTGCGGAGAAAGTTCCATTTGAAAATTAATTATCCGCTTTTGTAAAACCCGGTCACCATCAATAAAATGAGCAGTCAAGCATGAATATCCTAATGTTTGATTTGATGTCCACATTTCAGAAGTGATGCTCACACGACTAGAAAAGTTATCAAAAAATTTATTAAGTTTTTTCTTTTCTTTCTTATATACCACAATACAATCAGTTTTAATAGTGTTTCTTGAGACCATATTGAACTCCGGCTGCAAATTTCTTATAAACTTCTTGAAATCCCAGTGTTCAACAATAGAAAAATGATACTCATGAATCATAATCGTTTGAGGAAGTTGCTCTACTACGTGCTTGACTAAATTCGAACTTTATTATTGAACCTCCCCCCCCCCCCCAAAGAACTTACATTTTTGGACAAGAGTTGTTGTCTAATGTGTTTGGACTTTTTCTTAGGTTAACTTTTTGAGTGCCTCTTCAAGTGGCTAGTGCCACTAGTACTAGCTCCAGTAAATTTATTATGACAATAGGGGTATATTGCCACTCCAACGCCATCAATTTTTTGTTTAGACATCTCTTGCCAAACTGTTGACTTCAATTTCTTTTCTGTTTTTTCCTTTTCAATATGAACATTTTTCAGCAAGGGGATTACCTGAGATATTTTGAGGATTTTCAGAAGTTACCACATTTACATTAGTAGCTTCCATAGTATCTTTATCCTTCCCCATATCATTATCAGCCATTTCAACTTCAAACAGATTCTGCATGTTTTTGATTGACATCAACTTCATTATATACTCAGAAAGTTTGCAACTAAGATAAACATTACTAAATAATACTCATATTTGATCATATTTGCAAGATAAAGAATACTAAATAATACTAAGATAAAGAATATGTGATCATATTTACAAAATTTCTAAATAATACTCATCTTCAAGTTCAGTATAATAGACTGGTCAAATTTCTATACAGAGATGCACTTTCTAGTTTCTATAGTTGCAGATGATTTTCTATAATTAACTAAAATCACTAAACACTTTCTATAGTTAGTAAACATGCATCTCATCTCTGATATGATGCAATAGACTAACTAAACATTTCCTATAATACACTAAACACTTTCTAACTAAACATTTTTAGATTGCTATCAGATTTATATCTATTATAGAAAATGTTTATATCACAAATTTATGCTGAAATATATTTATAGATTGCTAGAAAGTCATCTGCAACTATAATATTCATCTTCAAGTTCAATATAATAAACTGATCAAATTTATTTACAGAGATGCACTTTCTATAGTTGCAGATGATTTTCTATAATAGACTAAACACTTTCTATAGTTGCAGATTAATTTCTATACAAAGATGCACTTTCTAGTTTCTATAGTTGCAGATGATTTTCTATAATAGACTAAACACTTTCTATAGTTGAAGATAAATTTCTATACAGAGATGCACTTTCTATAGTTGCAGATGAATTTTTATATTAGACTAAACACTTTCTATAGTTGCAGATTAATTTCTATACAGAGATGCACTTTCTAGTTTCTATGGTTGCAGATGATTTTGATGAGGACATTAAATCTATTTTATTTAATTTTGAGATTTAGCAATATGTAGTTTATTTGAGAGATTTATTTGAGAGATTTGTTTTAGATTTGTTTGAGATTTGTTTTGGATTTGTTTTTAGCCTATATATAGGCCTTGAGAATAATGAGAAAATATGCTATTCTTGATTAAAAAATTATTGTGTTGGGTAATTTGCTCTTCATCCATTTTTTGTGCGAGACAACTGAGAAAATTATTAGGATTTGTGAGAAGTCCTAATAAAATTTTGGGGTTTGTGATAAACTCTAAAATTATACCCAAATCTTCAAATTAAAATCCTAACACCCCACTCCTCCCCTCTTCAACTACCACAGCAACTTCCTTCGACTGCGGCCTTCCCCCCCCCTTGCCAACAGCCACCCCGTCAACTTTGCCACCATCGTTGCCATCAACCGCCGCTGCCGACGTCGTCGACTGCCAAGTCCCGCAACCTCGCTGCTTTCCCACCGCAGCTACACACAATCTGCAACCCCGGTAAATTCTTTCCACTTCTCATTAATTTGTGATACCACCTATCATCTCTATAATATAATTTAATTTATCTGTCGTTCACAAATATTGAAAGTGTGTGTTCTACTTGCCTATTAGTGTACAAATCTTTATTAAATATTTTACATGCTAAGAACGATTAAGTATTATTATTGATTGATAGGATTAAACTTTTAATTGGACTTGTTAAACTATTTCACATCTTGAAAATCCATCAAACCAATTAATAGTTATAATTTCCAACTTAATCTGCATTGCGTGTTGGTAAAGTTAATCTTTTAATATTTAGAAATTTTCTATTTAGGGTTAAGTTTACATCAGATTTTCTATAATAAACTAAACACTTTCTATAGTTTAGTAAACATGCATCTCATCTCTGATATGATGCATCATATTATAGAAAATGTTTATATCACAAATTTATGTTGAACTACTAAAGTGGAAGACATTCTTTTATTTCTCGTGTTCTTCCTGCTATTACAATTACACATACATTGTCAACTGAATAATGTTCCAGTCACAATTATTCTACTATTCAAGTTCGGTCTGGAAATATTAGTTGAGTATTTATTTATGATTGAAATTCAACATTCAAAAACACAAAGTTCAACTTGAATATATAAGAATTAATCAACATAGGAATGAAACCACACGCGGAAAGTTATTTGATTAGCAATAACCTTCCAATTAAAAAAATTTATTGGGAAGAACCTATCATCTTCTTGTGTGGTTTCATTTGGCAAATAGAGTGTGCAATCAATAAGACAAATTTTGCAAAAAAAATGAAAAACTAGAACGCTAAGATGGTTTTTCTTAATCTATATATATATATATATATATATAAAGGTCAAAACTGAATGTTTTGATGATACAATATGTGGAAAGGTGGTTGGCTACCGGATATGCAGTAACTAAACATTTTCAGATTCCTATAATTCCTCACAGAATCAACAAAAACAAAGTGAAATCAATGAATCAACAAATTTACCTGAAATTGAAACTTTACAGATGATGAATTCGAGATCCCCTCTTCAGATTACAGAGATATGAGATTGAATTGGGAGCTAGGGTAAGGGTTAGGGTTGATGAAAAAAATATGAAAAAACTACATATATCGGTTTTTTCATATGTAGTTTTTTCATATATGTAGTTTTTTCATGTGAAAAAAAATATGAAAAACTGATATATGTAGTTTTTTCATATATTTTTTCATCATCAACCATAACCTTACCCTAGCTCCCAATTCAATCTCATTTCTCTGTAATATGAAGAGGGGATCTCGAATTCATCATCTACCAAGTTTCAATTTCAGGTAAATTTGTTGATTCATTTATTTCACTTTGTTTTTGTTGATTATGTGAGGAATTATAGGAATCTGAAAATGTTTAGTTACTGCATATCCGGTAGCCAACCACCTTTCCTCATATTGTATCATCAAAACATTCAGTTTTTACCTTTTTTATTTATATATATTTTTAGATTACGACAAACCATCTTAGCGTTCTAGTTTTTCATATTTTTGCAAAATTTGTCTTATTGATTGCACACTCTGTTTGCCAAATGAAACCACACAGGAAGATGATCTGTTCTTCCCTATAGAATTTTTTTAATTGGAAGGTTACTACTAATCAAATAACTTTCCGTGTGTGGTTTCATTCCTTTGTTGATTAATTCATATATTCAAGTTAAACTTTGTGTTTTTGAATATTGAATTTCAATCATAAATGAATACTCAACAAATATTTCCAGACCAAACTTGAACAGTAGAATAATTATGATTGGAACATTATTCAGTTGACAATGTATGGGTCTTTGTAACAGCAGGAAGAACACGAGAAATAAAAGAATATCTTCCACTTTAGTAGTTCAGCATAAATTTGTGATACAAACATTTCTATAATATGATGCATCATATCCGAGATGAGATGCATGTTTACTAAACTATAGAAAGTGTTTAGTCTATTATAGAAAATCATCTGCAACTATAGAAACTAGAAAGTGCATCTCCGTATAGAAATTAATCTGCAACTATAGAAATTGTTTAGTCTAATATAGAAAATCATCTGCAACTATAGAAAGTGCATCTCTGTATAGAAAATCATCTGCCACTATAGAAAGTGCATCTCTGTATAGAAATTAATCTGCAACTATAGAAAGTGTTTAGTCTATTACAGAAAATCATCTGCAACTATAGAAAGTGCATCTCTGTAAATAAATTTGATCAATCTCTTATACTGAACTTGAAGATGAATATTATTTGATCATGTTGCAGATGACTTTCTATAGTTGCAGATGACTTTCTAGCAATCTATATATATATTTCAACATAAATTTGTGATATAAACATTTTCTATAATATGATGCATCATATCAGAGATGAGATGCATGTTTACTAAACTATAGAAAGTGTTTAGTCTATTATAGAAAATCATCTGCAACTATAGAAACTAGAAAGTGCATCTCTGTATAGAAATTAATCTGCAACTATAGAAAGTGTTTAGTCTTTTATAGAAAATCATCTGCAACTATAGAAAGTGCATCTCTATAAATAAATTTGATCAATCTATTATACTGAACTTGAAGATGAGTATTATTTGATCATGTTGCAGATGACTTTCTATAGTTGCAGATGACTTTCTAGCAATCTATAAATATATTTCAGCATAAATTTGTGATATAAACATTTTTTATAATAGATATAAATCTGATATGATGCAATCTAAAAATGTTTAGCTAGAAAGTGTTTAGTATTATAGAAAATGTTTAGTTAGTCTATAGAAAGTGTTTAGTGACTTTAGTCTATTATAAGAAATCATCTACAACTATAGAAACTAGAAAGTGCATCTCTGTATAGAAATTTGATCAGTCTATTATACTGAACTTGAAAATGAGTATTATTTAGAAATTTTGTAAATATGATCACATATTCTTTATCTTAGGATTATTTAGTATTCTTTATCTTGCACATATGATCAAATATGAGTATTATTTAGTAATGTTTATCTTAGTTGAAACTTTTTGAGTTTATAATGAAGTTGATGTCAATCAAAAACATGCAGAATCTGTTTGAAGTTGAAATGGCTAATAATGATACGGGGAAGGATAAAGATACCATGGAAGCTACTAATGTAAATGTGGTAACTTCGGAAAATCCTCAAATATTTCAGGTTATCCCCTTGCTGAAAATGTTCATACTGAAAAGGAAAAAACAGAAAAGAAATTGAAGTCAAAAGTTTGGCAAGAGATGTCTAAACAAAAAATTGATGGCGTTGGAGTAGCAATATGCCCCTATTGTCATAATAAATTTACTGGAGCTAGTACTAGTGGCACTAGCCACTTGAAGAGGCACTTAAAATGTTGTCCTAAGAATAAGTCCAAAGACATTAGACAACTTTTGTCCAGAAATGTAAGTTCTTTAGGAGGGGTCAATAATAAAGTTCGAGTTTAGTCAAGCACGTAGTAGAGAGCAACTTGCTCAAACGATTATGATTCATGAGTATCCTTTTTCTATTGTTGAACATTGGGGTTTCAAGAGGTTTATAAGAAATTTGCAGCCGGAGTTCAATATGGTCTCAAGAAACACTATTAAAACTGATTGTATTGGGGTATATGAGAAAGAAAAGAAAAAACTTCATGAATTTTTTGATAACTTTTCTAGTTGTGTCAACATCACTACTGATATGTGGACATCAAATCAAACATTAGGATATCCATGCTTGACTGCTCATTTTATTGATGATGACTGGGTTTTACAAAAGCGGATAATTAATTTTCAAATGGAACCTTCTCCACACACAGCAGAAAATCTTTGCTCATCCATTTACAAATGCTTGCTGGATTGGAACATTGATAGGAAAATAATGTCAATAACTGTTGATAACTGCACTACAAATGATTTAATGGCCGAGTTGTTGAAAGATGAGCTTTCTAGCAATCTTTTACTGGGAGGTGATCCATTCCATGTTCGTTGTTCGACACATATACTTGATTTAATTGCCCAAGATGGTCTTAAGGCTTTGGGTGATGTGGTGCGGAAAGTAAGGGATAGTGTCAAATACGTGACGGATTCACAAGGGAGGGAGCAGTTGTTCAAAGATATGTGCAAACAAGCAAAAATTAGCTGTGAGAAGAGTCTCATTAAAGATGTTCCAACCCGCTGGAATTCTACATATAAGATGTTGGAAGTAGCCTTAATTTATAAAGATGCATTTCAACGTCTTGAACATAGGGATTCTGTTTCTAGACAGACGGTTGCAGCTTCTAAAGATGAATGGCAAAGGGTCAAAGTTGTTTGTGATTTACTAGAAACTTTTTATAATGCATCAAATATGTTTTCAGGTAATTGTTATCCCACGACTTTTATTTTTGATAAAAGTTGTTACATAATTTACCTTAGATTAAAATTATTTTGTCAATAATATTTCTATAATGCATCAATTCTATTTTCAGGTCTAAATTATCCCACTGGTAATCTATTTTTGATGAAATTTGTGAGATAAGATTGAAATTGCATGAAGAGGCAGGGAGATATAACTTTGTGCAGCCAGTTGTTGCTGCTATGCTGGAGAAGTTTTTGAAGTATTGGAAATTTTGCCACTTACCCTCGACTTGTGCCTTGTGCAATTGTTATGGATCCAAGGTTCAAGTTGAAATTACTTGAGTATTATTATCCAAAGTTCTATGATTCTTTAACTGCTAAGGAAGAGGTGAAAATGGTAGTTGTTAGTATTAGTAACATTTATAAGGAATATCTTGCTGAGGGCAATATTTCTACTAAAGTTGGCTCAAGTGAAAGTAATAGTTCTAACTCAGTCTCAACTGCAAAACGTACAAAGAGAGTCATTTCCTTACTCAAATCTCTTCAATGATGCCAACAAAGACTGACTTAGATCTTTATTTAGAGGAAGCAGTTTATCTTTTAGAAGAAGATACTTTCGATGTGCTAGCTTGGTGGAAGTCTAATGCTGCAAGGTATCCTATTCTCTCATTGATGGCTCGTGATGTCCTTGCAATTCCTTTATCTACTGTAGCCTCAGAATCCGCATTTCGCACTAGTGGAAGAGTGTTGGACCAATATCGTAGTTCTTTGCACCCAAGAACTGTTGAGGCCCTCATATGTGGCCATGATTGGTTAAAAAACTATATCAAAGGTACTAACTAACTAGACATTTTTGGTTTATAATCCTGATTTCTTATCCTTTGACTTATTATTATATTGTAGGACAAGATAGAGCCTCTAAGTTACCAATTCATGGTGCCGCTCTAGGTTCAGTAATAGTTGATGAAGAGAAAGATGATGCATGGTACAATATTTTATATCTTATTTATCAAAGTACTTCTATAGATTTATGCCTTTTATATATAAGTTGTGTAATGTGATATTCCTTCATGCAGGTGAGGAAAAGAAAGACAATGAATGAGAGATTCATAGCTATCTTTTTGTATGAATGATTATTCTGATGAGCTATGCTTGCATGTTGTATTACTTTCTATAAAACAATCCATGTAATTTTTCTTATAATAAATCGGGCTGGAGAAAATATTTTTGTATGAATGATTATTCCGATGAGCTATTCTCTCATGTTATCTTGTATTACTTTCTATAAAACAATCCATGTAATTGTTTTTTTAAAAAGAAATCGGGCCGGGCTCCCATTTTTTGTTTATTCGGAATAGGGCTGGGGCCTACATTTTGGAGCCCGATGCAAAATCGGGCCGGGCTCGGACCCTACAAAAGAATTCAGGCTCGGGCTCGGGCTTATATAAGTCCGGCCCTAGCCCAACCCGTTGCCACCCCTAATATAAGTAGGCAAAAGCTGCCATGCTGAGAGAGATATAGGGACTAGGGAAAGAGAAGGAGGCGTTCTGAAGACGAAGCGCTCAAAGAATTTGGAAAAGGGGAAAGATCGGAAGGAGAGGGGATGCGCAACGGCAGCGCGCTCGAAGAAAATTGGATTCTGGGAACTTTAGAAGTTAGAACTTATTAGGGTTATTTAAATCGGGTCGGGTTCGGGTCGGACCCATACGCACCCGAACCCAGCCTAAAATTAAACTGGCTTATTATTTGAGCCCGGGTCCGGAAAAAATGGAAGAAAAAAAAATCAGTCCCGAGTCCTATTAAAAACGGGTCGGACTTGGTCGGACTTGGTCGGGCTCGGATCGGGTTCGGGTCAATTGCCATGACAATGAAGCCAACATATTTAGAAAAAGAGGCAATCTCGAATGCAACCTGAAAAGAATAAACTTGTCTAAGAAAAAAAATGGTTCCAATAACTGAGTCAAAACGTTTTTTTTCCTCCTCATTACGGCTCAATTTAAAAGAGCAACATGAATTGAGCAAAATCCCAAAGGAAGTATAACCATTGACAAACGTTCTCAACCCAAATAACTGACAATACCTTATACTAGTAATTTCATGTACCTAGATGTACCTAGATCTTCCACAATCTAGCAATTTCCATGTATCTAGACGTCGTAAATGTGATAGACAATATCAGATGTGACATATGCATTTGCTCACTTGCTCCTGGAAGAGTTCAGACAGTTGGCTTGGCTCTTACCTTCTTCGTGGACTTGCAACTTGTTGTCAGCCTAGGGGACAACAATGAATGATGTGTCGATGGGATAGACGATCCTATTCTATGTAGGAACAACAAACCAATCAATCATATCAGTTTATTAATGAAGAAATATAATAGAATATAGCTAAATTTTATAGCTATCCATGTCCTCAGAAAATCTTGCAACCAGGCACCCTATTACTGTGTTCAGATCTAACAGAAGAATGGAAGTTCGAGAATGAGTGAAAGAATATGAAAGAAGAAATTAGTTTAGGTTTTCTAGAAGATACAGAGATGGTGAAAAGTACACTGGGTTTTGCCAAAAAAATGAAAGAAAAAAATCTAGTCAGATAAGTCAGAATAAGAAAACCATTTCTCAAGACCAATGTTATCGGGTCAGCTACAGAGCATGATACTAAATATATAACCAGAGATCTATACAATGTGATGTAAACCTGAAATCAAGCAGATGTCAAAAACCTACTGGGAGATAAAATGGGCAAGAGAAGGGCATATCATCATACCCAACAAGCCAGCTGTGAGGTAGAAAAAAGATCTACTAGTTATCAAAAATCCGAAAGGGCAGTGTTTAAAAGAAAGGAAAGGTAGAAGGCAGTAAAACAAATAACAAAGACATTAAACAATTTTTTTAGAAAAAAAAAAGATGGAAAGAGAATCAGTCGCCAAAGCAACTAATCACAACAATACAACAACAACAAAGCCTTTTTCCCAACTCACAACAATACCAAATTTGATATTTCAGCAACATCTAGAGAAGTTTACCCTACTGGGAGAAAATATGCGCAAGAGAAGGGCATATCATCATACCCAACAAGCCAGTTGGATGGTAGAAAAAAGATCTACTAGTTGTCAAAAATCCGAAAGGGCAGTGTTTAAAAGAAAGAAAAGGTGGAAGGCAGATAACAAAAACATTAAACAAATTTTTTAGAAAAAAAAAAGATGGAAAGAGAATCAGTCGCCAAAGCAACTAATCACAACCAGGGCCGGCCCTGAGTTCCCGGGGGCCCTAGGCGAACTTCCGACATGGGGGCCCCTAATAACATATATTTTTTTACGCGCAAAATACATACCTATATTTACAAGGGAAGTTCAAATTTGGGGGCCCCTAGCCCCCCTAAAATCGCGAAATCTCCGGGGGCCCAAGGCGGCCGCCTTACCCGCCTCTAGGGTAGGGCCGGCCCTGATCACAACGATACCAAATTTGATATTTCAGCAACATCTAGAGAAGTTTACAGATTCATTTTCTGTTTGTCACTGTTGGGAATGACTGTATTATCAACATACTATTGAAAACAAATAAAGCATTTTCCAGCTTACCTCTTTAGCTCTGGGAATTTCAAAGATACTTCTGGGGCTGTCATCTGATATGTACATAGCATATGCAGAATCATAGACAATAAGTGATCCGTTCTCCTTAGCAAATTGAATCAGCGGCATCAACTGCTCTCTAGATGCTGTAGCACCGGTTGGATTGTTTGGTGAACAAAAGAAGATAACATCCGCTCTTTTGATAGTTGATAAATCAGGGAAAAAACCATTCTTCGGTGTGCATTTCATGTATTCAACGTTCCCATATTTCTCAATATCCTACTGGAATCCACCAGTTTGCCCCATGATAACACTTGAATCTACATATGCCTGCAAATGAAAGAAACTAATGCCCTAACGAAACTAGATCAGTAGCAAGCAGAAGGCACCAGTTTTATCCTTCACAATGCTAGTAACTAAGAGTCTGTAACTAAGAGTCTTGTTTATTCTCTCAATGCGTAGTAATTGTTGTCAACTTTCAGTGTTGCTCGTAGAAATTTAAAGCAATTGCAATACCTTAAGACTATGTCTTTTTGACTAAGTGAATGTTTCTCATGTATCAGTATGCAATAGAACTAAGAAACTGAGAAAATGAAATTCTTGTATATAACAATTAGTGCATAACGTACTTCGTGTTATCTCCACTACTATAACTCATGAGTTGGAGTTGTATGATTTGTAGACAAACCAACTTACTTAATCTAATCTCAATCATACCTTTTTAAGTGGGAGTTATATTAACCATCCATTTCTAATTAATTAGCCAATTATCATAATGTCCTCAAACTTCAAATTTATTTACGACATAATCATTTACGAAAGTGTCATTCACATAAAATAAACATTGTTGCCACTAGGGGTAATTTGTAAAGAGTAACCACTGAGTTGTAACTTATATGGTAAGCGTTTGGGATGAGTAAAGGGATGTCTCAGGTTCGAGGTCACACTATGTTGTAATCTTTACTCAAAATTATAATAAAAATTGTAAAACGTCGGAGCTTAAGAAAAAAGGGCGTGCATCGCACGTGCAGATTGCTAGTACTTTATATGTAAATTTGGGGTGGTTGAATTGATAGATACACTGGACAATGATTTTGTTGGAGGAAGTGTTTAGCATATCACATAAGTATCACTAGAAGGACAATAAGTATCAGAAGTCATCTTCAATTTCCAAAGGATGTTATGCAAGGATGGAATATAGGTGGCCATCAATAATTTATAAATCGCATGAACCACATGTTTCACGTAGTTGAAAAACCAGTTTTTAGGAATTACTTTGAAAGAAGAAAAAGTAACTTACAGGGTATGATAGATCTTGCACTGGTATCTTCACACTGGCACCAAAAAGAAGCTGCAAGATAAATAAAAAAACCAGAGAAGTTAACTGCTGTGGCTAACATCCAAACTATCAGAATCAGAAACCAAACTTTGCATTGCCAAGAAAAAGTTCTCAGCTCTTTTGGATTTTAATTCATTATGAATTCTTCATGATGTTGAACAGTTTTAACTTCTAAGTGACATATCTTTTATCTTTACTATTATAACCCTAGATGGTTTGAAGCCGACCACGTGAATTATATATGCTCTGTTTCTTCCAAGCATATACATCAATGTTCTAAGCATATATTGAAAAATGCTAAAAAAAATAATTATGACCTCTTTTATTTTTCTGAGTACAATTATCATCCAAACACTTCTCTAAGCACACACTAAAAAGGCTAGAAACTTATTTCTAATGTAAGGTGATTAAATATCTACATACTTAGAATAGGTAATAAGTGAAGCAAAAGCAAAACACGTGTTAATAATCTAGTTTCTATAGCTACTAGCTTGAGTAGTAATGTATAGCCTACTCACACTCACTTAATGTCTGAAAAGCTTTCACACTTGTATGGTGGACAATTTTATATGACATATCTAATGTTCTCTTCAAAATATTTTTTTTGAACCTAATTATACAAAATTGGAACCCACGTCATCATTAATTCTCTTAATAGAGTAAACATTTAATTCTCCTTCAAAAGTAAGAAAATATAGTAAAAGTTTATAATTCATCATATTTATGCATGTCAAGTATAGTAAAGAGCCTAATATTAGAAATAAAACAACCTGAAGCCGAGAAATATCACATTTTGCTCCATCAGAAACAAATATATCAGTTTCCTCAATACCAAGGCCTCCATAATAAGTTGACGCAATAGCAGCACGAAGTTTCTGAAGAACAATCAACGAAACATGGGAACAATAAGATCAGCAGAACAATGCACACTAAAATAAGCTATGTTTTTTTTTAATTAAAAAAAAAAGGAAGCTAAGTTGATCAGACAATTTTATGCACAGCAATTTAGAAGGCACCAATCATGTATTTAGAGGGGAGGGGGAAAAACGAAAGAATAAAAAGATGTGTAATTAGAACAAAGCAAGAAAAGTAAAACTTTGGAAAGTCCTGCCATGCTCAGGCATAATACTAAACTGGTACAACAGATCCATCATTGACGAACAGCAATAAGAAAGAATCCTCAAACCTTCCAAATAAGAAATTGTAAGAACCGCACATCTTCATGAAATAGTAGGCATACATTGTAACTCACATTAATTTATCTCTATATACTTGGTTTTGTATTGATTTAATAATATGTTATTGATTTTACTAATATGATATCTTGTTTTACTCCTACAAAACATTTATAATTTTCGTGTCATAACATTGTTTGTTTCACCCTATTATTTTACGCTTATGTACGTATATAATTTTGTATGTTGATTTTCTTGCTCTATTTTACTACTAAAGGCCCATAATTTATTTAAAAATTAAAGATGTAGATGACTGGTTGACATATATCAAAGTATTTTCAGTTTTTAAACTCTTTTCTTAATCAATAAAGTCCAGGCTAAGGCCAAATTCTCCCCCCCACCCACCCCCCACCCAAACAATATATATATATATATATATATATTGTTTGGGTGGGGGGTGGGTGGGGGGGAGAATTTGGGAAGTCTTCTGTTGTGCACCACCTATGGTGCACACGGCGTGTGCACTCGGCCTTCCCACCTTCGTATCGACGATCCGCACCGTTCACATTAATCTACACATCTAAATTAGTCTAAATATGTAAAATCAAATCATTTGAAATTCATTTGCCCATCTATTGAAGTGTTACAAAATTGTGTGGCTGAAAATCATTGTTTTTTACAGTCACATGATGGATGGGCAAATGAATTTCAAATGATTTGATTTTACATATTTAGACTAATTTAGATGTGTAGATCAATGTGAACGGTTTGGATCGTCGATACGAAGGCGGGAAGGCCGAGTGCACACGGAGGCGTGGTCAACAATAGAATATATATATAAGTGCACACGGAGGCGTGGTCAACAATAGAATATATATATATATATATATATATATATATATATATATATATAATAATAATAATAATAATAATAATAATAATAATAAGATCACCTTAAATCCCAAACTCTTAAAGTATGCATAAAATGACCTTTTTTTAATAAAGGTAGACTATAAAAGAAATGGATCTACATCTTTCATCCATGTTTTAAGAGGTTTCAAAATGAACAGTTTTTCAATAGGGTTTGTTGCAATTTAGTCCCTCTCCCTCAATTAAAAGATATTTGCAATAGTCCCGCAAACATAGTAATTGTGATTTGGTCCCCCAATTGTAACTCATTCATCAATTCAGTCCACAATTTTAACTGAATCTACTAAATTCAACTCAATTTAGCCCCCAATTAGAGTAAGTCATTTCCATTAAATTTTTCAATTTTGATATTCAATAGAATCTACTACAATCATCATTAAATAACCTACTCAAATCTGGGACTAAATTGAGTTGAATTTAGTAGATCCAGTTAAAATTGGGGGTTAAATTGATGAACATATTCTAATTGGGGACTAAATTACAATTGCTATGATTTAGAAGACTAAATCGGAAATACACATTAATTGAGGGGCTAAATTGCATAAAACCTTTTTCAATTGTGTACCAATTTGGCTCCATGTGATGCATGAGTAAGAAGCCTCAAAACAACTTGATTTTTTGTTCGCACACGTTTTATCACATTAGAAACATAATGAACCATATGGAACGTTCATATGAAGTCTCATCATATGACTATAACTACTCTTTATGAGGACATTTTCCTCATACAAGTATGAGGTTCCCTTTCCTCTATTATATATTCCTTTTGGTAGTCCTTTTTTAATCCTTTTGTTATCCTTTTGGCCTTCTAACGTAAGCCTTTTGTGTAGTTCAATTTTGCAACAAACTAGCTGCCAAAGTTGGAAAAGATTGTTGCTGCTTTGCTCTTTCTAAATTTTAAAGGAAAAAAGGGAAAAATCTTCGAGATTTAAAGCTTTCCTTATATATATCTTCTTATCGAATAAATTTTGTTAAATCATCATCCTTTTTTTAGCTGGGCAATGGCAATAATATTCAACAAATCAGTTGATATTTTATAGGCCTACATATTTTGACATAAAAAAATGAAGTGAACTGTGTGGATCGTCCATGGGAGATCCGACCAAATAGTAACAAACTGTATATGACGGCATCACCTTTACATAAATATGAGGTTCTCTTTTCTCTACATAGTATATAACCCAGTCCAACCAGGTGGTAAGCAAAATGCAGATGGTCAGTCGGTTTTACAATATTGAACTACTGTCTATATAGCTAGAATACGAGCTAGTTGAAGTGCAGGTAAAACATATAAATATGAATAATGAATGTGACAAGTGAGAAAACAATCTCAAGTCCTGCCTCAACCAACATATTCTGTAGAATTTTAAGGGAGAAGCCCACCTTTCTCAAAAACTTTGTTGGGAGGTAATGAAGAAGGATATACAAGCAGTTTTTAATAGTTTCTGCAAATGCCCCAAGGTTGATTAAATAAAACTAAAAGATAGCATACCTTGTCTCCTTGTTCAGCTCCATAACCACTGTAACCCTCAAATGTTGATAGTTCGTGACACCTCTGCAAAAGTCAGTATACTTTGATTTAAAAAGCCAGAGAAATTCATAATTAGACTCTATAACCCAAAGATAGCGTAGATACTTCCATGAAAAATGAAAACATATCAATTTTCATGAATATGTTACCTATAATTATGCCTAACGCCATAGTTCTTAGAGGTGTTAGTTGGGGAAAGTTTAGTGACTGCATGTTGTCTGACTATAATATCCTACACCATAATGGAGATAATGGTACCAACGTTGACTATACTAGATGATAAGAACATGCATTGCACATGTTAGCTTCTAAGAAAATCTCACTTATTGTCTCAATACAAGATAATTGTCATCAACTTCCAATGTGCATGAAAAATATAGATGAAATCACCTGCAGTACATGTGTGAGGCTATACAAACAGTGTCCATAACAGCCACAACCATTAAGTTGAAAGAGTAAAGATTATATATCATTTTTTTATCTAAAAGAAGAAGGTAGAAACTTTAGTCCAAACATCCACCTCGACATGTACTAAAATAACTTTTTTTGTCTTGAAAAAAGTCCAAAGAGTAGACACCAATCATGCAATCTAGATCACCACAGAAAAAAGCAATGTTGAGTACAGTCATGAATGACTCATGAATTCTCCTTCAAGTGGAAAAATTCCATTGGACTATTTAAAGACACTGAACAAAGAAGGCAACCAATAATATGAGTAAAATTTACCAAACATAGGTAAGATTAACAACATGATGACGAATGGGACAGATTTTTTGACAAATGGTGAACATAAAAAGATACTGTTATATATAGTGTATAATTTTTTAGCCAACTTAAAGTTACAAGTCTTCAGCAAAATCAATAATTTAAAGAAGTAAGAAATCTCTTGATTTACACATACACTCAATGCTCATAACAGCATGAAAATAAAAAATGCACTGTCGATAAGGCTGAAGATCATTTTCCAAATTTGCATCATGGTCTATAAGTTATAGTTCTGGAAAATCAACAAGTTTTTCAGGTTATATATACTCACGGTAACAAGAAATAAGTACAAGGTTATTGAATCCACATTGAACTACCTTTGACATAGCAGAAGTAATAACATCTAGAATGGGCTCTGTGGTGTCGCCAATACCAAGGCTAATCACTTGTGCATCAGGGTACTTCAACAAGTCGGCCGATCTTCTTCTCGCAACCTAGCTTCAAATAGCGCAGTTGTTAGTAGAGTTGTTGTCAGGGACGCCGTCAGTCCCACCGTCGCCGGAGTCTACAGCCATCTTCTCTACTTGGTCTGTTTGTTTGTTGTCTGTCTGTTTGTTGTTTTGTTTGTGTCTGTTTGTTTGTTTTTACGTGCATTGTGCACTTAAGTGAATTTGTAGTCATAGTGTGCTCTGCACGTGTCTTGTAATTGGGATGTTCTATAAATCCCCGCCAGTAATCCGTTGTTGGTATGATGAATGAAATTTCCTAATCTTCTACTCAGATTATCTTCTTCTTCAATATCTTCTTCTTCCCCCAATCTCCAAATCCCTAACCTCTATCTTCTTCCCAAATCTCAGTCTCTCTCTCAAACCCTTACTCCCTACTTCCAACGATCCCCTACTTCCTCCATTCCTGGCCGGATTCCAGCTGGTCGGAGCCGTCGACCCTGACATTTGGTATCAGAGCATCGATCCTCCAGCGCATCCGCCGCTTTCCCCTCATCCCGTCACCGCACTCCTCCGCAACCAGACCATTACCGGAAACCCTCTTTCACCAATCCGACCCGTTCCAGTTCCAGCAATACTTCCGCGATCCTCCAGCAATCTACTCTCGCCAGCACATCCTCGTCCCCCTCGCATTCTCGTCCTTTTGATGTCGATCAACATGGAAGGAAAGTTTGAGGCAGCTTTGGCAAGAATAGATGCGGCAATATGGAAGCTACGGCAACCCTATTCCCCACCGCTCGATGCTCCTTGGTTCCCGACCTGTCATCCTCAAATCCCAATCAAGGAGGTAACTAATCCTCATCCCACCTCTACTAGTTTGAAAGGAACTCCAGTTAAGCGGAAGTTTCCTAAGTTTCCCTTTTTTAAAGAAGGTGATCCAAGGAAATGGATTTGTGAAATAGAGGAATATTTCGATTTTTATGAGATCCCTGGCGTTCATAAGATTTCTGAGTCCCAAAAACTGAACTGTGCTACGCTACATCTAAGAGGGAGAGCCTCACAATGGTTTCATAGGCACATCAAACCACAAATCCATGAAATGTCTTGGTCCCTGTTCTTAGAGAAATTGATAGATCAATTTGACTCTACTGAGTTGGAAGATTCTAACAAATCGATGGTGGTAGATGAAGAAAATGTGATTGATGATGTTTCTTGTGAAAAGAATAGGGATGGAGTAGTTTTTGATAGTTTGGAGAATCTTGAAATGGAGAATTATAGAAGTGATAAATCATCGAAAGTGTTTGATGAATTGGAAAATCAAGGAAGGGAGAAATTGATTGATCAATTTGGCATTCTTGAAATTGAAGTTGATGATGCTGATCTTGGAAGAAAAATTCAAGAAGATGTTGTAGTTGAAGATTGTGATGTTGTTGAAGGTGAAAATCAAAAAGATGATAAAGCAGCAGTAGCTTTAGATAAGAAGAATGTGACATGGGAAACAAATTTGATGGATGATTATGAAGAGAAGTTTAGAACATTCTCCATTGTAATTGAAGAAATTGAGGAGAAGCTCATGTTTGCTAAGAAAATCTCAAAGATGAGTTCATCAACTGTTTGTGGAAATGCATCAAAGAAATTTCTACTTCTTTGGTTTCGTTGGTGGGAGGAGTATGGAGGAGGAGTGAAGATCGTGAAGGAGTTTGTAGGGGCTACTGTAAGGAAATTTAATTTCTTAATATCAATTTCTATAAATGATGGTTTGTGCTTCGGGAGTTTGGATGCAAAAGATGCAAGTATTAAAGCAACAACAGATATAGTAAACGAGAATAAGTTTGCATTAGTTCTTAACGTTGTGGTGACTGAGTTCATTGAGGGCCTCGTTGAAACTTATCCTGGCCTGCAGTATTTGGATGGATTTCCACAGATCAAGATTGTTCTGCGAGCTGATGCCGTTGGAGGAAATTATGACAAGGTGGCAGTTATCTCTGGGGGAGGCAGTGGCCACGAGCCCGCACATGTTGGATTCGTTGGGGAAGGGATGCTGACAGCAGCCATTTGTGGAGATGTTTTTACTTCTCCACCAGTTGATTCTATCTTAGATGGCATCCGAGCTGTGACTGGTCCGATAGGGTGTCTTCTAATTGTGAAGAATTATACAGGAGATCGGCTTAACTTTGGTTTGGCGGCAGAGGAAGCAAAGGCTGAAGGCTACAAAGTTGAGATGGTTATTGTTGGAGATGACTGTGCCCTCCCACCACCTCGAGGTGTAGCTGGTCGAAGAGGTTTAGCTGGCACTATTTTGGTCCACAAGGTTGCCGGGGCTGCTGCAGCAGCTGGTTTATCTCTTTCTGAAGTTGCTGCACAAGCAAAGCATGCATCTGAAAGAGTGGGAACGATGGGTGTTTCCTTGTCAGACAGTGTAATCTTTGATAGACTTGGTAAGGAGTCCCAAGTGTTTGAGGCAGCCACTAGAGTTCACATTAATAAATATTCCGAGGATGGTTTGCGAACAATGGCAGTTGCTTACCGGATGCTCAGTAAGGATGAATATAAAATATGGCATAATGAGTTCACTGTGGCCAATAATTCCGTAAGTGCTGATCATAATGCCCTTGTAGAGGCAGCAGCTGAGAAAATTGAGAGGGATTTGATCCTTATAGGTGCTACAGCTGTCAAGACAGATGAAGAGCCTGTGGCCCTGCAAGCTTTAGAATTCTGGAGCTCTATATGTGAAGAGGAGAATTCAAGTGCAGAGGATAACAATGAAGATATAGAAGAGAAGATTGCTGATTCTGCAAATACGAAGGATACTAGCGAAGAAGGAATAAAAAGTGTTATCAATTTCCTCAAAGAAAGAATTCCTGGATTAAAAGTTAAAGTAATGAATGCTAGTGGGCCTGAGGAAATCAAAATGGATGCAGAGTCATTCGGAAGAAAGTTTAGAGGCATGAATTTAGCAGGAACTGAATGTGCAGCTATCTCAGTCACTTCTGATATGATGGAAAATTACACAAGTATTTCCTCCTCCTCAGATGGGTGTAGCGCATTACTTGTGGAAAAGGCAGATGTCCCAAATGCTGTTTGTTCAATGCCATTTGTGGAAGATACGAAGATACAGAATTACAAGGATCAAGACAACTTTCAGAGACTTGAACATAAACCTGAAGATGGGGAAAAGGACTCATCAGAATATGCGAGTTCAACAGGGAAGCCTTCAAATCCATTTGTACATTCTTCTAACTTTGATGGCCTTCAAGTTGATGAGAATGACATATTACATGAGAGAAAACTGAACATTAAAGAAATCAAGCAGCGCATGGAAAAAGATATTGATGAAGTGGAAAAAAAAAAAAACTCCTTATCAAGTGGCAGTTCAAATCTGGAAGGTATAAATGATGTTCAGCGGAGTTATCTTGATTTTGAGCTTGGGGACAAGCTCATTTTTAAGGGGGGTGGAGTTGTCAGGGACGCCGTCAGTCCCACCGTCGCCGGAGTCTACAGCCATCTTCTCTACTTGGTCTGTTTGTTTGTTGTCTGTCTGTTTGTTGTTTTGTTTGTGTCTGTTTGTTTGTTTTTACGTGCATTGTGCACTTAAGTGAATTTGTAGTCATAGTGTGCTCTGCACGTGTCTTGTAATTGGGATGTTCTATAAATCCCCGCCAGTAATCCGTTGTTGGTATGATGAATGAAATTTCCTAATCTTCTACTCAGATTATCTTCTTCTTCAATATCTTCTTCTTCCCCCAATCTCCAAATCCCTAACCTCTATCTTCTTCCCAAATCTCAGTCTCTCTCTCAAATCCTTACTCCCTACTTCCAACGATCCCCTACTTCCTCCATTCCTGGCCGGATTCCAGCTGGTCGGAGCCGTCGACCCTGACAGTTGTTTAACGTATTTTAAAATTGCCATTGAAGCCTATAACTTAGAAAACATGAATCTAAAACTTAAATGGTTTGATCAAGTGTGAAATGTGTTTCAACAAGTTCTAGGTTTATAAAATACAAAGAACCATGTCTGTGAATAGTAGGCTATACCTATATTACATTTCTAGGCAATGAATAATTAAGAAATGTAGCCTGTATTGAAATCTCAAAAACAGTAGAAAAATTCACATTATGAGATCAAGTATCATCAATTATGATTCAAATGCTTAATTCAAACTGAAAATGTGTAATAAATGCATATAAATTGACAGAAAGCTCCAATCCTTGCATGTCATGTTTTCAAAGACCTACCTTATACCCCTCATTCAAAATGGAACGGGGCAGGTAGTTGTGAATTATGGACTCCCAATTAAAAGCTCTAACAATTCGCAGAAGACAGTCTGATAGAAAGCATCAGTAGCTATGGTCCAGGATTTATAAAATGATATTGATTACCGCTGGATTAAATTAGGACAAAAGGCTAACCATTTTAGTGTGTTCTAAGCATCAGTATGCAATTCCATAAAGAGAGTGCTCAACCCAGTATACTGATCCTGATCTTGCAATTTGCAAATGGTGTAATCTATAAGTTTCACCAGGCAAAATGCAGCACTGCTAGGCCAATTGTATGCCAAATGACTGCTACAACCACGATCCATAATAACATAGTTAATGTGAAGGATCACTTTTAAAGTAGAAATAAGCTTTGGATCTTGACATGGTAAATGTTTGCGTGCAAGTACTTGAAAATAGCCAGCCTCATGAGTCAAAAACTTAGCAAGAAAGGACGAAGATTAACATCTCTCCAAATTAACAACCCACAATGCACAAATTAGCATGTAAAAATGGAGAAAAGAAATAGAGAAAAATGAGAAGTGATATGGCTAAAAATGGGGTTTAATCAGAACCGTCCAAATCAGGTACGGATCTCGAAGCCCAAGGGTAAAACGGTAATTTCTCTACAAAAGGGTCCAAAATGGGTATTGGATCTTCTCCTCAGGGACCCAATAACCCGCGAATGGATCCACTAAACGAGAGGGTGCGGGTCCTAACCCGCTGTTCACCTAATCCAACAAGATAAAGTCAGGATCCCCGATCAATCTTGATCGACGGTCCTGATGCATGTTAATCTTTCCACCGGGATTTGGGGATTAAATTCCTTATCTGATTACAGGAATATACCTTATCAGATTATATTCCTAATCTGTTTACAAGGAGATTATTCTATATCAGACCACAGGGATTACATTCCTAAACTGTTCTCTAAGACGCCTATAAATACCCCCCATCCATCTCCATTAAGAGGTAATCAATCTTTCACCAGTTTTTGCGCTCTCTCATAGTCATTCAGATTACTGACTTGAGCGTCGGAGGGTGCGTCGCCGGGAACAACCCCGGTGTCTCGCACTTTCTGCAGGTACACGGCAGGAGCGACGATCGACGCCCGACGGAACAGGTACACAGGTTTTCTATTCAGTTTCCCCTAAGAATCCACAAGTTCTATCTGTTTGCCCCCACACCAAATTTAGCGGCAACAGATTGGCGCCGTCTGTGGGAAACTAACGAATAGAGACCTGTCCTCTTCCCGGTGAACAGGTCTTCTCCAGCCATGCCGCCCCGCAAAGTTAGGTCAAGGGGGTCTAATCGAGTACCCAACCCAGACCAGCAAGAAGTCCTTCCTGATCCCGCTCAGCAACAAGGGCAACTTCCCCCTACCATGGAAGAGCCGCTCCAACAGAACCTTCCCCCTCCTGATCCAAAGGGTCCTAACCCTCAAAAATAGCCTCTTCATCAAGACAACTTCTCCATCCACAACGCCTCCAGTAACTCCATGGCCTCCCATCATCCCCGAGCCTCCGGTCACCACAATGCCACCCACAAACGCCCGAAAGATGATGACCTCCGTCGTCACCTGGATGAAAAGCGGGCTCGGGAGGAAGCCTCCCGCCAGCATGAGCGATCTCCTCGTCGCCGAGAGTACAGGAGTTCCCCCATCCGAAGAGGGAGAAAGGAGTCCCCCGGTCATTACCGAAGAAGGCACTCCCCCGTGGGTCGGCAACAGCCCAGGAACAATGAGGCACCAATCACCCGTGCCGAGTTCCAGCAATTCCAAGCAATGGTATAACAGGCTCTCAACCTCCGTCAAAACCCTAATGAGCCGAAGGCCCCGTCCCCTCCTCCGGTCCGAAGTCCTCGCCGACGGTCCCCCTCTCCTCGACCTGCGCCTACCAATTCCCGGTGTACCCCAAGTCCTCGTCGTTCCCGAAGTTACCATCGCCACAGCCCTCGCTCTCCCTCTTACGAAGACGAGTCTCGAGGCTCGGCAGATTACCGTCGGAGAGATGACACCATGAACCGCCGCCTTCATGAAGTGGAAAGACGCCTGGGTCAAATACACCGAGAAGAGGAGCTTAGGGGAAGGACCCTACGTCCTAGCCGACCCCCTTTCTCCCGAACCATAGTGGACGCACCTATCCCGTTCGGCTTCAAACCTCCCCAATTCGAGATTTACACCGGAGAGACTGACCCGGTTGATCACATAGAGAGTTTTAAAACTCTAATGCTCCTTCACCAGGCTTCCGATGCCCTCCTCTGCAAAACCTTCCCCGCAACTCTCAAAGGGCCGGCCCGAGAGTGGTATTCTCGTCTCACCCCCTCCTCGATATTCTCTTTCGAACAGTTCGAAACCCTCTTCATCACGCACTTCGTAAGCAGCCGAAGGGCAGAGAAGACCAGCATCTCCCTCTTGCACCTTCACCAGAAGAAGGGGAAAAGCTGAGAGATTATGTGAAGAGGTTCACAGCTGAAGCCCGAACCATAGCATCTCTGGACCAGTCGGTCGCTACGGTAGCATTTCAATCCAATGTCCTCAATTCCAACCTCCGCTCCTCCCTCGCCAAGAAACCACCTCATGACTTTTCCGACCTACTCCTTCGCACTGAAAAGTACATTCGGGCCGAAGAGGCCGAACAACAACCCCACCGGGAGGGTTCTACCTCCGGGTTTAAGAGGAAGGGGGCGGAAGAAGAAGAAAGGGCCAGGAAGCTCCAGAAAGATAATGCCGGCCAGCGCCGACCTCCTAGATTTGAAAAGTTCACTCCCCTCACTACTAACATCTCCACCATCTTCATGGAAGTTGAAAAAGAGGGAGTCTTACCCCCTGCTCCGAGGATGAACACCCCGGCAAAGAGAAGAGATAAAGAGAAATGGTGCCGCTATCACCGAGACCATGGTCATGATACCAACGATTGCCGTGCCCTGAAAAACGAGATCGAAGCCCTTATCCAGAGAGGGCAACTGGCCAGGTTTGTGAGAAAAGACCAAGCGGAACTTCCTCCTCCGCCTCGGGGGGCTAACAAGCGTCCGGAACGAGAAGAGACGCCAGACTTTGAGGAAGAGCGGGTCCTCCACCTCATCCATGGGGGTCCAATGGGGGGCTCCTCGAACTCCTCTCGGAAAGCATTTATCAGGGAAGTCAATTCAGTCCGAGCCACACCTCCTCCCAAGGGCCTCGGCGTGCCTGTCACGTTCTCAGACGAAGATCTAGAAGGAATCCGCACCCCGCATTGTGACGCACTCGTCATTAGCCTCCACATGGCAAATTTCAAGGTGGAAAGGATCTTAGTAGACAACGGCAGCTCCGTCAACATCCTCTTCCTCTCCGCTTTTAAAGGCCTAAAGCTCTCCAGAGACAGACTCAAGCCCGCCAGCTACACTCTCCATGGGTTCACGGGGGTACCAGTAACTATTGAAGGGGTAATCACCCTCGATGTAACTGCCGGCCAAACTCCTACCACCCGAACAGAGTCGATGGACTTCATGGTGGTGGATGTTCCCGCCGCCTACAACGTCATTTTGGGTCGGCCTGGCCTTGCAGCACTGGAAGCTGTCCCCTCAGCATATCATCTTAAGATGAAATTTCCCACCCGGTCCGGGGTCGGGGAAGTAAGGGGAAATCAGGAGCAGGCCCGAAAATGCTACATGACTTCAACCCTCGGACCCGTCCTCTCCTTAGAGACTCTGGAGATTCCTCAAGACTCTGCAAAACCGACCTCCGAGCCGGTGGACGAACTGGAAGAAGTGCTCTTCTCTGAACAAGAGCCGACCCGCAAGTTCTTCGTAAGCAAGACCCTTCCGTCCGCTCTATACTCAGATATTGTGAAATGTATCCGAACCAATCAAGACCTCTTCGCGTGGTCTGCAGCAGATATGCCTGGTATCTCCGAAGAACTCTTAGTCCACCGCCTGAGCGTCGATCCGGGGTCCAAACCAGTCCAGCAAAAGAGGCGCAAGTTCGCCCCCGAGCGTCAGCTCGCTATCAAAGAAGAAGTAGACAAATTGTTAAAGGCCCGATTCATACAGGAAGTAAACTATCCTGAATGGTTGTCAAACGTAGTAATGGTGAAGAAGTCCAATGGGACTTGGAGAATTTGCATTGATTTCACCGACCTCAACAAGGCCTGTCCCAAAGATCCCTTCCCTCTGCCGAGCATCGACACTCTGATTGACGCAACCTCGGGACATGAGCTCCTAAGCTTCATGGACGCTTTCTCGGGTTACAACCAGATAAGGATGTTCCCGCCGGATATCCCTAAGACATCTTTTGTGACCGATCAAGGCCTTTATTGCTACAGAGTCATGCCATTCGGCCTAAAGAACGCAGGGGCAACATACCAACGCCTCGTCAACAAGGTGTTCCGGGCCCAGATCGGCCGGAACATGGAAGTGTACGTCGATGATATGCTGGTGAAAAGCATCCGAGGCGTTGATCATGTGGCTGACCTCCAAGAAGCGTTTGATATCTTGAGGAAGCACAATATGAGACTCAACCCGAACAAGTGTGCGTTCGGCGTCTCATCAGGCAAGTTCCTCGGCTTCATGGTTAGCCAACGAGGAATTGAAGCGAATCCGGAGAAGATCAAAGCCATATTGGACATGGCCCCTCCCAGAAATGTTAAAGAAGTTCAGAGATTGACTGGTCGCATAGCCGCCATAGGGCGCTTTCTGTCGAAGTCCGGGGAAAAGTGCCTCCCGTTCTTCAAAGCCCTCAGGGGGGCTAAAGGATTCGAGTGGGGGCAGCAGCAACAAGACTCCTTCGACCAGCTCAAAGCCTACCTCGTCAACCCACCTCTCCTCAGCAAACCAATACCAGGCGAACCACTCTACCTCTACCTTGCAGCTTCCGAACAGACGCTCAGCACAGTTTTGGTCAGAGAAGAAGAATGGGCTCAGAGGCCCATTTACTATGTCAGCAAAGTGCTCCGGGACGCCGAGCTACGGTACCCGAAGATTGAAAAAATAGCCTATGCCCTAGTAATGGCCGCGAGAAAGCTCCGACCCTACTTCCAGTCCCATTCGGTGATCGTCCTTACCGACCAGCCGCTGAAACAAGTCCTTCACAAGCCTGAGACTTCCGGCCGCCTCATGAAGTGGTCGATCGAGCTGAGCCAACATGATATAACCTATCAGCCTCGGACCGCGATCAAGGCTCAGGCACTAGCCGAATTTATAGTGGAAACAACTATCCCCGACTCCGAACAAGCGATAAAGGGACCACCCGTATGGACGGTTTATGTCGACGGATCCTCTTGCGACGAAGGAAGCGGAGCGGGGGTCATCCTAGCAGGCCCAAATGACTTTGTCCTCCAATATTCCCTCCGTATAAACTTCAAAGCCTCGAACAACGAGGCCGAATACGAGGCACTAATAGCTGGACTTCGAATGGCCCGGAATGCAGGGGCACAACGGCTACAGATCTTCAGTGACTCTCAGTTGATCGTCAACCAAGTCCTCGGTGAGTATGAAGCCCGCGATGACAGAATGATTAAATACTTGGCCAAAGTAAAGAGCCTCATGGCACTGTTTGACGAGGCTCTCATCCAAAGGATCCCCCGAGAAGAAAATGCTCAGGCCAATGCCTTATCCAAGTTAGCCTCCTCTTCCCTTCAAGGTCTGGAACGGACCGTATTGATAGAAGTCCTCCTGAAGCCGAGCATAGAGGACGAAGCACCAGACTCCGTTGAGGCATTGCCCGTCCTCCTCGAAGACAATTGGATGAAGCCCATTGTCGAATTCTTAAAGGACGGACTCCTCCCTGAAGATCCAAGGGAAGCACGAAGAATCAGGACCCGAGCCGAGCGTTTCACTTTGATCGAAGGCATCTTATATAAACGCTCCTTCACCCAGGTGGATGGTCGACCTTACCTAAGGTGCCTTTCCCCCAGGCAAGCCGACTACGCCCTGCAGGAACTCCAAGAGGGCACCGGCGGAGCTCATTCTGGGTCCAGGGCTCTAGCGCGCAAAGTGTTGAACTATGGATATTACTGGCCCACTCTCCTACGGGATGCCGAACGACATGTTCGGCAATGCAGCTCCTGTCAAAAGTATGCAGACATCCGACGCCTTCCACAAGCACCGCTCACCTCCCTATCAAGTCCGATCCCCTTCGCTATGTGGGGGATGGATTTACTAGGGCCGTTTCCTCCAGCCCCCGGGCAGCTAAAGTTCCTAGTCGTAGCAGTCGACTATTTCTCTAAATGGATAGAAGCCGAGCCCCTGACTACAATCACCGAGCATAGGGTCGTTCAATTCTTCTGGAAAAATGTGATTTGCCGGTTCGGCGTTCCCCGAGTCAGTCACGGATAATGGAACACAGTTTACTGGGGCCGCCTTCCGAGCCTTATGTGAGGACCTCTCTATACAACACCGATTCTCCTCCGTCTCCCATCCTCAGTCGAATGGCCAAGCAGAGAACGCCAACCGACAGATTCTCTCGGGCATCAAGAAGAGATTAGACAAATGTTCCAAAGGACTGTGGGTCGATCAGCTGCCGAACGTACTCTGGAATCACCGCACCACCAAGCGGACCCCAACAGGCGAGAGCCCATTTAATCTCACCTATGGGGGCGAGGCCATCATCCCCTTAGAAGTCGGGATACCCTCTCCTCGTTTGGTAGCCTATGAAGAAGAGCAGAACGCTAGAGAACTCAGAGCAAGCTTAGATCTGATAGATGAAATCCGAGAGAGGGCTGCCATACGCCAGCAAGCTTACCGAAGGAGGATCGAGCTAGCATACAACAAAAGGGTCCGACCAACGGACCTCAAAGAAGGGGACCTAGTCCTTCGAAAATTGGCCATCTCGTTCCCCGGACAGAAAAGCAAACTAGCCCCGAACTGGGAGGGACCGTACAAAATCTCAAAAGTGATCCGCCCGGGTGCGTACAAGCTAGAAGATCTCGAAGGCAGGGAGATTTCCAGAACTTGGAATGCCGACCATCTTCTGAAATACCAAGAGAAGGCAACCACGCCCCTCTAAGTAACTCAGGATGTCGAACCATTCCCTTCCCTTTACTAGTAGTGATTTTTCCTTTTATTTTTTCATTGTAATAACGGCTAGCAACTTTAGAAGCGGCCGATCATTAGATATTAATAAATAAAGTTCTTTCGTATTTACTACTACATCTCTCTGCTTTTAATTTCTTAATCTTACGATGGTTCCGGAGTCCAACACTTGGCTCGATCCTACTTCGCAAGTTCGCTTCCAAGCGATCTAGAAGTAGCTCGCTATTCGGAATTGCTCCCACAGCCGTTGAATGGTACGGAGTCCAACACTTGGTTCGACTCTACTCCGCAAGTTCGCTCCTAAGTGAGCTAGGGGTAGTTCGCCATTCGGAATTGCTCCCACGCCCTTAATCTTACGATGGTCCCGGAGTCCAACACTTGGCTCGATTCTACTTCGCAAGTTCGCTTCCAAGCGATCTAGAAGCAGCTCGCCATTCGGAATTGCTCCCACAGCCGTTGAATGGTACGGAGTCCAACACTTGGTTCGACTCTACTCCGCAAGTTCGCTCCTAAGCGAGCTAGGGGTAGTTCGCCATTCGGAATTGCTCCCACGCCCTTAATCTTACGATGGTTCCGGAGTCCAACACTTGGCTCGATTCTACTTCGCAAGTTCGCTTCCAAGCGATCTAGAAGTAGCTCGCCATTCGGAATTGCTCCCACAGCCGTTGAATGGTACGGAGTCCAACACTTGGTTCGACTCTACTCCGCAAGTTCGCTCCTAAGTGAGCTAGGGGTAGTTCGCCATTCGGAATTGCTCCCACGCCCTTAATCTTACGATGGTTCCGAAGTCCAACACTTGGCTCGATTCTACTTCGCAAGTTCGCTTCCAAGCGATCTAGAAGCAGCTCGCCATTCGGAATTGCTCCCACAGCCGTTGAATGGTACGGAGTCCAACACTTGGTTCGACTCTACTCCGCAAGTTCGCTCCTAAGCGAGCTAGGGGTAGTTCGCCATTCGGAATTGCTCCCACGCCCTTAATCTTACGATGGTTCCGGAGTCCAACACTTGGCTCGATTCTACTTCGCAAGTTCGCTTCCAAGCGATCTAGAAGTAGCTCGCCATTCGGAATTGCTCCCACAGCCGTTGAATGGTACGGAGTCCAACACTTGGTTCGACTCTACTCCGCAAGTTCGCTCCTAAATGAGCTAGGGGTAGTTCGCCATTCGGAATTGCTCCCACGCTCTTAATCTTACGATGGTTACGGAGTCCAACACTTGGTTCGACTCTACTCCGCAAGTTCGCTCCTAAGCGAGCTAGGGGTAGTTCGCCATTCGGAATTGCTCCCACGCCCTTAATCTTACGATGGTTCCGGAGTCCAACACTTGGTTCAATTCTACTTCGCAAGTTCGCTTCCAAGCGATCTAGAAGTAGCTCGCCATTCGGAATTGCTCCCACAGCCGTTGAATGGTACGGAGTCCAACACTTGGTTCGACTCTACTCCGCAAGTTCGCTCCTAAGCGAGCTAGGAGTAGTTCGCCATTCGGAATTGCTCCCACGCCCTTAATCTTACGATGGCTCCGGACTCCAACACTTGGTTGCCGAGCGTTCTTGCCACCGACCGTATTACACACTTGAGTTCGGCGGTCAAGATCTCCAAAGAATTTCCAAGTCTGAAGCCTCGGCACCAGCTCCGAGCATTCTTGCCACCGACCGTATAACGGGCTTGTGTTCGGCACCCGATTCCGAGCGTTCTTGCCACCGACCGTATTACGGGCTTAAGTTCGGCAGTCAAGACTAGTCAAAAACACCAAGTCTCAAACCTCGGTTCCACAACTCCACGACTAGAAGAAAAATTGGGCAACCACGATACGACGACAATTAAATCGATTCCAATTTTATTAAAAGCAACCCTTACATACATCAAGATTACAAGGTACTAAAGATTACAAGGAACTGAAAAGCGCAAATTACAAGACACTAAACTCGGAGCCATCAACGCCTTCGAGGCGCAGGGATGCTCCTCTTCAGGGACACTTGAGGTCGACGACGTTTGCCTCCGGAACCCGATCCCAGGCCAGCAAGCTGGGACGTGTCCTCGGCACTACTTCTGGCAGCTACGCCGACGGATGCGCCGCTTGACGAAATTGCCACTGAACTCTGCGCGTCCCCCGGGCTCGGATGACCGAGGCGCGCACGGGTCGCCATCTCGTAAAAAGTGATGCCACGCTCGCTCTCCGCTCGGGTACATGAAGTGCTCCTCACATTGATTGGCCCCGAACGCGGTCTGAGGCGAGCTACTTCTGCTTCCAGTTCGGAGATCCGACCCCTTAACGAGCCATCTTGTGCCTCGGCCTCGAAGCAAGCCGGTACCGCCGAGCTCGGAACGCCTACGTGACTCGCGATGAGATGGCGAAGATGAGTGACTTCGATGCTCCTATCAACAGTGGCTCTCTTCAACACATCGACTTCGGCCGCCAATTCATCCCGTTCAGCTGTAAGCTTGGCCACCTTAGTCGTCAACTCCTCTCCTTCCGTTCGAAGCTCAGTCTCCACAGTTTGCAAATGCTGAATCTCCGAAAGCAGATCGTCCCTCTCCGCCGTTACCTTTGACAATGTGTGGCGAAAGCACTTAGTCCGAAGACTACTAGTAAAGGCCGCCGCCGAACTCTCGTCCTTACCCGAAGGGGTCATCTCGGCAATCCTGCCTTCCAGACGCCGAATGTCGCTGTCCCGCTGCCCTAAGATGAGCTGAAGCTGGTTTCGCTCGCTTTCTGCTCGGCGCAGTCCCAGCTCGACTTCGTAAAGTCGCTCTCTACACCTCGCCAGACTTAGCCTCGTCGCCCCGAGGCCCGCCTCGGCGCGAACCTTGTCATCCGACCCTGTACGCTCGACCCCCTGAGCTACCACAACGAGCTGAAAAGAAACGCAAACAAGCAACAGAAATTCAGGCATTGTCTAAGTCCCAGACTTCGGGGGTTTCTTTCAAACAAACGCTCGAGCACTCAACAATCAACGGACAAAGACACGAAATCGAGCCCAAAAAGTTATGTTTTTCATTCATTTCAAAAAGATAGCGGTGGCCAGTCCGCTATTAGGCGTTACACGACAAAAACAACCAAAAACAAAAGAAAAAAAAAACAAACGGAGTCAGGGCGTGACCTCTTTCCCGGGGCGGCGAGAGGGGGTCGAGGGCGACGCCTCCGAAGGGGCAACCGTCGCCAAGGGGGTAACCACCGACCCCTGAGCTCCGGCGGGGGGATCGACCAAAGGCTCGTCGTCGCCCCTCTCCTCCTCCTCTTCTTCTTCCCCCTCCGATTTGGGGTCGAAGCCTTCAACGTACCTCGGGAACAACCTTCAACCCGAGCAGTCCACGGAGGGATAGGCCTCCTTCACCCGGGCGAGAGCGTCGGCGAAGGCCTTGGCCATGTTTTGGGCGAGGAAGCTCTGCGCCTTCTCCATGGTCGCATCCTCCGCCTTCTTCACCGCCGCCGCTTGGGCCTCGGCCGCCTCGGCCAACTGCTTGGCCGCCTCCTCCTTTTGCTGACGGAGTTGGCCCTCCAGCGTCGTGACCCTGTCCTCGAGGTAGTCGACCCTCGCTGACTTGGCCTCGAAGTTCAGCTCGAGCTTGTCGAGCTCGGTCTGAATCCGGGCCTTCTCCTTCCGAGCTTGGTCGGATTCCTTCTTCATCTCCTTCTCCTGGGCCGCCATCCTCTCGGTGAGGTGCCCGAAGTGTACGACGATCTACAATTAAAAATCAAGGGAGTCATGAAAATTTCAACTTGAGAAGGTCGGCATAAAAAAGGGGGGGGTAGATCCGACGCTTACCGATACCGCCGAGCGCGCTATCTCGATAACGTCGTCTCCCTCCCGTCCGGACTCCATGGCCGCCCGATCCTTCGGCGTGGCGAGGTGCTTAATGGCCTCCATGCTCGCCAGAGAATTGCCGAGGAACCCATCGTGCTTCCGAACCTGCCAGTCCGGGACGTGGATCCTTTTATGGGCCTCGGTCAAGAGGTCCTCCGCCGCCTTCGACCGAGGTGGCGTAGGCATGTTGAGGGCGGCGGCGACGGGAAATTCGCCGACCTTGGTCGACGACGAAGCAACCAAGGCGTCGGAAGCCGGGTTCTCCAAGATCTCCACCTCGTCGGCTGCCTCGGCAACCATCGGAGCCTTTGACGCCGGCAACTTCGAGGCCACCCTCTTCCTCTTCTTCGGCGCCTTGTTGGCGAGGCCCGCCCTCAGCGCCAGCACCGCCTGATAATCCATAGACTCTGCACCATAAGATAAGTCTGTTAGTTCGGAACAAGCTATGAAAAATAAAAGCGCAAGAAGTAAAACAACGATAATAAATAAAGAAAGCCGCGTACTGGGATCGGCATGGACGAGCCCTCCCTTGAACAGGACGTCCTCGGTCAGGTCCTTCCATTCTAGCTTTGGCCGACCCAGGAGTACCCGTACAGCCTCCTCTTCTTCGGGCCGAAGTGTCGGTAGCGCCTTCACCTTCTTCGGCACACCCTCCACCCAGCTAACTGGAATGGGCCAGGCCTCCGGACTACGTACCAGAAGGTACTTCTCGCGCCAGTACTTGATAGAATCAGGGCAGACGACGAGCCGACCTCTGTGCCTCGGGGTCAAATAGTACCGGTACGCCGACCTGTTCCCCTGATGAGGCTGGTAGATGGTCCGAAGCACGTTCAGCTCCGGCTGAATCCCTGCGGTTTGGCAGTGAAGTACGAAGCCGTTTATCACTCTCTACGCGTTCGGCATAAGTTGGATGGGGCTGACCCCAACCCATCTTAATACTGCAACCGCGAACGGATGGAGAGGCAGCCGAGCCCCGGCTATGAAGGCGTCGACCGGCCAGCAACACACGGTCACCGGCAGTGGCGAGTTGGCCCTAATGCCGGGACCCGGCAATATAAGCTCGTACTCCTCCGGGATCTGAAAGCAGTCCCGGATCACTCCCAAATCCTCTTCGCGAAGGATCGACGCCGTCTCGTCAGCCTCTGTCATCTCCCTCGCCGGATTCTCCTCGAATGTCCGGGCCCTCCCGTATACAATGCGCTCGGCGTCCTCCTCTGGAAGTTCCCGAACCCTGTGAAGCCCAGTCAACGGCCCTGGTAGTCTGCTGAACTCCGGCATGCGCTTCGGCTCCTCTACGACGGAATCCTTGCCGAACACCTTCTTGCTTTTATGAGGTCGGCTAGAGGTCGGAGCTTCGGCGACTTCAAGGGAGGGCTCGGATGAAGAAGAGGAGACGGAGACAGACATGTTTTAGAAACTAAAAATATAAGTTACCTTAACGGAGATGTCGTCGGAAAGTTCACCGGAAAAGGTCAGCGATCACCGGGAGCTCAAGCAAGAACAAACCAAAACACCAGAGCGAAGAGATGAAAAGTGAAAAATGAAAAGGGGGTGGGGGTTTTATAGAAGAGCCAGCACGCAAATCGAGGTTAACGGGCCTTTACTGCAGGCCCACTCCCATAAAACGACAAAAGGCGACTCCAAACGTCGCCTTGTTCGCCGCGCCTAGCCAAACGGCTCATTAATGGCAATCACGTCAGCAGAAGCCCAGGGGACGCAGCATTAATGCACGTCACATCTGTCAGAAGCCCAGAGGCCGTCACGTCTGTCAGAAACCCAGAGGCCGTCACACCCGTCAGAACCGTCGAATCTCCAGCCTCGGCACCAGCTGCGGAGCGTTCTTGACACCGACCGTTTTGCACGCTTGAGTTCGGCAGTCAAGACCCAGAAAAATTCCAAGTCCCAAGCCTCGGCATAGGTTGCCGAGCGTTCTTGACACCGACCGTTTTGCACGCGTGAGTTCGGCAAGTCAAGATCTCCCAAAAATTTCCAAGTCTGAAGCCTCGGCACCAGCTCCGAGCGTTCTTGACACCGACCGTTTCGCACGCTTGAGTTCGGCAGTCAAGATCTCCAAAAAATTTCCAAGTCAGAAGCCTCGGCACCAGCTCCGAGCGTTCTTGACACCGACCGTTTTGCACGGGTGAGTTCGGCACCGGCCCCGAACGTCCTAGCCACCGACCTTGTTATAAGCTTAAGGTCGGCATTGACCGCCAAACGCCCTTGGTTCCGACCCCCCGTACGTGGGAGATCTGGCCCCCAGACTTCGACGAGCCCTCTCTCCAGACTCGCAACCACGCCGAGGTCCCTCTTCCCGTCGGAAAGAATCGCCGAACCGATCTCTGACCTCGGCGCCCTGGTCGCCGAGCTCTGGGAGGGATCGGAGTCGCGACACCGGAAAGACGCGACCCTCAACAGAGTGAAGCGACCGTGCCGATCACCGATAGAATACAAAGCCACGAAGACGTTCACACCAGAACGCCGCCCGATCAAAAGGGATTACCTCACTGCCCCCTTTCTAGATTCAAGATCCCACAATTGGACTCCGATCCAACCCCACTAGCCACTAAAACAGTTAGACTGCTCCTTAAAGTCTGATTGCACTCAGTCTTTAGGAGTGGGGGGCTCGTGATATGGCTAAAAATAGGGTTTAATCAGAACCGTCCAAATCAGGTACGGATCTCAAAGCCCAAGGGTAAAACGGTAATTTCTCTACAAAAGGGTCCAAAATGGGTATTGGATCTTCTCCTCAGGGACCCAATAACCCGCGAATGGATCCACTAAACGAGAGGGTGCGGGTCCTAACCCGCTGTTCACCTAATCCAACAAGATAAAGTCAGGATCCCCGATCAATCTTGATCGACGGTCCTGATGCATGTTAATCTTTCCACCGGGATTTGGGGATTAAATTCCTTATCTGATTACAGGAATATACCTTATCAGATTACATTCCTAATCTGTTTACAAGGAGATTATTCTATATCAGACCACAGGGATTACATTCCTAAACTGTTCTCTAAGACGCCTATAAATACCCCCCATCCATCTCCATTAAGAGGTAATCAATCTTTCACCAGTTTTTGCGCTCTCTCATAGTCATTCAGATTACTGACTTGAGCGTCGGAGGGTGCGTCGCCGGGAACAACCCCGGTGTCTCGCACTTTCTACAGGTACACGGCAGGAGCGACGATCGACGCCCGACGGAACAGGTACACAGGTTTTCTATTCAGTTTCCCCTAAGAATCCACAAGTTCTATCTGTTTGCCCCCACACCAAATTTAGCGGCAACAAGAAGCTAACCTCAGGAACAGATACCCGGACTTCAATTTCGCCACATTGGCATTGCGAGCAACCTTTGTTGTGTAAGCTGAAACAGAACAAATCCAAAACACATTGTTAAATCATATCACCCAATCATCAATATCACAAGCACATCGCAAATATAATAAAAAATTAAACTCGGAAGTAACTAACATCTAATGTTCCAACAAATGTACTAAATTATTTTCACATTGATTAAATTTTAGTTTTCACTTTCCACAACCCACCAACTTTTACAAAATCAACCACAAACCATTTCGTGTTAGTTCGTTGAGGAATTTCATCAAACAGGAAATGAGCAAGATTAGGAATGAGAATTTACAGGTGGGTATTTCGGTATCTGGATCAGCGACGCATTTGACCGTACCCATTGTTCTTGATCTTGATCTTGATAATGATGACGACGACGACGATGCTGGTGATTTTCTGCGAAAAGCGCGAAATGCTGATTTCTGTGCAAATGAAAAGAGAGTGGGACAGAGATGGTTAAAGAGTACCTGTTGTTGATGTTATTGTTGAAGAAAAGAGTGATGAGATTTGCGATTCCGCCATTATCGGAATGTTGATTTTGGACAGAGGAGGAAGAAGGGGAGTCCGTTATTTCCGGCTTCACATATATCGGGCCGGATCTCAACCGGAACAGGAGTATAGATACTTTACCCGATTACCCAGTCTAAGTTAATGAGTCGGCCGATACCCGGATCGATTCAGATAATCGAATCAGATAATAACTAGGGGTTTGGATACCCCAAGTATACCTTACAAAATTTTAGTGGATCCACATGCGAGGATCTCGAAGGATCTGACCTGTTGTTGTACCTCCGAGTCCGTTGTCCTTTATTGTTATGATATACTTCTCTCGTCACCATATTGTTTTATGAGTTCGAGAACCTTTTATCCGAAGTGATTTCCTAATTTTATATATTCACTCGATAGAGTGCATTTTGTGAACGTCCACGGTCCTCCTACGTTGAGGTGATTCAATTCATGACTATCTATACTAGTAATATACCCGTACGATGCACGTATAAATTTTGTAAAAACTCTGATTTACGCGTGCGATGCATGTCTTAATAAATCTATTTTCTATTATAAAAACCACAATAAATTTGTCCATAGGCGATCTCAACCTTCAATTTCGACAACTCGATCTTAATCATTCATATAAACATCATATGAACCGTAGATCTAACATGATCATCTTAATCCTAGCTGTTAACTTTTTACATCATCTTAAAAAGGCATCCATATCCCCTAAATAATACCGATCGAAACCCTCAAATCAAACCCAAATTGAAACTAAATTCCAATCAATTTTTTGTGGATTTTAGTTAGTTTTTGTTGAGATTTTTTCGTATTCGTGTTTTCTTTTGGTTGAACCCGAAGAACAAGAGATTTGCCGCTGTAAACCCTAATCTCTGCCGCCCTCTGTCTTTCTTCGATCTCGCAACCATCAGTGACGCCGCCCTCTTTCTCTCTTCGATCTGACTATGAGATCCTAATCAAAACCAACACCGTCGACTACGCCATGGAAATCCACACGACCCTCTACCACGCCGAAGATGGTCCTCGAGGTGATCTAGGGTTTTTCTTTTTAAAGTATCTGCAATTTATGAATTTCATGTCCTAATTCCATTATAGTTCTGTCTAAAATTTAGTTTTTTGAACATTATTGTTATACATGATGACATGATGTTGTCCACTGTACTTTTGTATTATCTTAATTGTGTCAAGTTTCTTATATTGAATTCAGTTGGTCTTACAAGTTCAAATTATACACAAAGATTATTCATGATTGTTAGTTAGGAAAAAAATAGTCCGAAATCATCTTTTTATGGCGTAAGATAGAACATCTAAAACCTCGTCAGATAGAACATCTAAAACATCTAATCATACTCAAATTGGTTAGCATATGGAGTTTTTGATGAAATTCTTATGAGAACTTTAGATGCTACACTTTAGTTTAACTTCAGATGATGTTTGATGAAATTGCCTTAACTGCAAAAGGCCTTTTACCTATTGTGGTTAAAATGGTACTCATATACATTTTTAGAGAAAATATTCTGATATGTCGGGAGGGCTGTTATGTAGACATGTAGGTTTATGACACTGAATCTTGAGCCATTTAACATGCATGGTGTGTAAAGGACTAAGTTTTTTCTCTATGAATTAAATATGGATGTCTCAATGTATAGAATTAAATATGTTCATTGTAGCATTAGCAATTTAGCACGGCATAAACAAATGAGTAGTTATTTCACTCACAAATGTATAGAATTAAATATGAATTAAATCTCATCTATCTCTCATCTCCTGGAAAAATAGAAGGGTATCATAGTAGATGAATCACCCATTAATCACACTGATCTGAGTGTAGATAGCATAAAAATTTAATAAATTCCAAGTTTGAACTGAAAGCAATACCTTAATACGCATTCAAATCAAACCAGTCCACATATAATAGACAACAGAAAGAAATTTAAGATATAGAAGAAGCAAAAAGAGGGTGGGCAAAAGTTTTCAACTATCTCCTGAAAGTAAATCATAGATCGTGATAGGGATAGTAGGAGAGGACAGATGTTTCCGAGTATTTCCAAATAGTAATCATAGATTGAGCTGGACAAGGGAGAGCAAGTAAATCAAAGATGAAGATCATCTAAGGGTAGGTCCCATTATGGATCTTTCATAATGCTTACTTTAGACTAGATGAGAAACAAAATAGGCATGAAAGGACATTTTCCAAATGCAATTAACTGACAGAAATGTGATGCAGAGCACAATCTCATTACACATCAATGGCTACCAAAGTGTTAAATATAGTTTAAAAACCTAATATAAATCTTGTAATGCAACTCTCCTCTCTAAGATAATTGCTCTTCCCCGTGTCTCCTCCAACGCACACACACGCGCGCGCCACACAGAAATAATTGTTTATACACCACCACTAAAAGGAAAACTTTCTCAGATATTACACAAAGATGACTGAAAATTTACAAACCTTCATGTGATACGTCAGCTGTATCCAAGATCTTTCCAGTTTCAGCACACAACCATTGCAATGTAGAACCATAAGTAGTTGCCAGATTTTTCCCATCAGGTGAGAGACTCATTTGGTCATAGTGTAAGGTAATACCTTTTACATCTCTGAGAGGAATGGGAAAAACTTTCAGGGTCTTCGGATCCTCATCAAGATGATAGCGAACTTACAGGAGCAAAGAACATAATAAGAAACAAGAAAGTTGAAGGATAGAAGAAACAAAATTATCAAAGAATAAAAAATTAAGATCAGTAAGAAAGAGAAAATTTATGTTGGAGAAGTTTATTATTTGATCCAAAACTATATCTAAGTCCATTCTTAAAAAATAGCAGGACTTATTCCTTCCCTGAGCTTTCTGGAGTAAACATATGAATATATATCTAATTATACCATTCCCGTGTTGACTTGAACATGCTTATAATAGGATTTCCTATTCACAGCCACAACATACAATTCCCCATACAAGCAAGAAGAAATTTTATAATGATTGGCAAAGCGAAATAACCTAAAGACACCTATATGCTACCTAGAGTTCAAAATTTGTTAAATAAGCATACTCTTTTATTCTATTGCTTGGAAGATCACCTATTGTGCAGTTATCTCTTTCAAAAACAAAAAAGGCTAAATTATGCAAATCTACAAGCTACCTCATATAACATACCATTGATATTCCATATTCTTATGGAACCATCTTTTGATGCTGTAATGACCTTCTCTGAATCTGGAGTGAAGCACAGGCAAGTAACTGCACTCTGTAAGCAAATGAAAGTTACTTGATACAGAGAAGCTTGGTGTTAAAGAGGTGCAAAATAAGATAGGCAGTTCAACAAATTCCAGTTCAACTTGCAAGATGCTAAATACCTAATGCATATACATGAACTTCATATTCAAGAAATTAAATATAGAATAGCATTTTTATTAAAAGAAAAATGGTTTGGGACACAGTAAGCAACAAGTATGAATGTGAATTATGTGAGTTCAATTAAAAACAAAATCCATAAGACGATAATTAGTGATTCAATAGAACTACAGTATTGTAAAATGGAACAACATTACAAGACATATATTAATAACCATTCGGTTGTTGGAAAATACCCTATGCACTTCTAGGAGTCAAATATTTTTATTTCTCGCAAAGACCGAAGGCCTGTACGGCCTGTAGTGATCTATATATTGTAAATGCTCTACAGTGTTACTCTAGCAGAGGGTGCATCATAAACACGAGTCAAGCACTTGTAATCATTCAGTCGACATAAACAAGTCAATCCACATTGCCCAACTTGAACAATTTAAAACTTCACAATTTAAAATTTCCCTTGTACAACAATGTTTGAAGGATAGATAAGATTTGACTGAAGCCCTTGCCAGCCCCAGCCATGGATGTCCGAATTTTTATCCATTTGTGCTTTTTTTTATTGAAATTTTGTTAGAATTGATTAAACTTGGGTTCTGTGCACCAAGTCACGTGCACTTTGTGCACGGTAAATTCCAACTAGTAGAATTATATATGTTTAAAAGTATATGTGAAGACTATAATGGAAGAGTTGGAGTTGCATGTGCGTTGCACGTAAGTAGGTAAATTTAGAACTCCAACTCTTCCATTATAATAGTTATTATATATTATATTATAGATAGGTGAATGGATAGATAGATAATAAGTGTGATACACATTTAAAATATTAAAAAAATTAAAGCAAAAAATTTGACATAATGAGGACTCGAACCTGAGACATCTTTCATATTAGTTATGCACGTGCAATGCACGCGTTGGTAGATTTACAAATGACACTAAGGCCTTCTCCCATTATAATATTAGAGATTAGATATAATAAAACACAGAGAAAGCTATCAAGTGTCTCTCATTCAATAGGGTTAAAATCAATGGTCCAGATCTAACCTCACAAACATATTTTTCCACCCAAAAGTTTTCCCCCAAAACTTAAATTCAAATCCCTCCAAAACAACTCATTTATTTATTTATTTATTTATTTATTTATTTATTTATTTCTCTTTCTCTCTCTCTCTCACTCACTCTCTCTCTACTAGTAATTTACACATGCGTTGCACGTCTTTATATATATATATAGATGTTGTCTGATATTGAACTTAAGACCTTCTTTATATTAGTTATGTATGTGCATTGCACGTGTTTGTTGGGTTACAATGGACGTGTTGTTAGGATTGTGTCTTGAATACTCGTTGCTCCGATTAGAAGAAGGTAATATGAAGCACGGAGGTCGAAGCGGCGAAGTGAGTGGAAGGAAAAACAGCAACAGCAAGGGTGCAGGCTAGTTGCGGTGACCGGTCTTGGTGACAATCGACCGCACCCCCCGACCGCAACCCCGACTGCTTGTAGTACATGGAATGTCAGAGAGTGGGATGGACGACCGGTCTTATTGGACGGTCGACCGCCCGCGGCGCTGTGTTCGTTTTTGGGCTTCGATTTGTTAGGTCAGTTCAACCCAATCTTCAACTCCAAGTTAGATCGTGCGGCTCCTATTCAGTTACTTTTTTTCCAAGTTTTATCGGACGACTGAGGATCAAGATTAGACCTAGGTTTTTTCTCTATTATTCTATATATATTGTAAATTCTTCCAATATGAGAGAAAGTACTTCATAGATTCTTTTCTCCATTGCAAAGAGAGGCTGGAGAGAGAGATAGTTCTTGGTGGGTGAGTTTAATTTCTTGTGTCAAGTGAATCAGTAACTCCTTGTAATCTCTTCTAGTTGAATATCAGATCTCCCTATATTTTCCCCCAGATTAAGCAAAAGCTAATCGGGATAAGTCATCGTTGTTGTGTTTGTGTTAGTTTGGTGGATCTACTTGCTTGCTCAATTTATTCACCTTGTCTACTTTGACTTCCTCATTGCTCTAATTAGTTCCGCTGTAACCAGGGAACGTTTGTTGACACCCCAATCCCAACAACTTGTATCAGAGCTTCAGATTGCCGAGTCCCTTGGTTAAGATGACAGGCCACAGTATTTTGAAGATCAAGCAGTTCGATGGTAAGATCAATTTCAATCTTTGGAAGACTGACATGTATAATGTTCTTGTTCAAGAACGGTTGCAGTCAGCGGTTAAGAAAAAGGATAAGCCAACTGATATGAAGGATGGCATTTGGAAAGATATTCGTGAAAGAGCCATAAGTCTAATCCGACTATCCTTGACGGACGAGGTCAAGTACAGATTTCTTGAAGAAACTGATGCGGCGAGTTTATGGGAAACACTCATAGCTGACTACTCCGGTTCGTCGTTATTAGATCGGATGCATTGGAAGAGAAGGTTATTCCGTTTATCTATGAAGGAAGGTACTGATCTCCAAGACCACATTACAGAGTTCAATAAGGTATTATCTGAACTTAAGGCGACGCAGATGTGTGTGAGGAAGATGAAGCTTTTAACTCGATATATTTACTGCCAGATTCGTACGAGCCTTTGATCACGACCATGCTACACGGTAGATCTGCCAAGGAGAGTATTTCGGTAGATGGTGTAATCAAAGTATTGAAGGAAAATCAACTTAGGAAGGAGACCCATAAATCATCATCGTCTATACCTACAAGTTGTCTAGCAGTGGATGGTCCTTTGGAGGGAAGACAAAGTGCTTTGCAAAAGGATTCGATCCGTTGCCGATATTGCAAGAGGCCAGGGCATATCAAGAAAGACTGTTGGAAATTGCAGAATCAAGAGAGCGCCAAGAACGGAAGTTCAGTCGCTAATGTAGTTAGTGCCTTTGGTGCCTTTGATTAAGGTGGTTCGTGTCTTCTTATTTCAGATTCTTTAGAAGTGGATTCTAGTTGGTTTCTTGACTCAGTGAGTTCTTCTCATATTTGCTCCGAGAAGGAGTTATTTTCTACTTATAAGTCTACTACGGGGCATTGTGTGACAACGGGAACTGAGGAGATTTGTGAAGTAGTGGGTGAGGGAACAGTTGAGTTGAAGATGCCAGGTTTAAATATGTTCACTTTAAGGGATGTTTTGCATATTCCTCTGCTGAAACGAAATCTGGTTTCCTTGGTAACTCTTAATGCACGGGGCTGTAGGTACACAGCTCGAGGTGGAGTTCTGTCTGTTTTTCAAGATCGTCGTGAAGTGATTAGAGGTATGAGAGTGGTTGGGCCAAGCCAGCACAATCTCTAAAATATTTGGGGAATTCGAAAATCCTGTGCAGGGATTGATAGTTATTTTTCTATTATTCCCGCAAGCTCAGCTAGTTTGCCGCAACTAGAATCATCGAGATGAGACCATAACGTTCGAATATCATCGAGAGGTGGAGAAAGCCTATGGGTAGGTGGAGTTCGTAAGGAGTTTGGAAACTTCGTGAGTACATCTACGGAGGTGTGCCTTTGAAGGGGCATACTGGCTTCAGTGAGAATGGGTAGAGATCATTTCAATTAGAAGAAGAAACTATTGTTCTAAGTTTTCTTTGCAAGTGGAATTTGTTAGAGTTTGGAGATGAGTAACACATCATGTGATAGCATTCGTATGCAATCCAAGGTGGAGTTTGTTAGGATTGTGTCTTGTATACCCGTGGTTCAGATTAGAAGAAGGTAAGATGAAGCACGAGGGTCGAAGCGTCGACCGGTCTTGGTGACAATCGACCGCACCCCCCGCCGCAACCCTGACTGCTCGTAGTACAGGGAATGTCAGGAAGTGGTACGGTCGACCGGTCTTGTTGGACGGTTGACCACTCGCGGCGCTGTATTCGTTTTTAGGCTTCGATTTGTTAGGTCGGTTAACCCCAATTTTCAACTCCAAGTTAGACCGTGCGGCTCCTATTCAGTTACTTCTTTTCCAAGTTTTATCGAACGACTAAGGATCAAGATTAGACGTAGGTTTTCTCTCTATTCTTCTATATATATTGTAAACTCCTCCAATATGAGAATGAGTATTTCATAGATTCTTTTCTCCATTGCAAAGAGAGGCTCGAGAGAGCGATAGTTCTTGGTGGGTGAGTTTAATTCCTTGTGTCAAGTGAATCAGTAACTCCTTGTAATCTCTTCTAGTTGAATATCAGATCTTCCTATACTTTCCCCTGATTAAGCAAAAGCTAACTGGGATAAGTCATCGTTGTTGTGTTTGTATTAGTTTGGTCGATCTACTTGCTTGCTCAATTTATTCGCCTTGTCTACTTCGACTTCCTCATTGTTCTAATTAGTTCCGCTGCAACCAGAGGGCGTTTGTTGACGTTCCAATCCCAACACGTGTTTGTTTGGTTACAAATAGAGTTTGTTTGGTGACAAACTCTCCCATTAAAATAGTAGAGATTTACTCAGAAATTTATATTTTCAGATTTCAGGTTTGTAAATTTTTAAATTTTTTATGCATTTTTTTATTGCTCATGTTACATTGAAAATAGCAAATATCTCATCAACAGTTAAATTTCATCATTTTCCACATCCAAAGTTCTAAGAAGTTGAATTTTACACTCTCATTTATAATTAATTTTCAACATATACTAATGGAAACATGGCATTTTATTTACAACTAATTATTGTTTTACTATTCAAACTTGAGCTACATAATTATTGTTCTACTGTTTACAAGACTTTCAAATGCAGTATTGTTTCGAAGGTCCACCGGCAAATCTAGTCTATATATAAAAGGTAAAATTGTTTTGGATGCTTGTTGATGCTTCAAGTGGTCAGAAAATAAACATTTTAAAAATATTTATAAATTAACATTATGTAATGCATGGATAAAGTGATGATCCTCAAAAATGAAATTGTTTTTGGTACATGCATCCTAGAGACAAGAAGCATGCTGAAAAGTGTGTATCGTCCATATAGAATTACAATTTCACAGTGTGCGTGTATAAGTACTCTATACGAGAGAATTTTCCTACTACAAGTTCAAGCTTATAATTTTTTTTAATTTTTTTTTTAAGGGACGGGGATTGTTTCCCGTCTCTCCCTTATTAAAAAAATAATAATTTACTAGACGGTATAATATATACCGTCCCGCATTTTTTATAAATAAATAACGTGGGGACGGAATATGTTATCCCGTCTCTAACTTTTAATTTTTGCCATGCAAGCAAATGAGAAAAATTTAGCAAAGCATCACTGCACGATCGTCCCCCATATATAATTACTGTAGCTGCCATATAATAGAATATGAGAAATACCACTGGGATGCTCTAAGTTTCTCAACCCCTTGTGTTTTGTACTAAGTACCATAGAAAACAAGTACAAGCTTAGAAGGTTCTCAACCCCTCGTGTTTTGTACTAAGTACTAGAGAATTTTCCTACTACAAGTACAAGCTTATAAGGTTCTCAATCCCTTGTGTTTTGTACTAGAAATTTCGACAAGAGAGGAGATGGACTACAACACAAGGGAATATCTACAGATATCTTAAAATTTTAAGATAGTTATATTATGTCTCTAAAAAATTTCTAAGAGCATCCACAAAGGTGTTTCTCAAATATGAGAATATGACAAAATAGCAAATAGCAAAAAAGAGCAATTTGCTACAGTTGTGGTTTGCTATAATTTGATAAAGAAATAAAAAAAAATAAGTTCGGACGGAACAACTTGTTTCGTCCTTTTTATATAAAAAAAATTACATAATGTTTAAATTCATTAACTATTGATTAGATATTAAAATAGTTAAATTAAATAAATTAAATATTAAAATATATACCAATCTACTAATTAATACACTAATCTCCCTAACTCTCACTCTTAACCTGAGAACTTTGCTGGACGGGACATGTTGTCCCGTCCAAGCCATTTTTGGCTTCAAACGGGACAACATGTCTCGTTTGACGATTTTTCAAATTTTTTGTCCAGAAGGTACAACATGTACCGTCCGATTATTTAAAAAAAAAAATCACACGAAACAACCTGTTTCTACTGATCTTATTAAAAAAAACAAAAGGATGGAACAACAAGTTCTGTCTGATCCCATTAAAAAAAAAAAACATGTTCCATCCCTTATAATTTGAGAATCGCCATTTTCGTTTCTCAAATATGAGAACGCACTGTAGCGATTTTGCCAAAATATGTCAAAATAGCAAACGACTGTAGACATCCGTTTCTCAAAATTTGAAAATTTGGCAAATATAGCAAACGACTGTGGATGCTCTAACAGACCTAAAAGTAATGTAATTGTAAGCTCTTTGTTTTTATTAATTTTTTGTATTATTTTTTTTTTTTTGTTGAAGGAAAAGGTGGAGTATGGCCAGAGGCGGATCTGGGCGCAAGCAACACAAGCAACTGCTTTAGGCTCCTATATTTTTTAAGTTTTCACAATGTTAAAAAGTAAAATGTAATATTTTCTGATATAATTACATTATATTAACAGTTGGCTTATTTAGCTCAGTTGGTTAGAGTGTTGTGTTAATAATGTGAAGGTCGCACTTTCAAAACTTGCTTGGGCCAATTAATTTTTCAATCATTTTTATTTTAAAAACTAATTATTTTTCACATAGTCATACATGTCATTGTACAATTTTATGAATTTAATATTATTTTTCACTTAGCCCATGTATGCCACTTTATGATATTTTTTCAATATTATTTGGTATATCATATTTACCTGTTTATGATAAATTTCTAACCAAATCTTCAAGTGCATATGGTTATTCTACATTTTAAGCTTCCAACTAGTATTCTCATATACATATATTCATTATCGTTTCATTCTGATCGTGTTATCTAATATATCATATTTACCTCTTTGACATAACATATATATATATATATATATATATATATATATATATATATATATATATATATATATATATATATTGTTAGAGTTTGTCCGAGTTTCTTTTGGCCACGAGTCATTTCATATAAAAAGCGTACATTATCAATTAATTTTTTTTGGAAGCATATATATAAATTTGTTTTCATTTAAATAGTTTGTTCTCCAATACTCCAAGTTTGTTTGCATTTAAATAATTTTTATTATTAATCTGTCAAATTACAAAAGGCCCCATTTGAGAATTTGCTTAGGGCCCCCGAAATTCAGATACGCCCCTGAGTATAGCCACCCTGTTTCATTAATAAGGAGTTAATAAAATAAACTCCTACAATACATAAAATAAAACACTTAGATCCTCCCCGAACATAAGGGGTGGGGCAACAGAAAGAACAACACCTACATGCATCCAACAAAAATGCAGCATAGCATTTAACTCCCCCTAACAAACCCTGGGGTGGTGGGGATCGAACAATAGTGAAACAACAGAAGATCATGGCCTACTCGTCCCTCAGTCCAGCATCGGCCCGATCTCGACTTCTTCGTCGTCGTACTCCTCCACCTGGAAAACACTAGAAATCCTCCATCGAGGCCCTATTGCCGTAGCTGTAGCAAAAAAAAGAAATAAGATGCATAATGTGAGTTAAATTACAAGAAATATTATTACTAGTCCCATGAAAGTAATAGTTATTCCTATCTAGCCAAAGGACCCAGATTGCAACAGCGATAGTGATAAACCAGGCTTCTCTCATGGCCCGTCTCTTAGGAGCGAACTTCTAGCCTATCCATAGATCCTCATATGTACAAGGATACTCGTTTGTTCCCAGGGCTTTGAGGACTTCAACGAGGACCGCTTTGCTCCTGGGACACTCTAGAAATAGATGGTCTCTGGTCTCAGAGACAGCGTTGCAGAACCCACAGCTGGAATCAATATTCGGTTGGCATTTAGCCAAGTTCTTTCTCGTTAGAATTGCATCGTTTAGAACTAGCCATAAAAAGATTTTTATTTTCAGCGGTGTTTTCGTCTTCCATATAACACCTGACCATTTCAGGCGACAACCCCTGAAATGAATACGGTTCTAAAGGGAGCGTACAGTGAAAGTGCCATTCTTTTCAATCCCCTAGGATTTCCTATCTGGTCCTTGAGAGCATCTAATTCCTGAGCTGGCTATATGGTCCTGAAGTTCCATCAACCTGAGCTGAGATCCATAGTTCAGTGCCTGTTTAAAGGCTAGTCTCCAGGACCTTCTTCTCCAGGCTGCAGCTACCGTGCAGTGTGGTTGTGCCGTACGGGCATACAATTCGGGGAATAAATCTCTAAGTGTGTGATCACCACACCATTTATCACACCAGAATCTTGTAAGACTGCCATTTTCAATAAACGACGACACACAGCTATTGAAAGGCTCATAGGCTTTAGCAATTCCTCTCCAGAGCCAGCAGACACGTGGGCCCACCCTGAATTTCAGATTCCTCGTCCTATTTCCATGCAGTAATCCTGAACAAAATCCTGCCAACCCTCTCCATTAGGGTGAAAGAGTTTCCACCACCACTTACCCAATACCGCGATATTCATATCCCGAAGGTCAATAATACCCAGACCTCTGTGCATCTTCTTCATGCACATTTTTTTCCATCTGATGAGGTGATAGCCGCCTCTATCAGGGTTTGCACCCTTCCATAAAAACTGCTTTCGAATGTGATCAATTCTCTAGATAACCCATCGTGGCATTTCGAAGAAGGACATGTAGTAAGTTGGTAGGTTAGAGATGACTGCATTGATAAGAGTGACTCTCCCACCCAAGAACAGTGCTTTACCTTTCCATCCTACATGACGGTTCTCCACCCGATCAATGATGGTTAACCAGTCAGCCTTCTTGAGCTTTCCTGGTTTCAACGGTAGCCCTAGGTACTTAATAAGAAATTTCTCGATAGAACAGTTAAGAATCGTAGTGTGTTCTAGTGCCTCTTCTTGGGATAAGGCAATGGGGATAAGAGCACTTTTGTGAAAGTTAACCCTGAGACCGAACCAAGCTTCAAAACTATAAAGAATTCCTTTGAAAGTGGTTGTTTCCCCGAGGTTGCCATTTCCAAACAGAAGAGTATCATCTGCATATTGGAGGATTGAACAACCTTGGCGATTGGCCCCGCTGGCCACCGGAGAGATCCAACCAGCCCGTCTCAAGTTAGCGATCATAGATCCCAACATGTCTGCCACAATAGTGAAGAGAAGAGGGGAGAGGGGGTCACCATGTCTTAGGCCAAGTTCACACGAGAACGGATGCCCCAAACCACCATTGACCATGATAGCAGTCCTGCTAGTGGTGAGACAAGTGTGGATCCATATGATCCACCTATCCCCAAACCCAACTCCAGCCATCACTTCCAAAAGACAATCCCATTCAATAGATTCATAGACCTTCTCAAAATCCAGCTTAAGGAAGTAGCTCTTAGCATTCGAAATGTGGTAGCGATGGATAGTTTCTTTAGCCGTGGCAATACAATCTTGAATACACCGTCCTTTAATGAACCCACTTTGCTCGCAACTAATGAGTATATCCATCATCTTTCCCAGTCTGTTAGCAAGCGTCTTGGTGATAATCTTGACTGAACAGTTAAGAAGGCTAATAGGCCGGAAGTCTCCCACCCGTAGGGAGTCTTCTTTCTTAGGAACCAACCCAACCTCGGCATAATTAAGTCTCCCTAATTTAAGCTTATGGTCAAAGAAATCGACGAACAGGCTTACAAGATCGTCTTTGATTTCCTCCCAAAAGACGTGGTAGAACAGGATTAGGAATCCATCTGGCCTAGGGATTTCTCCTTTCCAAGGTGCTTCACTGCCTCCCAAATTTCCCCTTCCGAGAAGGGGGCTTCAAGTGATCGGAGATCAAGGTCCAAGTCGTCAGCAGAAGCACGCCAGAAGTTAGGGTCTAGAGGGACCCTCAACTCCGCCTTCCATCCAAACAAGTTCTTGAAGTGGGACTGGAATGCGGCTCTGATATCATCGTTTCCTTGTAACATTCCAGAACCAAAATGGATCGAAAAAATGAGGTTAGATCTACGTCGGTCACTGGCGACACGATGGAAGAAGGCGGCGTTCGTACCTCCCTCTTTGAGCCACGAATTTCTGAACCGTTGTTGCCATTTGAGTTCCTTTAGTCGATAAAGTTGAGCAATGTCCTCCTTGAGTTGAAGCAACCTATACCGCTCCTCTTGCATTAGGTCTCTAGTTTCTTCAACCTTTTCAAGCTCCTCAATACCTTCCAGAAGGGAATCTTTTGCTCTCCAAATCAACGCAAATCTGGTCTGGTTCTATTTCCTGAGCTTGGACCGCAGTCTGCGTATTTTCTCACACCATATCGCCGCTACTTCAGTCTCTCTAGTAGAGCGGGCCCAGCATTCGTTGACCATATGATGGAAACCTTGAATTTCCAGCCAAGCTTTCTCGAACCTAAACTTGGAAGTTCTCCTGGGTTGCACTTCGCCGGAGGATATGATAAAAGGAACATGATTTGATGTGGGTTTAGGGAGGGACTTAACCCAGGATAGTGGAAACTTGGCCTCCCAATCAGAAGAGACCAAAACCCTATCAAGTTTATCTATAATAGGCGTCGCCTGCATGTTTGACCATGTGAATAGTCTAATGTCAACTAGTTCGAGGTCCGCAATAACCGCGTTAAAAGCTTCCCTATCGGCGTCACTGAAGCCTCTGCCTCTGTGCTCTGAGGCAAACCTGATGATGTTAAAATCTCCCCCTAAAACCTAGGGGTGCAGCCAACGTGCATGAATCGCTCGTAATTCAGTCCAGAAATCCGTCCTGAAGGAAGTGGTATTTGGACCATACACCACCGTGATTGTATGGGTCCACAGATCGGCTCTATGTTAAGCAGGACTGATAATGAGAATTTCCCATGGAACCCATCTAGGCAGTTAAAAATCTCTGAATTAAAACCTAAAGCAATACCCCAGAGGCACCAACAGAAGGGCGAATTTTCCAGTTAGAAATTTGATTCCCCCCCCCCCCCCCAAGTCTATTGAGCCTAGAAATATGAGCCAATTTTGTCTCCTGCAGACCCACAATGTTTACTTTAGACTTGGCAATGACATCCCTAACCATTTTTTGTTTGCCCTGCCTACCCAGACCTCTAACGTTCCAGAAAAGCGTGTTCATTAACTATAGCCTAGCTCAGGTCCATTACTTGATTTAGAAACCGAGCTAGCAATAAGGCTAACCCTATCACTCTCCCATCCCCTAATCTTATTTAGGAGAAAAGCGTTCCGATCTGTATCGCCAACCACTAGACCACATGTTTCAGCTAGACTAAAAATCTCATAATCAGTCATGAAATTAAAAATAGAGGCTAGGAAGGAACACATACCTCCATCACTAGTCTTAGCAGACTTAGCGGCTGTAGCAATCTCAAGATAATCGTTTAAGGACTCCTCAGTAGCCCTCTTAGCAACTTTCTCCACTCTAAAACCTTTGTCGCGGCGAGAGGCGATAGGGGCAGGTGGTTGCGAGGGAGGGAAGGTGAAAGGGACATAATCTGGGGATATATCCAGGGAATCATCTGCAAACTCCTCTGCATCCATAGACTCCTCTTCAGAGTAGACGTAGTCATCTTCAAGGTTTAATCTAGCTTCCCGATCATCTTCATCCATCTCCAAAGACATGTGACTCCCCACTTCAGAATTGGGCTCAGAAACAGATTTTGCATTAATAATTGAGAGACTGGGGCTGGGCCTACTCAACTTAAGCCCATCAAGTTTGGTGGGCTTCGCTGAGGAGCAGCCCAAAATGATGGTCCCCTCAGTGGACCCATTCACAGCATGTTGCTAAAAAACCCCTATCTCGCCAACTTTCACGCATGTGATGAGGGGGGACGTGTCGCTTCAAGAATGAAGGACGTTGCGGTCGAGGTGAGCGGTGTAGTATTTGATGGGATAAGTGCAGGGATCGAGGCATTGCCTCCTTTGATCTCTGATATCTTCCCCAAATTGCCACCCCATTCTCGTGTTCCTCTTCAAAAAAAAGTTGTCTTTTGTCCTTTTAGATCCAGCCCTGTTGCCTCGAGCGAGACCCCGCTTGCCTTCTTCCCCAAAATGGTACCCCCTTGCTGTATCTCCCTCCCCAAAGCCTCCAACCATTTCTCTTTAGGCGAACGCCTTTGACTGTTGGACATCTGAGAAAGCATACCAATTTGAGCATTGGTTCGTTCTGCCCCCTCCCTCTGCTCCACTTGCAGTGCCTCTACATAATCTTCTAGGAGTTGACTTCCTTTTTTAGCTTTATTTTTGCCAAAATTTTCAAGGAGAAGTACTGGCTCTGCCGAATTTGCTATTTTAGGCTGTGATTGCATATCAATTTTTTGCCCTCCATCCTGGCCGTTGTTGGTTTTGGTCAAGCTTCGATCTTGATCGTCAATGGTCGGTGTGGATTTTTAGGGTGCAGAGCTTGCCATCGTCTGGCCGATGCGCACCTCCCTCCCCCTTGCAAACCTGATGACTTTGCGGTGCGCACGCTCAATTTCGTGTGCCCCATCTATAGTGAGATCCCACTCAGGTGAGACCACTTGCATGTAAGACCGACCATCTCTGGGTGAGGGGGAAGGGGCTGAAACATTCACGAGCTCCACCTCAGATTCTGCTTGCTTGTCAATAATGAATCGAACGAGGTAGGATTCCTTAAATGAGAAAACTTTTGCAAAGCGAGGCATTAGGGTGATGTCGGGGCTTCGGATCAAAATCCTAGCTGATATAATGTCAAACTGGCAAATCGTCTTGTCGCCGATATTTTCGATGGTTCCAAAATCAGAGACGATCTCTTACAGCGCTTCTTTTTTCCAGAAGTGCAAGGGCACATCATGGATCCAAATCCAGAACTGCTCAACCTGATGCATCCCTGCTCGACCAAGCGAAGAATTCCACCTTAAAGTGCCCAAAATACACTAAACCCAAGTCGGAGACCTCGATCATCTTCTTCGGTGAGGGAAAAGATACAAGGAATTGTAAGTGGCACAACTTCTTTGCTACCCAGTCCCTATGAGCCCTCATCAGTCACTTAGAGTTTAGAGCATGAAGAAGGTGGTTCTCCGATGGACTCCTTGACCTGACTTTAGCAATGGCACACCATTGGCGGAGCCATTTTTCTTCGACTTTGATGATCTCGAGGCTATTGGCAAGCCGGATTGGTATGGGATTATCCAGTGACCTGGCTCTTCTAACAGGGCGGTCAACATCGTTGTTAGCGATTATCATATTTGTGCAAACATATGATGTATGCCCCAATTTCATACATTTGAGGCAGCACACCTCTTTCGTACAGTCCTTCCGAAGGTGCCCCAAGTCGCCACAGTTGAAACAGGGGACTGGTTTGTGTTTCCCTTTCCGTTGCTTCTTTCTATTTTCTAGCTGAGTTGGGGGGGAATTACTGTGCCTCTTCTTTGTTTTCCTGGTGACTTCAACCCATTGTTCAGTCTCACCCAAATCCCCATTTGATACTGGAGCAAACTCCACTGTAGCCTCGTTTTGTGGACCCCCTTCCTGGGCCCGCTTGACGATGGACTTAAGTGGAGCTTTGGCATCCAAATACGGTAGTGGAGGAGACTGGGGTAGGTTGTGTGTAGGTGGTTGGGAGTTGTGGTGGTGAGTGGAGGCAGGGGGGAGGATTTAGGAGGGTGCTGATTAGTAAGAGGGGATGAGTGGCCTTTGTGTAGTGAGTGGTTGTGTGCGGTGCAGGTTTGGTTGTGGGGATGCCTCAGTGGGTGTGGTTGACGTTGGTGGTAAGTTAACAGAGGGTTTAGATGGCGAACATGCCTAAGTGATTGATAATGTTGGTTATGCATACGGTGGCCATGGTCCCTCAGGCCATACCTCTCTCCATGGAAGTGGCGATGGTCTTTGGGGTGGTCACTCTTACACTCGAAAGAGCCAGTAGGAGGTGTAACTCCCCGTAATTTCTAAAGATATAATATAATATAATATAATATAATATAATATATGGGAAATGCTCCATTGAAAATGCAAATGTTGTGGAAAACGTGAAAACAAGCCTAGGCCGTTGTTTCCAACAACTGCCTAAGTGGTTTTCCACGTTTTCACAGACATTTGCATTTTCAACTGAGCATTTCCCATTATATATATATATATATATATATATATATATATATATATATATATATATATATATATATATATATATATATATATATATATAATAATAATAATAATAATAATAATAATAATAAATGATTGATGGCAAAAGAGTAATAAAAGTGAATGATGGGGGGGGTCCCACAGGCTGAATGTGACATCGGGGTGCTGTTTGCAGTGACATCATGATGACGTCACCAGGTGGGGGGCCACCCGAGTTCAAGGAAAAAGGACAGTGTTGCTGTCTGATTGATTTCTCTCCTTCGGCTGACGTGGGCAGGGGCCCACCATGGTGGTTTTGTTGTACACGGGAGAAAAGAGATAGAGTATATGAAAGTTGTCCCATATCAAAAATTGAAATAGAATAAAATAATAAATAATAATGCTTATGATCAAGAGTCACCAATCCGGTTAACTACCTTTTGAGAGACAGCCTGTTGTGGGCAGTTGTACTATATATAATAATTTGTCTGATAAAATGCATAAATTGTCTGAGCTTGGGACAGGGGCATTACAGGAGGACCCCTTCTATGAGCCCGTCCTTTGGGAAGATACGATGTGGGGCGATGATGACTGTCTTCTCTCCCAAACCGCTGCTGATGTGCACTACGGTGTGTACACTCGGGGGAATGAGCATGTCTGAGCCTCCGAATGTCTTCATCTGGGGGGTTTGGTCAGTTGATATGGGCGGGGTGGTAGCAGGGGGGATTTCAACTGGGTTGGGAAGTGGAGGAGGTGGTGGCGGAGGTGGTAGCGGGACAGCGAGAGGTTGCACCGATAGAGTGGTTGGAGGAGGGGGAACATCTGTGGCAGGCACTGGCTGGTGGTGGCGGACCCACTCGTTGGGCCCGCAGCCACTTATCTCCAGCTCCAATAGCCCCATTCCGTGACAAGAAACCTATGTTTGTAGAGGAGTTGGTCGACTTGGAGTTCACAGGGAGAAGAAGCGGGAAGGGGAAGAGCAGTTCAGGGAGAGGAGGGGTAGGCAGGCGTAGCTCCGGTGCCGGGGTTCAGGTGAGAGGAAGGGGTTAGTCAACTTGGAAATGATGTTTAGTTCCAAGGTGCAAGTAAAGCAAAGAACCAATGAGAACACATTTCCAATTCTGCACCATTGATCTCATTCCTTTGGAAAAGAAAGTTCAGAAATGAGGAAATTAGGATGTATGCAACTTAGAATTTTTTTTTTTTATTATTATTAATAATATTAATTCCTTTTTTGGCTAAGCATTATTATTATTATTATTATTATTATTATTGGCTAAGAAATTGTAACTACCTTACGTATATGCATACTATCGGTTATCGAAATGTATTTGTGTTTTGAAATAAAAGCCCGGCACTACAACATTTATGCTCAATAGCGGCATTTTTTCAGCGACGTTTTAAAAAAGCGCCGAGGTAGAGTAGAGCAAGAATGGGGTTAAAAATACCCCTAGTCTACCCCGGCATTTTTAAAAAACGCCGCAGTAAGGGTGGTCTGCTGCGGCAGTTTTTAAAATCAACGCTGGGGTAGGGTGGGGATTCTTAAATCCCCAAATTTCTCGAACCTTAACTATTCACTCCTCTTTCCAATTTTGCTCTACACCCCCCCCCCCCCCCGCCATATTTCATTTGCTATTCCTCTCCTCCGTCGCCATTGAATCCCTCTTCTCCACCCTTTTTATTGACCCGCTGCTCTATCCCTCTTGCTTAGAGCCTCCGCTCGTCGCAGTCGCCATCTCTCTCGTCGATGGGGTTCATTGGCCTGCCATCCCTGCCTCTCGTCATGGGTAATCACCTGCCATCCCCTCCGCTCATCGTGTTAATCGTCCCTCATCGCCGTCGCCATCCTCTCCCCTCGTTTGGTCACTGTCTCCGCTTGTAACCTCTTGCTCACTCTGTCTGCTCCATCCCCTGCCTTCCCTGCCGTCGCCATCGCCATTGTACCTCTCAATAACAATGCGGTTGTTGTCATTTCACTTGTACCCCTTTTCCGCCGTAGTAGTCCTCGATTTTCCCGCAACGTAGTCGACTTCTGCTCGTGAGAGGTATAATAATTCATTCTTCTCACTTTGATGCTGATAAGACCAAAAAAAAGCAATCTTAACAATACTGAGAATGTACTAATAAGAACATATGCAACTTTGTCACTTTGATGCTTGTAGTTGGGCTATCTGAGCATGTTCTGATAAGAACATATGCTACTTTGTCAATTTGATGCTTGTAGTTGGGCCTTTTGGTTTTTTGTACAGGATATAGTTCACTGATTAACTTAGCAAGCATGTCTCCTTCCTGCATATGCAATTTCTTTGCCATTCTGATGCTTGCTAGTGTTATTTGAGATTTTTTGCACAAGGGGTAGCTCAAGGTTTTGTCTGAGCATGCATGAATGTCTGGTAAGAACAGTTGATACCTTTAAATACTGATGTTTCAGATTTTCGTATTCGGGATTTTAAGTACATCCTCAGATTGAAGGCTATCTGAGCATGATCTGATAAGAACATACGCTACTTTGTCACTTTGATGCATGCAGTTGGGATTTTTGGTTTTTTGAACAAGGGATATGAACATCAGCTACTTTGTCACTTTGATGCTTGTAGTTGAGCTGTTTGGTTTTTTTGTACAGGGGATACAGTTCATTGATTAACTTAGCAATCATGCATCCTACCTGCATATGCAATTTCATTGTCATTCTGATGCTTGCTAGTGTTAGTTGAGGTTTTTTGCACAAGGAATAGCTCAATGTTTAGCCTGAGCATGCATGAATGTCTGGTAAGAACAGATGGTCCCTTTAAATACTGAGCTTCAAATTTTTGTATTCAGGGTTTTGAGTACATGCTCATATTGAAGGTTATCTGAGCATGTACTGATAATAACATATGCTACTTTGTCACTTTGATGCTTGCAGTTGGGAGTTGTGGTTTTTTGAACAAGGGATAAGAACATATACTACTTTTTCACTTTGATGCTTGCAGTTGGGCATAAAGAATTTTTTGAACAGGAGATATAGTTCACTAATTAACTTAGCATTCATGTCTCCTTCCTTCATATGCAATTTATTTGTCATTCTGATGCTTGCAAGTGTTATTCGAGGTTTTCGGCACAAGGGATAGCTCAAGTTTTTGTTATTCAAGGTTTTCAACACAAGGGATAGCTCAAGTTTTTTGTTTAAGCATGCATGAATGTCTGGTAAGAACAGATGGTCCTTACTTTAAATACTTATGCTTGTTGTTGTGTTATTCAGGGTTATGAATACAAAATAAGTTCAAGGATAACTTATGCTTACCATAGGAAGTGATGATAAATGAGCAATTTGTTTGATCAGTGAGTCATTCATAATCTGATCCCGCTACAGTAACCTAACAGATCACATGATTATGATATGATCATGATCTTATCTGATCTGGTACGCAACGCATCAGTATTTAAGCGAGCTTGCAACAGCTCAATTATCCTTCAATATCTGTTGTATTGAAAACTGCGAATACGAAATAACAAGCATCAGTATATAAAGTAAGGGACCATCTGTTCTTACTAGACATTCATGCATGCTCAGACAAAACCTTGAGCTATCTCTTGACCAAAAATTCCCAAATAACACTTGCAAGCATCAGAATGACAAAGAAATTGCATATGCAGGAAGGGTAATATTTTTTTTTCCCTAAACGCTATTGCGGCGTTTTCAAAACGCCGCTATAGGTATGGATGTCAAATGGAACCATGTCTACTGCAGCGTTTTTGAAACGCCACGGTAGGGTCCGTTATCTATACCGGCGTTTTAAAATAACGCCAATATATACCCCTTTGCTACCGTGACGCTCGATTCCCTGACAATTACAACGGAGTCTTAAGAAATGCCGGTATGTCCTACCCCGGCGTTTATAAATGCCGGGGTAGGCTAAAAAACCCGCCGGCAAAGCGCTTACATGTTGTAGTGCGGTAGAAATGTAAATCTTAGACAACTAAGACTGATATACACATACTAAGATCAATGATGATATTCAATAATGGATGGAGGAGATGCTCTCTGTGATATTTTAGAGAGAAATGATTCATATATATAGCTATGTGTCTAAAGCCTGAACAAAAGTAGTTAAAGGTATTTGTGTTGTTGTTGCCAATTCTGTACAATTAAATATCCTACCGGTTGAATTATTCACATGCAACATTCACTGTTTGATTCAGCTGCTATAATAATTAATGATGTTGGAATGTAAATATAGTCCTGGAACTCAAAATGATGATGCAAAGATTGATAGAAACCGCATATATTTTTACATCTATGTACGCTTGTACATTGTGTAAGTCAAATTAACAGAACCAGAGTAAACACTTTTCGAGATCTGATGGTTCACAGGATTCTACACATAATTACCTCTATTGACATCATCATACATGCACACATTTTTGTAACTGATAGGGGCTAGATGACGTGGTTTCTCTTGGGCCATCAGATCTCCTCAAAAACCCGCTCTTTCCTGATCATCAAGTCAACAGAAATTTAACGGGCCGTTACCGCCTTAGGTCTACAGGCAAACGGATTTGACCCGGCCTGCTCAGGTCCTAGACCCGTTTTGTCTCTGCCTATAAATACCAAACCCCCTCATTCATTCAGAGGTAATAAAAACTTTCCCTCCTGAGCCCTAGCTACTGTTGCTTTTCCGAATAACTGACTAGATTGTCGGAGGACCTGCCGCCAAGACTTTTTCCGGTGTTTCTAGATAGTGTGCAGGTACCGAGGACCGAGCCGAGCCTCCAGATCCGAGCCGAGCTGCTGGATCCGAGCCGAGCATCCGGTCCCTTCCTTACTCCTGCTATTCCCGAGCCGGTCCCTCAGCCGGGGGTCGGACCAGAGCCAGTATCGCATTAGGACTTCCACTATATAAATTACAAGAACTCACACCTATTGCAGCCACACCCCAAAAAAGAACCGCATCAGGTTGGCGCCGTCTGTAAGAAACTTTCTTCTAAGTATTGTCGTCCTTCCGAGCTCAGCCAGAGTCGTCACCTCGGGTCTGAGCCCTCCCATGGCTCCCAAAGCCCGAAGGGCCATCATCTCGGCACGACATCCGGACCCCCTACATAATGGCCGCGCAAATGGCCAGGGTTCCAACCAACCTCGGGTCAACGGCACGGCCCGACCATTAAGCGCGTCGAATTTGCACCGCGTCATCTTAGATAGGCAGACCAGCCGGACGAGGGGAGAGGCCGCTTCCAACTCGGTCTCGAACCATCGTCGACAGCCTTCCCAGGTGCAGGATCCCCCGGAGAACCCCTTGGGGCAAGCTCCCGTCACAAGGGCCGAATTCCAGAATTTTCGGGATGAAATTCTCCAAGCCATCCGAGGTCCACCACAGTTCTGACCCCCGGTCAGGAACAGGAGACGGCGAGTCCGGCGGATCGGCGCGTCCTCAGGAACAGGTAGACGTCGTCCTTCGTCATTTGGAGGAAATGGAGAACCGTCTCGCCCATCTTGGCGAGGGCGAACCAGTACCAGGTCGCGATCATCGACAGACCAGACCCCTTTTTTCCCCCAAATCCTTGAGGCCGAGATCCCTCAGAATTTCAGGCTTCCACAATTCGAGACCTACAATGGCGAGGGCGATCCTGCTAATCACATAGAGGGATTTAAAACCCTTATGATGATTCATAGCACTGTGGATCCCCTCCTCTGCCGCGCCTTCCCTGCTACCCTCCGTGGACCGGCTCGGAAATGGTTCTCCAAACTTACCCCTGGCTCGGTCTTCTCTTTCGAGCAGCTAGAGGCTGGTTTCCTTGCCCACTTCGTGACCAGCCGGAAGGTCGAAAAGACGAGCTCTTCCCTTTTGGACCTCAAACAAAAGGACGGAAAATCCCTCCGAGAGTTTGTTCGGAGGTTCACCACTGAAGCGAGGTCGGTTTCCTCCCTCGACGCAGGGGTCGCCTCCGTAGCCTTCCGACACAACATCCGCCACGGCCAGCTTAAGGCTTCATTCGCCAAGAAGCCACTCGTGGACTTCCCCGACCTACTCAACAGGGTCGAGAAGTATATACGATCCGAGGAGGCCCTCAATCTCGAGGGTGCCAAGGAAGCCACTGCTAAGGGGAAGCGTAAAGTCGATGATGCTGAGCCTTTAAAGAGACCCGTGAAAGAAGCTACTGGTCTCAAAAGGGTCCCCCCGATCTCCCAATTCAAGAGATATACGCCCCTGACACGGAACGTCTTGGCAATCTTGATGGAGATCGAGAACAAAGAGATCGCCCGCTTCCCCCCTGACAAATGAACAATGGCAAGAAGCGAGATCAAAGGTTCTACTGCCGCTTCTACTGAGACACCGGGCACGACAGAGATTATTGCCGAGCCCTCAAAGACGAGATCGAGGCCCTCATCTAATGAGGGTATCTGAGGAAGTTCGCCCGGACCAATTCCGAAGGCCGAAGAGAATCGAGGAACCCAAGGCCTTCGCCTCCTCCTCGAGCAAACAACCACCACCCCGAGTGGGATCCTGAACCCAGGAAAGCAGGGGAACCGGCTATCCTCCACAGCATCCACGGTGGACCCATGGGAGGGGACTCCAATACCTCCCGCAAGGCCTTCGTCCGAGAGGTTAATTCTGTCCGGGACTGTCCCTCCCCACGTGTCCAGCAGCTGGCCGTCTCCTTCTCAGAAGAAGACCTCGAAGGCATCCGGCTTCTGCATTGTGACGCCCTCGTCATCAGCCTCATCATGGCCAACTTTGAGGTCCGCCGTATCCTGGTGGACAATGGCAGCTCGGTTAATATCCTATTCTTAGAAGCATTTGAGAAACTCAAGCTCCCCCGAGAAAAGCTCAAGCCCACTGGCTACACCCTACACGGGTTTTTTTGCATCCCCATACAAATTGAGGGGATTGTGACACTAGATGTAACTACAGGCACGGCCCCCATCATCCGAACGGAGTCGATGGATTTCATGGTGGACAACATCGAGGCAGCCTACAACGCCATCCTCGGCCGACCAGGACTCTATTTGTTCCAGGCCGTCCCCTTGGCTTACCATATGAAACTGAAGTTCCCCATCGACCTCGAGGTCGGGGTCGTCCGAGGCAACCAGGAGTCAGCGCATTCGTGCTACATGACAGCAGTCGGAGGCAGTGTATTACCCCTCGACGCGGTTGAACTCCCTCCCGAGAGAGACCATCCCAGCGGACGAACTAAAGGAAGTCTCGTTCGAGGCAGATGACAAATCTAAACATTTCCGTGTTAGCTGCACCCTGTCCCCAGTCTTGAAGCAAGGCCAGATTGATTGTGTCCTCCGCAACATCGACCTCTTCGCCTGGACCCCGTCCGACATGCCTGGGACTTCAGAGGACCTTATCATGCACCGACTGAGCGTCGCCCCGGGCTCCAAACCCATTCATCAGAAGTGACACAAGTTCGCTCCGGAGATGCAACAAGCCTTGAAGGTTGAGGTGGACAAACTGTTGTCCGCTCATTTCATTCAAGAGGTCAGCTACCCAGAGTGGCTGACGAGGATCTGCCTTGACTTCACAGACCTCAACAAGGCGTGTCCGAAAGACCCTTTTCCTCTCTAGAGCATCGACGCCCTGATTGATGCGACATCGGGTCACGAGCTGCTGACGTTCATGGAAGCCTTTTCAGGCTATAACCAAATCGCATGTTCCCTCCCAACATCGCCATGACGTCTTTTGTAACCGACCAAGGTCTGTATTGCTACCGGGTTATGCCCTTCGGGCTGAAGAACGCCGGACCCACCTACCAGAGGCTCATCAACCGGGTCTACAAAGATCAGATCAGTCGCAAAGTGGAGGTATACGTCGATGACATGTTCATCAAAAACTGGCAAGGTCAGGACCATGTGAACAATCTTGAAGAAGCATTCGGCATCCTTCGAGCACACGACATGAGGCTCAATCCCGCCAAGTGCGCCTTCGGCGTCTCCTCCGGGAAATTCCTCAGGTTCGTCGTCAGCCAACCCGGCATTGAGGCGAACCTTGAGAAGATCCAGGCCATTATCGATATGGCCCCTCCCCGAAATATTAAGAAAGTTCAGCACCTAACGGGGAGGCTGGCGGACATTAGCCGCTTCCTCTTGAAATCAGGGGAGAAGTCACTCTCCTTCTTCAAGGCTCTCGGGGAGCAAAAGGCTTTGAGTGGGGGGATGCCCAGCAGCGGGCGTTCGAACAACTGAAGTCCTATCTTGCCAACCCTCCACTCCTGAGTAAACCCGAACCGGGCGAACCACTATAACTATATCTCTCGGCGTCGGAGAGCGCCCTCAGTGCCGTCTTCGTTCGGGAAGATGACGGCATCCAGAAGCCTCTGTACTACGTGAGTAAGGTCTTGCTCCAGGGAGAGACGAGGTATGCTAAAATGAAGAAGGTGGTCTACACACTTGTGATGGCCGCGCGGAAGCTTCACCCTTATTTCCAAGCACAATCCATTCAGGTCCTCACGGACCAGCCCCTCAAGGCTGTCCTTCACAAGCCCAAGACTTCCGGCCACTTGGTCAAATGGTCCATCGAGCTGAGTCAATACGACATCAGCTACCAACGCAGGACAGCCATCAAGGGGCAGGCCCTCGTTGAGTTTATTACGGAATGTACCATTCCCGAGCCATCCGACGTGCGAGAGACCGACCCAGTATGGGAGGTTTATGTCGTCGGCTCATCCTGCGAGGGAGGAAGTGGAGCAGGCATCATTCTGAAAGGGCCCGATGATTTCGTCCTTCAGTATTCTCTGCATCTCAATTTTCCGGCTTCAAACAACGAAGTGGAGTATGAAGCTATGATCGCGGGGCTTACCCTACCACACAAGGCCGGATCCAGACACATCAGGGCCTTCAGCGACTCCCAGCTCATGGTCAACCAGATCACCAGGGAGTACGAAGCTCGCGACCCCCGAATGGTGCAGTATCTAGCTATAGTCTATCACCTTTTGGCATCTTTCGAATACCATTCAGTAAAACAGATCCCCACGGAATAGAATGCCTAGGCGGATTTGTTATCGAAGCTTGCCTCGTCATCATTCGAAGAGCTTGACCGTACCGTTCTGATCGAAGTTCTCTTCAAGCCTAGCATCGACCTCCCCGAGGCCACCTGCCTCGCCACTGATCTCCAACCAAACAACTGGATGACGCCCATTCAAAAATTCCTTTTGAACGGCGAGCTCCCTCCAGACTGAGTCGGTCCGAAAGGGTTTGGGTCCACTCCGAAAGACTCACCCTGATTGAAGGAACACTCTTCAAGTGCTCATACACATCAACCGACGGTAGGCCATACCTTTGTTGCCTAACTCCAAACGAAACGAAGTACGCTCTGAAGGAACTGCACTAGGGGATCGACGGATGCCACATGGGGAGCAGGTCACTCTCCCAAAAAGCCTTAAATCACGGGTACTACTGGCCTACAATGCTACAAGACTCCCAAGACCTCGGCAAGCGATGTGGCCTATGCCAAAGTTTTTTGTCGGTGAAGAGGCTTCCCAAGGCCAACCTTTGATCCCTATCCAGCCCGACCCCTTTCGTCATGTAGGGGATGGACCTGGTCGACCCCTTCCTACAAGCGACGGGTCAAAGGAAATTTCTGGTGGTAGCCATCGACTACTTCACAAAGTGGATCGAGGCCGAACCCCTAGCTACGATTACCGAACATTACACTCAACAATTCTTCTGGAGGAACATCATCTGCCGATTCGGGATCCGACAGGTACTCATCACCGACAACGGGACCTAGTTCGCAGGTAAAAACTTTCGAAAGTTCTGTGAAGACATCGGCGTTTGCCAACGCTTCTCATCGGTGTGCCACCCTCAGTCCAACGGCCAAACCGAAAATGTGAACCGCCAGATCCTAGTCTGCCTCAAGAAGCGGCTGGATAATTCACCAAAGGGACTGTAGGTCGACGAGTTACCAAGCGTACTCTGGGCGCACCGAACAACTAAGAGGAACCCCACAGGTGAATCCTCCTTCAGCCTCACCTACGGCGCTGAGGCTGTTATCCCTCTCGAGATCGGCCTTCCCTCGCCCAGGATCATGGCCTTCAGCCAGGAGGATAACTCTTCGGACCTCAGAGCCAACCTGGACCTTATCGACGAGGTCAGGGAAAGATTCGTCATTCGCAGAAGCATATACGAACAAAGGATGGAGAAATTCTACAACAAGAAGGTCCGCCCGATGGACATCAAGTAGGGCAACCTCATGCTCAGAAAGCTCGCGGTTTTCGACCCTAGAGGAAAGCAGAAACTCTTGCCTAATTGGGAGGGCCCTTACAAGGTCTCCGAAGTGGTCCGTCCTGGCACGTACCGGCTCGCAGACCAGGGGGCAGGATTATCAAGAGGCCCTAGAACGCAGAGCACCTCATCAAGTTCCTCGAAGAAGAGGGCTAAACTTATGTAACCGATCTATTGTAATCGGCACTTGTGTGTTACTTCCTTTTTTAAATAATAAAGTGTAAACTTTATGTTTTCTCTACACTATTTTATTTTTTTAATTTTTTCTGCCAAGTTAAGGGGGCTCGACCCTCGGCAGTAACCTCGAGGCATACCCAGACTTTGCCAACAAGTCTTGGGGCTCGGAGCTTGGTTGTAACCTCGAGCCATACCCAGACTTTACCAACAAGTCTTGGGGCTCGGAGTTCGGTTGTAACCTCGAGCCATACCCAGACTTTACCAACAAGTCTTGGGGCTCAAAGCCCGGTTGTAACCTCGAGCCATACTGTAACCCCTGTTTTTCATTTTTTTGTATTTTTGACAGTATTTTTCATTTTTGGTGTACTTTTCTCTCTTGTATTTTTCTGAACCGTATATTGGATTTGTTTTCAATATATATTCGTTTTATTTCAATTTGAGCTGCTTGTGTTTGATGGATTGTCTCTTTTGTCTCGTTTTTCATCGTTTTGATCTTTTCTCCATTTTTCGGTCTCGTTATCTTTATTTTATTTTTCTTGGTGTTGTGGTGGAATTTTGGTGGTATTTTTCCCTTTTCCATGATTTTGACCCCTAATAAGATTTTTTAAGAGCCATAGAATTCACTCCTATTTGTATTCCTATTTATATTTGACCCAATATTCATTACCCATTTGTATACCTATTACTAGTTCCTAATACCCATAACCCATTAACCCACATTTACACTCCTATATATAAACTCCCTAATCCTCAAACCCTAACCCTAACCCTAAAAATCTTTCTTTCTCCCTCTCTTGTGCTCCCGACCTGCCTTTGCCCCAAACCCGAGCACCCCCATCAGCCGGCCTCTCACACCCTCCCGGCCTTCACCCCTTAGGTCGAGCCCCCTAGCTCCGGCCATCCCCCACTCCGGCCACCACAAACTCGATCATCCCTTCCCTCCATCCTTGGTTGCCGATCACCAAACCAACACCACCACCATCATCTTGCAACTTTTTGATCCCCTACTCCGTCGTCGTGGTGTTCTCAAAGTGTTCGTTTGCCACTTTGATCGTCATTGCTTCAAGGAGATTCGTTCGTGTGGATTTCGTTCGTCGTGCTTGGATTCGTTGCTTGTAATAGATTTCGTTTGTGGGATTTGCTTCTAGGATTGATTGCATCATTCTTCATCCCCAAAATTAAGGCAAGTAACTTGTACTCCAATTCATTTGTTTGATACAAGTACCAAAGTTCACCTATAGTGTAGATAGGTCTAGAGACAACCTTTGATTGTATTTTCCTTGATGGGTTTTATCTCTATTGTGATATTTTGGCCATAGAAGACTCATGACACAAATTTCGATATGAAATAACCTAGGAATCACCCGTTCTTGATTTTAGACGTGTATGTGAGACTTTGTGCAAATTCGTGTTTTGATTGGTACCCATGTGAAATAATAGACGTGGACATGTTAATAACCCTAATTTATGATGTTTAGACATTTGGTAGGTTGTATTTCAAGTTTGGATGTGTTTGAAGCAATATTCTTGAATCTATGTTGTTTTTGTGCTTGAGGGTGAAATCTGTATTTTCTGGATGTTCTGTTTGGTTTGCTGTTTTCGTCTATGCTACAGCCAGTATCTTGATTTTGGTATAAAATATGAGTTTTAGATAATTTTTTCTATTTTCAAACCCCACTGACTTTGCTTGATTTGGATTTCGTATGACTGAGTTATGACTATTTTAGTACAGAGCTGTCGATCGTTTCCAGATTCTGTTTTTGGGTAATTTTGATAACAAACTATTTTTAAGAACTATGCTATACATATTATTTTGATTTGAAACTTTGGTCAGTGTTTCTTTATTAAGTTAGGGATTTTCCAGAATTTTGATGAATTTTATTGATAAGTTTTATGTGGTGTTTCATGCTCGTTTCTAACATCTACACATGCTGTATTTTACTCGATGTTCCGTAAAGAACCCTATTTTCACTTTGATTCTTTTTACTGTATGAATTTTTTTTGTAAAATGTGAAAGTTAGTAAATTCTATCTATTTTCATATCCCTTTGGCGGAATTGGATTTTGTTTCACTGGTTGCGAGATATCTTAGTTTTCGTAAAGCAGTATTGGGATTTCCAGATTCGCTAAACTATGTTTTCGTGATACTTCTTATTTTTGATGACTTAACCATTTTTCCTAGAAAATTCTGAAACTCTATATTTTGATTCTAGACATATAGGGGAATACTCTAGATTTTTCGTGGATTTATTTAATGTGTTTTCATGCTGTTTTCATGCTCTTGAATTCGTTTTCTGGTTTTCTGGCTGAACCTAATCTTTGTTTTCAAATCAGTTTTGAGCTGTGTTGTTGTGAACTAGTATATGACTTATTTATACTCGCTGGATGCGTGTGGATGTCTATTTTCTAGATTCTTCGACGGATCTAGATTTGCTTATTTGTAACTCTTGGAATCACTGTGTTACTACAGCATGGTTTTGCTGTCCTGAACTTGAGATGTGTTTATTTTGTTCCTTTATGAGATAACTTGCACTTGTACATGTTTAGTTTGCTACTTGGACTTGTCACATGATCATGTCATGCTATTCTTGATATATTTTTTACGTATACATGCTTGTTGGACATTAATAATAAATTAACCAAACCGGGGTTTAAGGAATAGATCTAATAGTGGATAATTCAGAAATGTGTACTCGGAAGGAGATCCACTGATCCTACGTGATTACTTGACATGATTACTTGATACTTGCACGTAAGACACGATAATTGCCACTTGCACAACTTGACACGTGATTACATGTAACATGATACTTGGAGTTTGGAGCTCAATTACTTGCTTGTCCCCGAGTATACTGCCCTTTATGGTCAACTATGAAATCTAAAGCGAAACTGTTGTGTTGAAGAAACCATGTAGTATGGACTGCATGAAGTGTTACCTAGATAGAAATCACTACAAAACTTGATACATGCTACTTGAACATGATACTTGAACATGATACGTGAACACGATACATGAACATGATACATGCTTGCTTGATATTTGACTACATGATACATGAGACTTGTTTACATGAGACTTGAAACTTGATACTTGATACATGATTTTATAACACTTGACACTTGATGCATGTTTATAAGATACTTGATTACTTGACACTTGATTTATACGAGATACACTTGATCACTTTTACCATCCTAGTTGTTTACCTTGACATCACACTTATACCATGTTGAAAGTTAGTTTCTCCATGTGCTTGTATCCTACATTATAAGTGACCCGTGACTTGTAATTGACAGTTACTTGTGTTTTCTCTTTTCCTCTTTCCTGCATTCGATGAATTGTAGATTATGGAGAACAAGTTCCAGATGGTATCGTCGTATCGGAGATTTGAAGTATTAGTGCTGCATTTATTATTATTATTTCTTGTATTGTGCTTGAACAATAATTGTGTTCGTGAGACTTGGATTATTTTTGTATTTTGAGACTTGGATTTATTTCTTGTATTTGGGCAATGTGATCCAAGACTTGTGTTTTATTCAGATCGTGATTATTTGAGATTTATGTATTTGGTTTCAAGTATTTTGATGGTATTTTGACGCATTATGTGCATGTGGTTGTTAAATCGCTTCCGACTCTGTATATTTCTTGTGCATGTTGTTAAGATTTCTTGAACAACTTATGAATGATGAAAATCATTCACTGGGCTTTTGTTACGTATCCGTATTTCGTATTCTTTTGGAAAGTGCGGCGTGACAGGATTTTTAGTGGTATCAGAGCACCAGGTTTGGCTAATGTATTAGGCAACTAATATATTAGACAAGCTTTGCTCGAACTGGAATCTGCGCAACATTCACCAACCATGCATGCATAGAATGAATCAAGTATTATCATCAGTGATCTGAATGCTAACTATTTTTGATTTTGTGCAGACTATGGCTCGTAGAGATTCTACTTTGTAGTCGCAGGGTGACCCGATTGAGGCGGTCACTGCAGTGCTTAAGCGCTTGATTAATCAGCAGCAGAACCATAGTGATTTGGTGATGGCTGCTTTGGAAGCCACTCGAGCTACTCCGCCTATTGCGCCTAGGCAGGATGTTCTTCCACCCCATTCAGAAACAGTCACAGACTTTATGAGGCTGCATTCGGACAGGTTTCAGGCACTGAGACGCCTTTGGAGGCTGAACAGTGGTTGATTCGGACAGAGAACCTGCTTTTGGCAGCTAGAGTTGCAGATGCAGATCATGTGGATGTGGTTACCATCCAGTTGGTGGACTTGGCTCATATCTGGTGAAGGACCGAGTTCGAAAGGCTTGAAAGACCGATCACTTGGGCCACTTTCACTAGGAGCTTCTTGGAGAAGTTCTTTCCTAGCATCACCAGAGTTGAGATGGAGCAGTAGTTCTTAGCCCTGAAACAGGTTGGTCGTTATTTCTAGAAATAAAATTTTGTTACGTATTGTTCATGCAATGTTGTAACATAAGACTTTCTGAAATAGGGCTCCAGGTATGTGGACGAGTACGCAGCCGAGTTTATGAGACTTAGCCGCTTCGCAGCCGTTTTTGTGGCGAACGAAAAAAATAGGGCTCGTAGGTTCATGTTAGGGCTTGAGCGAGACATCAAGGTGCAGCTTGTCTCTCTGCGCTTGCGTACCTATGCTGAGGCTCTTGAGGCAGCTAGGGCCCAGGAGTAGGCTCGTGGTGGTTTGACTCCTTCTCAGCGGACTGTTCCGTACTTAGTTACTATGTCTTCTGGTGGGCCTATTCGGAGACCTGTTCCAGCCCCTCCAGTCAGGGCAGCTCCTTACTATTCTGCGGGTCCTTCGAAAGTTGGTTTCTATGACTTCTACCGTATCCCAGGGCATGAGCGTAAGGATTGCTGGCGTGCCAATCATCGCTATTTTAGTTGTGGTGCCGCGGATCATTCGGTGCGGGATTGCCCGCGGTTGGCTCCTCCAGCCAGGGGTCCTTTTCAGCCAGTTGCCGCAGCTCGTGGTCCAGCTAGACCACCGCTTCCCCCGCAGCGTCAGATTGTCGGTCAGAGTACCGCTGTTCCGAGGAGAGGTCAGGCTTTCAACCTGACTGGTGCGGATGCTGAGTCAGCTGAGGGTATGGTTACAGGTATCTTTTGCTTTATTGTTTTATTGTTGGTTGTTTCTATTTGTTTTTCTCCATTTCCTTGCTTTATTTCTTTCTGTTGCCTTCTGCCTTTTGTTTTCCTCACCCCCTGTTCAACCCTTCTCTTCTTTCTCTTTTGCTTTTCTGTCATAGGTGTTGTGCTGGTTTGCTCTTCCCCTGCTCATGTTCTGTTTGATTCTAGGGCACCTATTCTTTTGTCTCCTCTCGATTTGTCGCTCGCCATCAGTTGGAGTGCAGCAACATGTCAGAGGCTTGGAACATTCTGACAGGTGGTGGAGTTTTCATTTGTTCCTGGGAGTGCAAGCAATGTCCCGTTATTATTGGGGATGCTGATTTCAAAGCCAATCTGATTGTAATTGGGAATTCGGGATTCGAAGTTATTCTGGGTATGGATTGGTTGGGTGAAGCCCATGCTATTATTGATTGCCATGCCAAGAAGGTTGTGTTCCAGATTCCAGATTACACAGAATTTAAGTTTCATGTCGGGGAGTCTTCCCTTGGCCGAGCTGCAGTTGATCAGGAGGTTTGTGCGATGGAGTTGCATTCAGGTTGTGAGGCTGCGCCTCTAGTAGTTTGGGATTTCTTGGATATTTTTCCAGATGAGTTGCCTAGCTTACCCCCTGATAGGGAAGTGGAATTCGGTATTGATGTTCAGCCTAGAACAGAGCCGATATTGAAGAGTCCCTACAGGATGGCACCGGTTGAGCTAGCAGAGCTTAAGGTGCAGATTCAGTAGTTGCTTGATTTGGGTTTCATCAGACCTAGTGTTTTGCCTTAGGGTACTCCGATCATTTTTGTTGACAAGAAGGATGGTAGTCGTCAACTGTGCATGGATTATCGAGAACTGAACAGAGTTACTGTGAAGAATTAGTATCTGTTGCCCAGGATTGATGATTTGTTTGATCAGCTGAGTGGGAAAACTATTTTCTCGAAGTTGGATCTTCGTTCTGGGTATCACCAAGTCAATGTGAAGGCTGCAGATATACAGAAGACTGCTTTCAGGACTAGATACGGGCACTATGAGTATCTTGTGATGCCGTTCGGAGTTACGAATGCGCCGGCTGTATTCATGAGTCTTATAAACCGAGTTTTCTCTCAGTTCTTGGATAGATTCATGGTTGTCTTCATTGATAATATTTTGGTATATTCTAGGAACCGAGAAGATCATGCTGAGCATCTTAGAGTGGCTCTGCAGACTATGAGAGAGAATCAGCTCTATGGAAAACTTAGCAAGTGTGAGTTTTGGCTCGACAGGATTTCTTTCTTGGGGCACATTGTTTTTGGCGATGGTATTTCTGTGGATCCTGTTAAGGTTGAGGCTGTGAAGGATTGGCATATTCCCAAGTCAGTTTCAGAAGTCAGGAGTTTTCTCGGTTTGGCTGGCTATTATCGAAAGTTCGTCTAGGATTTTTCGAAGGTAGCAGGACTGTTGACTAAGTTGAGTGGGAAGGATCAAAAGTTTTGTTGGTCTGATGAGTGTGATCACGCTTTTGTTGAGTTGAAGAACAGATTGACGTCAATGTCTGTGTTGACTATTCCTGATGGTTCAGGCAGATTTGTAATTCACTGTGATACTTCTGGTAAGGGTTTTGGAGCAGTTCTTATGCAGAAGGGCCGAGTCGTTGCGTATGCATCGAGGCAGTTGAGGCCGCATGAGAAGATCTATCCTACTCATAACTTGGAGTTAGCGGCAGTGATTTTTGCTTTGAAGCTGTGAAGACATTATTTACTTGGGGACCGAGTGGAGATCTTTATAGACCACAAGAGTCTCAAGTACGTCTTCACCCAAAAGGAGTTAAACATGAGGCAAAGGCATTGGTTGGAGCTTATGGCTGATTATGACATCAGTTTGCAATACCACCCTGGTAAAGTAAACTTGGTGCCAGATGCTTTGAGCAGGAGTCCAGCAGTTATGTTCTTGACTCTGCAGAGGGACCTGATTGAGCAGATGAGGAGGTTGGAGTTGGAGGTTTTGTTGCCAAGTTCTTATCGGAGTTGTTTTGTGCTTCAGTTGCAGTCGTCTCTTGTTGATCAGATTAAAGAGGCGCAGGCTAGTGATGCACAGTTGCAGAGATTTCGAGCTGAGGTTGAGTCTGAGTTCAGAACGGACATGGTTATTCATTCGGATGGATCTCTTCGTTTTGGGTCTAGATTATGTGTCCCGGAAGGTAATGTTCGTCAGAGGTTTCTTGAGGAAGGCCATCAGTCTTCGTATTCTATCCATCCTGACGGTACTAAGATGTATCGAGATTTGAAGCTTCATTTCTGGTGGCAGGGTATGAAAAGGGCTGTAGCTCAGTATATTGCTCACTGTTTGATCTGCCAGCAGGTTAAGGCAGAGCATCAGAGAACCACTGGACTTTTTCAATCGCTTCCTATTCCTGAGTGGAAGTGGGAATATATCACTATGATTTTGTGACTGCTTTGCCGAGGAGTCCTAAGGGTCACAATGCCATTTGGGTGATTGTCGACCGTTTGACGAAGAGTGCTCACTTCATTCCTTTCCGCATCGGTCAGTCTACTGAGAGCCTTACTGAGAGGTACATGCAAGAGATTGTTAGACTTCATGGGGTTCCAGTCAATATTGTATCCGACAGGGATACGAGATTCAGATCTCAGTTCTGGGAGAGTCTTCAAAACAGTTTGGAGAGTAAATTAAAGTACAGTACAACTTTTCATCCCCAGACTGATGGACAGTCAAAGCGGACTATTCAGATTCTTGAGGACATGTTGAGGTCCTGTATGCTTCAGTTTGGTGGGTCTTGGGAGGATCATTTGCATCTCATAGAGTTCTCGTACAATAACAGCTTTCAAGTCAGTATTAAAGCTGCTCCATTTGAGGTACTCTATAGGCAGAAATGCAGGTCACCAGTGTGCTGGGGTGATATTGGTGAGGAAAGTTGTTGGGTCCGGAGTTGATCACCAAGACAGTGGATGCAGTGGTTCAGATCAGGAAGCATTTGCAGGTAGCTCAGGACAGGTAGAAGCGATGGGCTGATGTCCATCGTAGGGCTTTGGAGTTTGTTGTTGGTGACCATGTTTTCCTTAAGGTATCGCCGTGGTGCGGTGTCATTCGGTTCGATGGCCGAGGCAAGCTTAACCAGAGGTTTATTGGACCGTTTGAGATTTTGGAGCGAGTAGGCAAGGTGGCCTATCATCTTGCATTGCTACTAGCTTTATCAGGAGTGCACGATGTTTTCCATGTCTCACAACTCAGGAGATATATCCGAGATGAGAGCCACGTGATCGACTATTCTGAGTTGACCATTCGGCCGGATTTGACTTGTGAGATTCTGCCAGTTGCTATTATGGATCGGCGGGAGAAAGTGCTTAAGAACAAGATCATCAAGTTGGTTCGTGTTGCTTGGAATCCGCACTCGCCTGGTGAGTCAACTTGGGAGCTGGAGGAGGAGTTCAGCAGAAGTTTTCTCATTTGTTTGAGTATTTGTTTTGCTTTTGGTTGTTCTGGGGTTACCCTATGTATCTCTTTTTGAATTTCGATGACGAAATTCTTCTTATTAGGTGGGTAGGACTGTAACCCCTGTTTTTCATTTTTTTGTATTTTTGACTGTATTTTTTATTTTTGGTGTACTGTTCTCTCTTATATTTTTCTGAACCGTATATTGGATTTGTTTTCAATATATATTCGTTTTATTTCAATTTGAGCTCCTTGTGTTTGATGGATTGTCTCTTTTGTCTCGTTTTTCATCGTTTTGATCTTTTCTCCATTTTTCGGTTTCGTTGTCTTTATTTTATTTTTCTTGGTGTTGTGGTGGAATTTTGGTGGTATTTTTCCCTTTCCCATGATTTTGACCCCTAATAAGATTTTTCAAGAGCCATAGAATTCACTCCTATTTGTATTTGACCCAATATCCATTACCCTTTTGTATACCTATTACTAGTTCCTAATACCCACAACCCATTAACCCACATTTACACTCCTATATATAAACCCCCTAATCCTCAAACCCTAACCCTAACCCTAAAAATCTTTCTCTCTCCCTCTCTTGTGCTCCCGGCCTTCCCTTGCCCCAAACCCGAGCACCCCCATCAGCCTCTCACACCCTCCCGACCTTCACCCCCTAGGCCGAGCCCCCTATCTCCAGCTATCCCCCACTTCGGCCACCACAAACCCGATCATCCTTTCCCTCCATCCTTGGTTTCCGATCACCAAACCAACACCACCACCATCATCTTGCAACTTTTTGATCCCCTACTCCGTCGTCGTGGTGTTCTCAAAGTGGTCGTTTGCCACTTTGATCGTCGTTGCTTCAAGGAGATTCGTTCGTGTGGATTTCGTTCGTCGTGCTTGGATTCGTTGCTTGTAGCGGATTTCGTTCGTGGGTTTTGCTTCTAGGATTGATTGCATTGTTCTTCATCCCCAAAATTAAGGCAAGTAACTTGTACTCCAATTCATTTGTTTGATACAAGTACCAAAGTTCACCTTTAGTGTAGATGGGTCTAGAGACAATCTTTGATTGTGTTTTCCTTGATGGATTTTGTCTCTATTGTTATATTTTGGCCGTAGAAGACTCGTGACACAAATTTTGACAGGAAATAACCTAGGAATTGCCCGCTCTTGATTTTAGACGTGTATGCGAGACTTTTGCCCAAATTCGTGTTTTGATTGGTACCCATGTGAAATAATAGGCGTGGACATGTTAATAACCCTAACTTATGATGTTTAGATACTTGGTAGGTTGTATTTCAAGTTTGGATGTGTTTGGAGCAATATTCTTGAATCTATGTTGTTTTTGTGCTTGAGGGTGAAATCTGTATTTTCTGGATGTTCTGTTTGATTTGCTGTTTTCATCTATGCTACAGCCAGTATCTTGATTCCGGTATAAAATATGAATTTTATATAATTTTGTCTATTTTCAAACCCCACTGACTTTGCTTGATTTGGATTTCGTATGACTGAGTTATGACTGGTTTAGTATAGAGGTGTCGATCGTTTCCAGATTCTTTTTTTGGGTAATTTTGATAACAAACTATTTTCAAGAACTATGCTATACATATTATTTTGATTTGAAACTTTGGTCAGTGTTTCTTTATTAAGTTAGGGATTTCCCAGAATTTTCATGAATTTTATTGATAATCTTTATGTGGTGTTTCATGCTCATTTCTAAAATCTACACATGCTGTATTTTACTCGCTGTTCCGTAAAGAATCCAATTTTCACTATGATTCCTTTTACTGTATGGAAATTATTTGTGAAATGTGAAAGTTAGTAAATTCTATCTATTTTCATATTCCTTTGGCGGAATTGGATTTCGTTTTACTTGTTGCGAGATATCTTAGTTTTCGTACAGCAGTGTCGGGATTTCCAGATTCACTAAACTATGTTTTCGTGATGCTTCTTATTTCTGATGACTTATCTATTTTTTCTGGAAAATTCTGAAACTCTATATTTTGATTCTGGACATATAGGAGAATACCCCAGATTTTTCATGAATTTATTTAATGTGTTTTCATACTGTTTTCATGCTCTTGAATTCGTTTTCTGGTTTTCTGGCTGAACCTAATCTCTATTTTTAAATCAGTTTTGAGCTGTGTTGTTGTGAACTAGTATATGACTTATTTATACTTGCTGGATGCGTGTGGATGTCTATTTTCCAGATCATTCGACGTATCAAGATTTGCTTTTTTGTAACTCTTGGAATCACTGTGTTACTACAGCATGGTCTTGCTGTCCTGAACTTGAGATGTGTTTATTTTGTTCCTTTATGAGATAACTTGCACTTGTACATGTTTAGTTTGCTACTTGCACTTGTCACATGATCATGCCATGCTATTCTTGATATATTTTGCACGTATACATTCTTGTTGGACATTAATAATAAATTAACCAAGCCGGGGTTTAAGGAACAGATCTAATAGTGGATAATTCAGAAATATGTACTCGGAAGGGGATCCACTAATCCTACGTGATTACTTGACATGATTAATTGATACTTGCACGTAAGACACGATACTTGCCACTTGCACAACTTGACACGTGATTACATGATACATGATACTTGGAGCTCAATTACTTGCTTGTACCCGAGTATACTGCCCTTTATGATCCACTATGAAATCTAAAGCGAAACTATTGTGTTGTAGCAACCATGTAGTATGGACTGCATGAAGTGTTACCTAGATAGAAATCACTACAAAACTTGATACATGCTACTTGAACATGATACTTGAACATGATACGTGAACATGATACTTGCTTGCTTGATATTTGACTACATGATACATGAGACTTGTTTACATGAGACTTGAAACTTGATACTTGATACATGATTTCATAACACTTGACACTTGATGCATGTTTATAAGATACTTGATTACTTGACACTTGATTTATACGAGGTACACTTGATCACTTTTACCATGCTAGTTGTTTACCTTGACATCACACTTATACCATATTGTTAGTTAGTTTCCCCATATGCTTGTATCCTACATTATAAGTGATCCGTGACTTGCAATTGACGGGTACTTGTGTTTTCTCTTTTCCTCTTTCCTGCATTCGATAAATTACAGATTATGGAGAACAGGTTCTAGATGGTATCGGAGATTTGAAGTATTAGTGTTGCATTTATTATTATTATTTCTTATATTGTGCTTGAACAATAATTGTGTTCGTGAGACTTGGATTATTCTTGTATTTTGAGACATGGATTTATTTCTTGTATTTGGACAATGTGACCCAAGACTTGTGTTTTATTCAGATCATGACTGTTTGAGATTTATGTATTTGGTTTCAAGTATTTTGATGGTATTTTGACGCATTATGTGCATGTGGTTGATAAATCGCTTCCGACTCTGTATATTTCTTATGCATGTTGTTAAGATTTCTTGAACAGCTTATGGATGATGAAAATCATTCGCTGGGCTTTTGTTACTGTCACGCCCCGCTTCCCACTATACGGAAATACAGGTACGCAACTGAGACCCAGCGAATGATATACATCATCCATAAGCTGTACAATTATAAGCTCAACAAGATCTTTATAACACATTTACGCAGGCAAATATAATAATTACATGAGCTGAAAATAGAATAACCATCATCCAGAAAATACATCAACATTAGGTCAAAATGCCCGGGAATACAAGGTGCCATAATTAAAATAATAAGATAAGCAGTTCGCTATAACAACTAGATAAAATAGCGACTGAAAGAAAAACAACATGAAGTAGTAACAAAGCAGCAACGATCATCTAGAGAGTCTGCTCATCTGGTCCATCAGTACCTGTATAATCATTAACTCAAAGAAAAATAGAAAAGTTCCCGTTAGAGCAAGTTTCGGGCAGCAAGTAGCAACAAGCAGAAAAAAAGGGGTAATATAACAAGATATAACATGGAAGAAACAAGAAGTAGAAGTACAAATACAATATGGAAGTAAACAAGGAACTGGGACAATATGATCATGTAAGTAATAACTGTAACTAGTGTATTCTAGACTTCAAGGTATAAGCAATTGATAACCTAGGCTCAGTTAATCGATATTAATGTAATCAAAGATCGAGAGTCATGTAATCAAGAGTCATGTAATCAAGAGTCTTGTAATCAATAGTCATGTAATCAAGAGTCATGTAATCAAGAGTCTTGTAATCAATAGTCATGTAATCAAGAGTCATGTAATCAAGAGTCTTGTAATCAATAGTCATGTAATCAAGAGTCATGTAATCAAGAGTCATGTAATCAAGAATCATATAATCAAGAATCTTGAAATCAAGAATCATGCTTAGTGGAAATCTCGAGTTTATCTGTTTTATTAACTTATCTAATGCACACAATCCTTTGTCCCATACCACAAGTTCGGTGCATATGAATCATGTGACGTTTAGACTTAAGTAGTGAATTCTATAGGATTATGTACTCGGGTCTTCCAGTGATAGTATCAAGACATGTAATCATGAATCATGTAATCGAGAATTATGTAATCAAGAATTGTGTAATCAAGAATCAAGAATCAAGAATCACTATTTCGGGAAACACGGGCCCCCTTCCGAGTATACTCCCCTATATTGTCCACTATTAAGCCGTACCCTTATAACCCCGGCTTGTTATTCTTTTATAATTAATTATGAACATGCAATTGGTACGACTAGTGGAACGGTGTAATCAAATAGTTTAGTCAAGGAAAATATTAATGGCAGTAATTATGGACATGAGATATATCGGGTACATGTATCGAGAGTAGTTATTATAGAATTATCAAGTGGTATAAAATACATTATATCAACCTATTATATCTATGCAAGTTATTATTACAAGAACAATAATACACTCAGTTCATTAAATATGAAAAATAACGGGTTTATATGCAAAAATGTATAGATGAATTTTTAGATAACTTGACATATCTGCATTCAAATTCACTTTCTCGTTGTTACAGAAAACCAAATCCAATTCCGTCAGAGATTCTAGCAATTAGACTCTCTCCCGGTTCCAACGCATATTCACACGATACATTCTAAGGACAGTAGCGATGCGTACAAATTCATTCTTCGCTGGTTTCGATGTCTCGTGCGCATTCTGAAAATTCGGAGTCACAATACTAAAACTGCGATATCTCACAATCTATATATCGGATTGAGAAACTTCAGGATGTTTCGGATATCTAGACTCGAAGGGCTACAATTTTCATGTAGAAAGTTTTTCGATCCAGTGTCGGTAACATGGTCAAATTCTCAGTACAAGATACCATTCGTAATCCCGTGCAGGTTCAGAATTCACAATATGACAGTACTAAAATCGCGATATCTCACAATCTATACATCCGATTGAGAAACCGTAAGATGTTCTGGATTCGGGACTCGATGGGCTACAATTTCCACGTAGAAAATCTTCAATCCAGTATTGGGAACATGGTCGAATTCTCAGTGCAAGGTCAAGAAATTTTAGAGATAGTAAGGTTGAATATTTGATATTCGATAACACGATTCGAAATGTGTTAGCGGTTCACTCTTGAGTTGATATAGCATGGAACAAGTGACTAGAACGGAGTTTGACAATAAAATATGATGATAACTAGACTAATTGCCACGAGTCAAAGGAAAATGCTTGTACGAGAACAAAAATAGTGTACAAGGTACTTGCCTTATAATGTGACGATTACGGTGGTAGTGTTAACCACGGAAAGAAGCGACGTCGGCAACGGACGGCAGCACAACGGCGGTAAGAATGGCGGCGAGACGGTAGCTAACGGTAGCAACGGTGAGCGACGACAACAACAAGGTGGTACGGCATCGGGTTATTTTTCGGGATTCACGGGATCGTAGAAGCGGAGTCGTTGGCTCGAAGGTGGAATGTGAAGTAGAGCTTGGGCGTTGCTTGCTCTCGGATGTGGAGGCAGAGGAAGAGAAGAAGAGGGGCTCTCGGGTGTGAAGTGTGAAGAAGGCAGAGGAAGAGAAGAAGGGAATGAAGTGGGAGGTATGTGTGTGTGTATATATAGAAGGAAAGGGAGGTGGAGTGTGCTGCATGGGGTGTAGAAAAATCAAAGGGGGTGTAGAAAAATCAAAGGTGGGTGTGGAAAAATGTGGAGGGGTGTAGAAAAATGTGATGGGGTGTTGACGGATTGGAGAGGATTAGGAGTAGTAGGGTGGTGGAAAATAAGGTGTAGGGTTAGGCAGGATTAGGATTAGGATTAGGATTAGGATTAAGATTAATCAGGGTTTAAAATTTGTATTTAAACTCCGATCGAAAAATCACAAAATTATAGAATTGATCAGAAAAATATTCTGGCTTTAGATAAAGAGTCCAAAGAGAAAAATAAAACTGATCTAAAAATTGAAGTACAAAAATTTACGGAGTAAAATACGTACTACTGGAACAGGGAGTTACAATCCTACCCACCTTACAAAAAAATTTCGTCCTCGAAATTTACTTAGGCGAGATATAGGATAGCTAAGAATGCAATACTCTTCAACTGTGAGTACAACGGAAGATAAACGAAACAAAGAGTACAAAGTCACGAAAACAACTAAAGACAAATTGTGCATCCTCAACTGGAGGACTCAACAATTTAATGTCTAGGCTCAGAATCTGAACCACCGACATCGCTAACATCCCAGTTCAGCTGAGTCACAAGCTCATCTCGCTCTGGCACATACTCCTCCAATTTTCTGAGTAACTCCTTAGGCGATGGAGCTGAAATCAAGATGCGTCTGGCCTTACTGGATATAAACTCCTCAGCCATAGCTGAATCTATGAAGGATAGCAGTGAGTCGTAATATCCATCAATATTTAAAAGACCTATCGGTTTGCTGTGGATCCCCAGTTGAGCCCAAGTGATCACCTCGAACAATTCCTCAAGTGTTCCATAACCTCCGGGCAAGGCTATGAAAGCATCAGCAGCTCGAGCCATTTCAGCCTTCCTCTCGTGCATGTTAGAGACAACTCTAACATCTCCCACAGTTCCCCCAGTAATCTCTTTCGGCATCAGCGACTTGGGAATCACTCCCAAAACGTGTCGGCCACCATCACGAACAGCATCAGAAATCAGGCCCATCAATCCTATGCTCCCACCACCATAGACGAGATCGATATTCCTTTCTACAAGCTCCTTACCGAGCTCGATCGCGGCTTCCTGGTAGCTAGCTCTTTTGCCAGAGCTACTGCCACAAAATACACAAATCCTGCCGAATCTCGATAAAGATGAAGAAAGCTTCATCTTCTTCCCTGCTTCACTTTCTTCTTCCACCGATTTCCTCTTCATCCCCGCTACCGATTCTTGATCTCTTCTTTCCATTTGCCAAGAAAATCTGAGCTCCTACTCTCTCTTTCTTTCTTGCTCCCGCCTCTGCTATCGGATTCTCACTCTTTCTCTTCACCGAAGCTTGCTCCCGAGTTGCCTTCTTCTTTCTCTTCTTCTCCTTCTTCCCCGACCTCTCTCTCTCTTTCTTTCTTTCTTCTCCGACTTCTCTTTCTTTCTTCTTCCTTCTCCGACTTCTCTCTCTTTCTTCTTCCTCTTTCTTTCTCTTTTTCTTCTTTCTCTTTTTCTTTCTTCTTTCTTTGACTTTTCTCTCTCTCTTTCTCTTCTTTTTATTTCTTCTTCTTCTTGTCTTTTTCTTCATTAATGCACCGCACCCTATAACCGGCCTATGGCCAATATTTGCACTTTGGCCCCTATCCATTCCAAATATAACATCGAACCTTGAGTTGTTGATGACGTTGAAGTTTACTTTGATATTCATTCCATGAATCAATAAGGGACTCTACTACGCTTCCGCTGCGCCACTCTGATGGTGATGTTTCTAGATGCACGTGATAGCGATCGATGAATTGAGCAGAATTAAGAGATTGGTAAAACGAAGATGTTGGTTGTCAAACTTATTTGGTAAAGTGGGCCACACCCACCAAACAATGTTGAAAAATTGTGGCAAGATAGGTGCCGCAAGGAAAAATGAGAGAAACGGGAATGAATAATTTGTCAGTTACTCATCTCTCATTTCTATAAATGAGAGGTTTAGGAAAAGAGAAAAATTAAGCAAGATAAGAACAAGAAACAAGCAGAAAAGAAGAAAAGGAATAGAGTGCTGTAGCTCCATCATTTGTTGCATCTCCTGGAGAATGGCGACGATCTCCGATAGTTCATCCCTGGGCGTAGAAGTCGAAGATCCTCCGTGAACCATAGTCTGAAATGTATATTCGAATAGGGTAAATCTCCAGATGGCAAGTTGGTTATTAACATTCATGTGATCCACGTGATGTGTATATTGTTGAGCTTAGCATGGTTCGAGCCTAGGCTCTGATACCACTAAAAACCTGTCACGCCCCGCTTCCCACTATACGGAAATACAGGTACGCAACTGAGACCCAGCGAATGATATACATCATCCATAAGCTGTACAATTATAAGCTCAACAAGATCTTTATAACACATTTACGCAGGCAAATATAATAATCACATGAGCTGAAAATAGAATAACCATCATCCAGAAAATACATCAACATCGGGTCAAATTGCCCGGGAATACAAGGTGCCATAATTAAAATAATAAGATAAGCAGTTCGCTATAACAACTAGATAAAATAGCGACTGAAAGAAAAACAACATGAAGTAGTAACAAAGCAGCAACGATCATCTAGAGAGTCTGCTCATCTGGTCCATCAGTACCTGTATAATCATTAACTCAAAGAAAAATAGAAAAGTTCCCGTTAGAGCAAGTTTCGGGCAGCAAGTAGCAACAAGCAGAAAAAAAGGGGTAATATAACAAGATATAACATGGAAGAAACAAGAAGTAGAAGTACAAATACAATATGGAAGTAAACAAGGAACTGGGACAATATGATCATGTAAGTAATAACTGTAACTAGTGTATTCTAGACTTCAAGGTATAAGCAATTGATAACCTAGGCTCAGTTAATCGATATTAATGTAATCAAAGATCGAGAGTCATGTAATCAAGAGTCATGTAATCAAGAGTCTTGTAATCAATAGTCATGTAATCAAGAGTCATGTAATCAAGAGTCTTGTAATCAATAGTCATGTAATCAAGAGTCATGTAATCAAGAGTCTTGTAATCAATAGTCATGTAATCAAGAGTCATGTAACGAAGAGTCTTGTAATCAATAGTCATGTAATCAAGAGTCATGTAATCAAGAGTCATGTAATCAAGAATCATATAATCAAGAATCTTGAAATCAAGAATCATGCTTAGTGGAAATCTCGAGTTTATCTGTTTTATTAACTTATCTAATGCACACAATCATGTGTCCCATACCACAAGTTCGGTGCATATGAATCATGTGACGTTTAGACTTAGGTAGTGAATTCTATAGGATTATGTACTCGGGTCTTCCAGTGATAGTATCAAGACATGTAATCATGAATCATGTAATCGAGAATTATGTAATCAAGAATTGTGTAATCAAGAATCAAGAATCAAGAATCACTATTTCGGGAAACACGGGCCCCCTTCCGAGTATACTCCCCTATATTGTCCACTATTAAGCCGTACCCTTATAACCCCGGCTTGTTATTCTTTTATAATTAATTATGAACATGCAATTGGTACGACTAGTGGAACGGTGTAATCAAATAGTTTAGTCAAGGGAAATATTAATGGCAGTAATTATGGACATGAGATATATCGGGTACATGTATCGAGAGTAGTTATTATAGAATTATCAAGTGGTATAAAATACATTATATCAACCTATTATATCTATGCAAGTTATTATTACAAGAACAATAATACACTCAGTTCATTAAATATGAAAAATAACGGGTTTATATGCAAAAATGTATAGATGAATTTTTAGATAACTTGACATATCTGCATTCAAATTCACTTTCTCGTTGTTACAGAAAACCAAATCCAATTCCGTCAGAGATTCTAGCAATTAGACTCTCTCCCGGTTCCAACGCATATTCACACGATACATTCTAAGGACAGTAGCGATGCGTACAAATTCATTCTTCGCTGGTTTCGATGTCTCGTGCGCATTCTGAAAATTCGGAGTCACAATACTAAAACTGCGATATCTCACAATCTATACATCGGATTGAGAAACTTCAGGATGTTTCGGATATCTAGACTCGAAGGGCTACAATTTTCATGTAGAAAGTTTTTCGATCCAGTATCGGTAACATGGTCAAATTCTCAGTACAAGATACCATTCGTAATCCCGTGCAGGTTCAGAATTCACAATATGACAGTACTAAAATCGCGATATCTCACAATCTATACATCCGATTGAGAAACCGTAAGATGTTCTGGATTCGGGACTCGATGGGCTACAATTTCCACGTAGAAAATCTTCAATCTAGTATTGGGAACATGGTCGAATTCTCAGTGCAAGGTCAAGAAATTTTAGAGATAGTAAGGTTGAATATTTGATATTCGATAACACGATTCGAAATGTGTTAGCGGTTCACTCTTGAGTTGATATAGCATGGAACAAGTGACTAGAACGGAGTTTGACAATAAAATATGATGATAACTAGACTAATTGCCACGAGTCAAAGGAAAATGCTTGTACGAGAACAAAAATAGTGTACAAGGTACTTGCCTTATAATGTGACGATTACGGTGGTAGTGTTAACCACGGAAAGAAGCGACGTCGGCAACGGACGGCGACACAACGGCGGTAAGAATGGCGGCGAGACGGTAGCTAACGGTAGCAACGGTGAGCGACGACAACAACAAGGTGGTGCGGCATCGGGTTATTTTTCGGGATTCACGGGATCGTAGAAGCGGAGTCGTTGGCTCGAAGGTGGAATGTGAAGTAGAGCTTGGGCGTTGCTTGCTCTCGGATGTGGAGGCAGAGGAAGAGAAGAAGAGGGGCTCTCGGGTGTGAAGTGTGAAGAAGGCAGAGGAAGAGAAGAAGGGAATGAAGTGGGAGGTATGTGTGTGTGTGTATATATAGAAGGAAAGGGAGGTGGAGTGTGCTGCATGGGGTGTAGAAAAATCAAAGGGGGTGTAGAAAAATCAAAGGTGGGTGTGGAAAAATGTGGAGGGGTGTAGAAAAATGTGATGGGGTGTTGACGGATTGGAGAGGATTAGGAGTAGTAGGGTGGTGGAAAATAAGGTGTAGGGTTAGGCAGGATTAGGATTAGGATTAGGATTAGGATTAAGATTAATCAGGATTTAAAATTTGTATTTAAACTCCGATCGAAAAATCACAAAATTATAGAATTGATCAGAAAAATATTCTGGCTTTAGATAAAGAGTCCAAAGAGAAAAATAAAACTGATCTAAAAATTGAAGTACAAAAATTTACGTAGTAAAATACGTACTACTGGAACAGGGAGTTACAGTTACGTATCCGTATTCCGTATTCTTTTGGGAAGCGGGGCGTGACACATACCCAAACTTTACCAACAAGTCTTGGGACTCGGAGCTCGGTTGTAACCTCGAGCAATACAATGGCTTTTCCAACAAGACTTGGGGCTCAGAGCTCGGTGGTGACCTCGAGCCACCCCCCAGCTTTTCTAACAAACCCTGGAATTTCGGCGCTCGGCTGTAACCTCGAGCCATACCAAAGCTTCTCCAACAAGTTAAGGGGGCTCAACCCTCGGCACTCACCTCGAGCCATGCCCTAGCTTTCTCAACCTACTAGGGCTTCGCGCTCGGCAGTGCCTCGGAGCCACAACCCGATAACTCTTCTCTTACGTTAAGGGGGCTCGACTCTCGGCACTCACCTCGAGCCATGCCCTAGCTTTCTCAAGCTAACGGGGCTTCGCGCTCGGCGGTACCTCCAAGCCACAACCTTACAACTCTTCTCTTACGTTAAGGGGGCTCACGTTAAGGGGGCTCGACTCTCAGCACTCACCTCGAGCCACGCCCTAGCTTTCTTAAAGCTAACGGGGCTTCACGCTCGGCAGTGCCTCAGAGCCATAACCCGACAATTCTTCTGAGTTAAGGGGGCTCGACCTTCGGCACTCACCTGGAGCCACGCCCTAGCTTTCTCAAGCTAATAGGGCTACGCGCTCGGCAGTGCCTCCGAGCCACAACCTGACAGCTCTTTTTCTACCAAGTTAAGGGGTCTCGACTCTCGCCACTCACCTCGAGCCACGCCCTAGCTTTCTCAAGCTAACACGGCTTCGCGCTTGGCAGTGCCCCCAAGCCATGACCCAACAGCTATTCAAAGCTACGGGGGCTCGGCCCTCGGGATTCCAACTTTCCTTCCTACCCAAAAGTTTTTATTAAGATTTAGGTCGCTCGCCTTCGGCAAATGCCCTGAATCCCGAACCTTGGGTTGACACACCTCTCACCCGCTGACAACTCGGGGTAAACGACCATCTGGAGCCGAAACCCTGAATTATCAGAGGATTGCAAAGGAGCCACCGATTCGGGACTCTCGATCAAAAATTTTGCTTTAGGGCGCCTGCCATCGGTAAGCACCCCGAGTCCCGCCCCCGGGATCGACCCACCTCTAACCCGCTGACAACACGGGGTAAACAACCCTCGGAGCCGAAATCTCGAATTGTCAGAGGGTGGCAGGAAAGTCAACGGCGGCGAGATTTTACGGTGAAGTGAGACAATCCATGATGAACTCCTAGTGAAGGGGGGAGGGTTATATAGCTCTCCGGAGAGGCGCATTTATGACATCGGGGAGCCCAAACGAGAAATGTTTCCATTAATTGTTATCGAAAGATGAAACGTCCCCTATTAAGGGTTATCTGCGGAAGTAATGACTCGGCTCCCGAGCAAGGCAGGGGGTTCGGAGCCCGGTTCTAGGGGCAATCAACATCCTAATTTTTCCAAGTCAACAAGGGTCGGGCAAATCAAGTCTTATTCATAAATGCCCTCAAAGACGACGGTACAAACGAAAAATTTTACATCATTCTCTCTATACTTCTACCTAAGGGTCTTTCCCCAGACCCTCCTGGCTCACAAGAGCTGCCTCAAGCCTAGCGGAGCGACTCCGCTCTCCAGCAATCTCATCCCCCAACTTGGGCATCGCCATCATTGACATCCCTACAACTGAGCTCTGCGCGTCAGCAGGCCTCGCCATCTCCAGATACATGGTCGGTGAGGAGCCTAAGACAGAGAGGCCTCTTGGCTCCGGACGGCCGAGTCAGGGTCGTCCAACTCCTAGCAGCACCTTCAGCCGCTGAATCTCCAACTCCTTCTTAACGACGACCTCACGAAGAATGGATTCGAAGGTTTGACACCTGGTGAAGGATTCAGATAGAGCCCAGTTTGTCTCAGCACTCCCCCAATCACGATCGGCTAGGGCCTTCTTTAGACGAGTCGCCTCTAGGCTAAGCTCCTTGGACTTGTTCATAAAATAGTCCACCACAGCTTCTCGATCGCAAGCCTACTTATGATAGCGAATCAACACACTCTTTTTGGACTCCAGCTTATTCTGAAGTCGCCGGACCTCGGCGGAACTAAGGTCGGCCCCGGCAGTCTCGTTCATCTAGTAAAAAACAGGGGAGAGGCAATGATTCACTGAGAAAGCTTGCTCAAAACGACAAGTCATAGAGGGTCGGCCAAAATTTTGTTTTTATAAATTCAAAAATAGTGTTACAAAAAGCGGTGGCCAGTCCGCACAAGGCAAGTACAAATAAAAAAGAAAGTAAAAGTCCTATACTACTTTGGCACCTCTTCGGCAGCCGGGTCATCCCCTGCCTCCTCCTCCAAATGAGGGTCCTTCGGAGCCTCATCTTCTTCACCCTTGGGGGTCAGCGGAAGCGCGGGAGGTGCCCACCCGTAGTTGAGGTGGTCGATCTTGGCCTCTGGGTAGAGGTGCAGGAAGTGCTCCTTGGTCCGGTCGTATGCATTGTCTTGAGCTTGGATCAGCTCATCCGCAGAGGACATCTCCAACGCATCATATGCCTGCTTGGCCACAGCCCGAACCGCTGCGATCTCGCGCGTGTGCTAATCATGCAGAGTAGCCATCTCTGCTTGGAAGACCGCATGGGCTCCTTGAGCCGCTGTCAACTCGTCCTTCAGCTTCTTTCCCTCTCAGAGATACCGCTCGGCATTCTGCTTCTCAAGCTGAATCTCCTTCTCCATGCACTTCTTCATATGTGCCCCGTGCAACATCGCCTAGCTGAGGAGAATTGAGTTAGATGCAAAACTCATAAACACTAAACACAAAGCAAATAAATCACAAAAACTTACTGCGATTTGCACCTGAGCCCACTTCATGTGGGCCACCTCGGACGTCTCTGTCGCCAGATTAATTCGGTCGTGCTCGGTGATGAGATTTTCCATCACCTCCACAGCGATCGGGCCCTCTATCATGGAGTCCCCCTCCTTCACTGTCCAATCCGGGGCGAACGGCCTTAGACCCTTCTGGCCCATCATTTCTCTGGCGTCCGGGCGGAGTGCTGGGGTCCTCGCCTTCAAGACCTCCGCCACCTTCTTGCTACTGGAGCTCGGCACTGCCTCCCGTGGCCCTCTAGACGAGTGGCTTCTCTTTGACTTCTTCGGAGGTGAATCCAAAGATCCTTGGGCCGCCCCTTTGGCGGGCCCTGTGGCTGGGGCAACCTTCTCCTTGGCAGTCTTTTTCCTGTCGGCCCTCTTCTTCGCGGCCAGGGCCAGGAGGGCATTCATCGTCTCGAGGTTCTTCGCAACCATAGCTAAAGAAAGAGAAAAAATGTTAAAGCAAAGGCAGAAAATTAAGCAAAGTAAAATAAAAAACATACAAGGGGGCTGGGCTCAGTCCGGCTCGGGCCAGATATAACTCTGTGATGCACGGCCAACCGATACTGTGCCCCTTTACAATTTTGTCCACTTCCGCCCACTTCTTTTCCGTCAAGTCCCTCCGCCTCGGAAGTTTATGGTTCAGCTTGTAAAAATTCCAGATTGTGAGGATTTCCCAAGGCATCTCGCTCCGAACCACAAGGTACTTCTCCTTCCATGCCTTTATCGAGTCAGGATGTCCGTGCATCACTTTCTTGTGGGGGCATGGTGACATGTAGAAGATCCCCTCTATATCTTCGAGCGAGCTCACCCCCAAGACGGGGCAGAAATACTTGAGCCTCAGCTTGACCCCCCTTCTCTTGACACTTTAGGATAAAACAGACCAGGTGCTTCCACAAGTTGGGCCCATACTGCATCGGACTCAGTCCCCCCAACCTTAGCACCCTCTTGATAAATGGGTGCAGCGCCAACCTCAGTCCCGAGATGAATGAGTCCTCGGGAAACATGCAGAAACTCTTCTCCAACTCAGTAGTTGGACGAAGACCAGTGCTCGAAATAAGTTGCTCAAACTCCCAAGGAATGAAGTAAGTCGCCCTTAATATCGGCAGGTAGTCCGCCATCTGCACACACTGGATGCTGTCCATCTTTATTATTATCCGATCAGAGGCAGGCTCCCCTGCAAAAAATTGAACAAGTTCTTCAACATCGCCAGGATACATCTTGATCGACCCTGGGTTCTTATTTGTCAGGGGAGGATCCTCCAGTCCTTTTTCGAGTCCGTCCGGCGTGCTCGGACTATCCGGCCGGATCCACTTTCTTTTCCTCCTACGAGGTCGAGGCTTCCTCTCCAGAGACGGGGTCGATAATGAGAGCAGAGGGGGGAAACCTGTTTCTTCATCCACTACCACTCCCTCGGCTCCTCCTTCTCCACCCTCGTGGGGGCCCTCTCCCTCGGTTTCTTCTTCTCCCCTCTCCTGTTCGCCCTCTTCCTCGGCAAGCTCCTCCTCGAACCACTCCTCAGTCTCCTCCCCCAACGCCCCCTCTTCTGGCATACGACTTTGCAAGGGGGCCACGACCAAAACTACATCACTTGTTCCCTCGGATCCCGAATCCGACTGTTCTTCCTCCTCTAAAATAGCGTCACCCAGAGACCAAGACGTCGACTGTGACTCGACCTACTCAATATCGCGACTCGAAGTGCTTACCTCGGAACTGGACTGAGAGCGCGACATAAGGAAACAGAGTACTAACCTGGTTACCAAAAAAAAGGAAGATCACCGTAAAAGTTGTCACCGATTCCTGTTGTGAAGAGAGAGAGTGCGAAGTGGAGAAATGAGGGGAGGGGTGGTGGACTTATAGGAGGGGAAAGACTCCTCGAATTCCACAAAGGAATCGCCACCATCTATCTTGATCATTAAGATCTAACGGCCACTAGGATCATAGAAGTCTCGATTTTCACACCCATGACGTCAGCTTGACACATCAAATTTCAGTTTTACCCTCGGCCTTGTCAGCTGACATAGTAGCTCGTCGCTCCTCCTTCCTCCCATGACAGAGGAGCAAGCTAAGCCTCTCATACCCAAGCTTTTCCAACAAGTTTTGGGGCTCAATGCTCGGTGGTAACCTCGAGCCATACCTAGGCTTTTCAAATAAGTCTTGGGGCTCGGTGCTCGGTTGTGACCTCGAGCCATACCAAGGATTTTCCAACGAGTCTTGGGGCTTGAAACTCGGTGGTAACCTTGAGCCATACCAAGGCTTTTCCAACAAGTCTTAAGGTTCGGAGCTCAGTGATAAACTCGAGCCATACCAAGGCTTTTCCAACAAGTCATGGGGCTCAGAGCTCGGTTGTAACCTCGAGCCATACCCAGGATATTCCAACGAGTCTTGTGTTGGATCCTGTAGGCAAGGCAAAAAACACTAGAGGGGGGTGAATAGTGTTTTATAAAAATTAAATTGCGGAATTGGACTTTTCTTTTGATCAGTCGACTTGAAGAGATAAACCAGTCGACTGAAGCGACAGTTAAGAAGAGTATTTTAAAGCGAGTCTGATCAGTCGACTTATAGAAGAGCCAGTCGACTTATCACACAAGTTTTCAGAGATAAAGTAGTACAAGTCTGACCAGTCGACTTACAAAAGTACACAGTCGACTGTCCAGACAAGTTTCACAGAAAGCCATAAAGTAAGAAAAAGAAATGCAAGTTCAAAGATATACAACCACAGAGTACACACGATATATCCTGGTTCGGTCCTCCCGACCTACATCCAGTTCCCAAGTAACCCACTTGAGATTTTTCATTATTCTTGAAATAATTACAAGAACATCCTACGGCGTTAGACAACAACTTTGTCCAACCCGTAGTCCTTTCTCACAACTAGAGAAAGCAACCCACTCTTCCACCAAGAGTGACCAACCTGACTCTACACCCTAGAGCCCTACTCTCCAACCGAGAGGAAACCACTCTCACAACCCGAGAGTGAAGAACAACAACAAAAGAATTACAATCAACCTAAAGCCTTGTTGTGGATGTGTCTTTATGTGTGGCTATTAGGTTAACTTCCGAAATCAGTCTCAAATGAAATCACTGTTATCCAAGACTGATTTCAGAGAACCAAGACTTAGAAAGAGAATGCTTTTGAATGCTTCTTCTTGTTTTAGAACCAAAAGCTTGAAAACTTTGAAAAACAAAAAGCTTGGAAAGTTATTAACTTTTTCACAGTGATTTCTATTCTCTATTTATAGAGTTAGAAATACTGGATGTTGGGAGGCAGTTGTACCAACTGTCAACCAACAGAAATAACCTTTTTGAATTCGAAAACATCAAATTTTGAAATCAGCAAACTGTCGAAACATCTTGAATAGTCGACTGGGTTGCCATTATGAGTCGACTGATCAGAGTTTGAATAAGTTCAGTCAGTTTCGTACTAAGACAGTCGACTGGTGCCTTATGGCAGTCGACTGGTACTTAACAGCTGAGCGTTTTCAATCTTTATTTCGATCTTTTTAAGTTTTTAAAAACTCAATTATTTTAAAGATAATGTGTGAGTGTGTGACAAAGCTTTTACAGATTTTCTAAGACTCAATGAAAACAAAAAAGATTACAAATTGTTATAAGACACTTGATGCAATAAATTGAAGCATATGTCTTGTTCTTGAGTCTTGAGTCTTGAGATAGCTTTTAGCCTTCGTTTTTATCTTGTAAGCTAGCAACCTTGTAGCTTTCTTGATCAATTAGCAACAAGAACTTTATTCGTAGCTGTGCTTGATCAACTTGCTTTAAGAAGCTTGTTAGAACATTTTGCCTTTGTATATCCTGTAATATATAGGAAGTAGAACAACAACTTTGCATTGTGTTGTAATCATCAAAATCAAGAATCAACATCTTGGGGCTGGGCGCTCGGTGGTAACCTCGAGCCATACCAAGGATTTTCCAAAAAGTCTTGGGGTTCGGAGCTCGGTTGTAACCTCGAGTCATACCCAGAACTTTTCCAACAAGTCTTGGGGATTAGTGCTTGGTTGTAACCTCGAGCCATACCTAGACTCTTCCAAAAGTCTTGGGGATCGGTGCTCGGTTGTGACCTTGAGCCATACCAAGGCTTTTCCAACAAGTCTTGGGTATCTGCGCTCGGTTGTGACCTCAAGCCATACCTAGGCTTTTTCCAACAAGTCTTGGGGCTCTGCGCTCGGTTGTAACCTCGAGCCATACCCAGGCTTTTCCAATAAATCTTGGGGCTCGGTGATCGGTTGTGACCTCGAACCAAACCAAGGCTTTTTTCAACAAGTCTTGGGGCTCGGAACTCGGTGGTAACCTCGAGCCATACCAAGGCTTTTCCAACAAGTCTTAGAGCTCGGAGCTCGGTTGTAACATGGAGCCATACCCAGACTTTTCCAACAAGTCTTCGGACTCGACGCTCGGTTGTAACCTCGAGCCATACCCAGGATTTTTCAACAAGTCTTGGGGCTTGGCGCTCGGTTGTAATCTTGAGCCATACCAAGGTTTTTCTAACAAGTCTTGGGGCTCGGCACTCGGTTGTAACCTCGAGCCACACTAAGGCTTTTCCAACAAGACTTGGGGCTCGGAGCTCAGTCGTAACCTCAAGCTACACCCGAACTTTTCCAACAGGTGAGGGGGGCTTGGCGCTCGGTGGTGACCTCGAGTCACCCCCCAACTTTTCCAACAAGTGAGGGGGGCTCGGCGCTCGGTGGAGACCTCGAGCCACCCGCCAACTTTTCCAACAAGTGAGGTGGGTTTAGCGCTCGGTGGTGACCTCGAGCCACACCCCACCTTTTCCAACAAGTGAAGGGGGCTCGGCGCTCGGTGGTGACCTCGAGCCAATTCCCAGCTTTTTCAACAACTAAGAGGGGCTCGGCGATCGGTGGTGACCTCAAGCCACCCTCAACTTTTCCAACAAGTGAGGGGAGCTCGGCGCTCGGTGGTGGCCTTGAGCCACTCCCTAACTTTACCAACAAGTGAGGTGGGCTCGGCGCTCGGTGGTGGCTTCGAGCCACCCCCCAACTTTTCCAACAAGGCTCGGCGTACGGTGGTGACCTCGAGCTACTCCCCAGCTTTTTCAACAACTGAGGGGGGCTCGGTGCTTGGTGGTGACCTCGAGCCTCCCCCAGCTTTTTCAACAAGTGAGGGGGGCTCAGCGCTCGGTGGTGACCTCGAGCCATTCCCCAGCTTTTTCAACAATTAAGGGAGGCTCGGCGGTCGGTGGTGACCTCGAGCCACCCCCCAGCTTTTTCAACAAGTGAAGGGGGCTCGGCGCTCGGTGGTGACCTCAAGCCACTCCCCAGCTTTTTCAACAATTAAGGGGGGCTCGGCACTTGTTGGTGACCTCGAGCCACCCCCCAACTTTTCCAACAAGTAAGGTGGGGCTCGGTGCTCGGTGGTGACCTCGAGCCACCCCCCAGCTTTTTCAACAAGTGAGAGAGGCTCGGCGCTCGGTGGTGACCTCGAGTCACCCCTTAACTTTTCCTACAAGTGAGGGGGCTCGGCGCTCGGTAGTGACCTCGAGCCATCCCCTAACTTTTTCAACAAGTGAGGGGGGCTCAGCGCTCGGTGGTGACCTCAAGCCACCCCCAACTTTTCCAACAAGTGATTGGGGTTCTGCGCTCAGTGGTGACCTCGAGCTATCCCCCAGCTTTTTCAACAAGTGAGGGAGGCTCGGCGCTCAGTGGTGACCTCGAGCCACCCCCCAGCTTTTCCAACAAGTATAGGGGTTCGGCGCTCGGTGGTGGCCTCGAGCCACCCCCCAACTTTTCCAACAAGTGAGGGGGACTCGGCGCTCGGTGGTGACCTTGAGCCACTCCCCAGCTTTTTCAACAACTGAGGGGGGCTCGGTGCTCGGTAGTGACATCGAGCCACTCCCCAGCTTTTTCAACATGTGAGGGGGGCACGACGCTCGGTGGTGACCTCGTGCCACCCCCAGCTTTTCCAACAAGTAAGGGGGGCTCGACGCTCAGTGGTGACCTCGAACCACCCCCTAGCTTTTTCGACAAGTGAGGGGGGCTCGGCGCTCGGTGGTGACCTCAAGCCACCCCCTAACTTTTTTAACAAGTGAGGGGGGGCCTCGACGCTCGGCGGTGACCTCGAGCCACCCCCTGTTTTTTCAACAAGTGAGGGGAGCTCGGCGCTCGGTAGTGACCTCGAGCCACCCCCCAACTTTTTCAACAAGTGAGGAGGGCTCGGCGCTCGGTAGTGACCTCGAGCCACCCCCCAACTTTTCCAACAAGTGAGGGGGGCTTGGTGCTCGGTGGTGATCTTGAGCTACCCCCCAGCTTTTTCAACAAGTGAGAAGGGCTCGGCGCTCGGTGGTGACCTCGAGCCACCCCCCAGCTTTTCTGACAAGCATGGGGGCTCGGCGCTCGGTGGTAATCTCGAACCACCCATAGCCTTCACCACAAGCAGGGGGGCTCGTCTCCCGACCCACGACTCTCGACTAAGCAAGTCCCTACTCTTCGGCTCTCGACGTCCCCATAGCTTTTCCAACAAGTATGGGGGCTCTTCTCCCGACCCTCAACGTTCGGCTAAGCGAGCCCCTACTCTTCGGCTCTCAACGTCCCCATAGTTTTTCCAACAAGTATGGGAGCTCATCTCCGGACCACCGATGCTCGGCTAAGCGAGCCCCTACTCATCGGCTCTCGACGCCCCCATAGCTTTTCCAACAAGTTTGGGGGCTCGTCTCCAGACCCTCGACGCTCGGCTAAGCGAGCCCCTACTCTTCGGCTCTCGACGTCCCCATGGCCTTCCCAACAAGTATGGGGCTCGTCTCCCGACCCTCTATGCTCGGCTAAGCAAGCCCCTACTTTCGGCTCTCGACGCTCCCTAGGTTTCATCACAAGCAGAGGGCTCGTCTCCCGACCCTCGATGCTTGGCTAAGCGAGCCCCAGTTTGCATCTCTCAAAGCCCCTCATACCTTCAAAGAGATCCTCGTCATCCTACCCCGCTGGCCTCTCCAGGAAGATATGAACCACATTCTCGCCGTACACACTGTTTCGGTCTTCTTACAGAGACTAATCACTCCTCCACGACTGGATTACCCAGTCCTCCAGGAATGGGAGCTCCTGATATGGGTTAGATGATGTGGCCCCTCCTGGGCCATCAGATCTCCTAAAAAACCCACTCTTCTCTTATCATTAAGTCAATAGAAGTCCAACGCTCCGTTACTGCCTTAGGCCCACAGGCAAACGGGTCCGACCCAGCCCGCTCAGGTCCAGACCCGTTTTGCCACTACCTATAAATACCAGACCCCCTCCTTCATTCAAAGGTAATCAAAACTTTCCCTCCTGAACCCTAACTATTGTTGCTTTTCCGAATAACTGACTAGATCGTCGGAGGGCCTGTCGCCGGGACTTCTTCTGGTGTTTTTAGGCAGTGTGCAGGTACCCAGATCCGAGCCGAGCTGCTGGATCCGAGCCGAGCATCCGGTCCCTTCCTCACTTCTGCTGTTCCCGAGCCGGTCCCTCTGTCGGGGCTCGGATCAGAACCATTACCACATTAGGACTTTCACTACACAAATTATAAGAACTCACACCTATTGCAGCCACACTCCAAAAAGAACCGCATCAGTAACCAACTTGTGGTTATAGGATACTATATATAAGTTGAACCAGTCGTGGTACTAATATTTCAGAAATATTTGGCAGAGTTGAAATGGTCTTAAATGACTTTCGTATTTAGCTGTCATCTCCTTAGTGGTTACAGCCTCACCTTGCCCACTTTATTATATTCAAAACTTCAAATCTATGTCCTCTTTCTCTCTAATATATTTTCTTTTTCTTTTTCTTTTATAAGAAGTAAAATCAATATGTAGTTACCTCTTTAGATGACTAAAACACGTCAAAGCTTTGCATTTGTGCAAAACTAAGGACACTTAAACTAAACTTATTCTATATAAGAATAACGGTCTACCTTTATTCTTTTTCAATATATTAAGATTACTTTTTTTTTATGATAGAGATAGAGTCCGAAAACTCCAACCCAAAAAATAAATTAATAGAAAAAATCAAAAGTAAAAATAGTGACAGGCAATTTTACAAGATGTAAAATAAAGAAGAACAAAAGTCTACATACAGAAACGAAAACCAACGGTGCTCAGTAATAGACACTCAGCCAGTACAAAAAAGGCCAGACAGACTTTGGACCACCAGCAAAAAGGCACACGAACAACGGATCCGGCAAATGCACCAATGACAGAAAGCACAAGACGCACCACCCAAAGACAGTCTAGGCCGCATCCAAAGCTGAGACCGGAAGAAACACCTTGATCAGCAGCAGATGCATCAGAAAGTAACAGGAAGACAACAACAACAACCTCCAACTGCGCATGCACATACAGAAAACCCAACATCTCTAAAGCTCGGACAGCCCACCCCAGAGTACCGGGGAGCAAGCAGCCGAAAAGGAAACAAGGCAGAAACACATTCACAGCCGCAAATGTAACAAGACAGAAACACAACCACAACAAGCTGAAAGGGCTCAAACAAGCCCAAATAACACCAGTTAGAGAGGAGCGGGCTGAACGAAGAGGAGCCTGCTGCTCAATAAACGAGCAACAAAAAAGATAAGCGACTGGATATAACCGCACTAGAAATAAACGATACGGGATAGTCAGCAGCTCAAAACAACCAAAAACAAGATAAGCTACTGGATTAATCTTAATACTAAAAACATTGCAATTGAACTCATTCTCCCACAATGCATTGAATGCATGAATGAGTGCAATGCATGAATGAGTGCAGTGCATGGTTGTAGAAATTAATAAGAGTTTTCCAACCAGCTGCTCGGAGAAGCACATGTTGTAGTCAAATGAAACTAGTCAAACAATAATGTAACATCATTGTCCTTTGCCAACAATTTCAACTATTAGAAGTAGAAATTGTTTACCCAGAATTAGAATTTTTTGCCTGTGCTGGCCCACTTTCAAAAATATTGACCAAACTGACCCATTTTAAAAATATTTATCTAACTAATTCAGTTTTGGACACGTCAGCATAAAACGCTATTAGCAATAACGACCTAGGTTATTTCTATGTCGTTGTTGCCAATAGTGGAATTTGTAAATAAAAAAATTCACATGTCGTTTTTTGGCGTAACAATATAAGTACATTTCCTACTCATTCGTGAACTTTCTGACTTGAAAAAAATTTATAATTAAGTGTGAAAACATCTTATAAATGATGACGCTGTCGCCAACAACGACATCAAAATATCTGATACCATTATTGTAAATAGCGGCAACAGTTGTGTAACTCCCCACAAAATTGAGTTATCACAATTTTGTAGCACATGTGTTACGTACGTGTATTTTGTATTGTTACAGAAATATTCACAACATATATTTTTTTAATACAAATTTCTTCGTTTTTTTCATTTTGATTGTTTAAATATTTTTCCATTCTCTCAAAAAACCATTTCTGCTATTTTTGAGCCAACTCAAATATATTTTGTTTTCATACGGGCAATGCATGTAGTTATAGTACAAATGTTGATTGTAAATTCTTTTGAGTTACATATATATCTTTCTTTCGTTACCAAGTACGAATGCATGATCAAGTTTTAATTAAACTAGTTTACTTTAATTCATATTAATTATATGTGATTATATTAAATAAAATTTTAGTGTGCAATTTCTGTACTTTTAACCCATTTGAAACCCGTGTTTTTCTCCCTCATAGCTGGCCGACCAAATTAAAGGAGACGGGGAATGTTTGACTTAGTCTAAGGAGCTTTAACTTAGTGTGTAGTTATTTAAATCATGGATAGTTATGGGTAGTTATTTAATAGATAAAAACATCTCCACTCTCCTCTCTCATTTGGAAACCACCGGCCACTTTTTCCTGTTTAGGGGAGAAAGTTGTTTATTTTAAATGCTTTGGAGTTGAGGAGAAGAAGCTTGGATATTTCTAGTGTGCAAGGAACACATCAAAGAGGTGGGTGTTTCCAAATTTTTTAATTTTTAGTAGATTTGTTCACGCTTAGTTGCAAACTTAAGTATGTTTAAAACTTTTTTATTACAATGTTATTTTTTACAATGCGCAGCTGAAATTTACATATAAAATATAACTTATATCATCAAAACAACTTATATCATAAAAAATCTTTAATCCTGCAACATCCATCGACACCAAACTCATGTCCACCCCACTTGCTAATCCGAATCCTGCAACTTGAGACTGCAGACACGTCAGTTAAATACAACCGACGCAATGCTATAATACAATGATTCCTCAATTTAACAATTACAAAATTGAATGCAAAACCAATTGAAATGTGACTATCCTAACAATGTCAGTGCATGTTATGAACCTAGTGACTAATGCAGACATTTATGCTTACAATGCAACTCTAATGAGCACTTGTTCGAATTTTATGCATCTCATACTACATAGGTCTGAGGGCAAGTCTTTAACGCACTTCTCATTATAGAGTTCAATCTCTCGTTATGAAATCTTACTACGGTGACAAAGACAAGATTTAGACGTCTCACGTGTATTAGGTCCAGCTTCAAAATCAACCGCCTGACTATATAGAACCCTTGTTGTGGTACTAATATTTCAGAAACAGTATTTGGCAAAGTGGAAATGGTCTAAAATGACTTTTATTTAGCTATCGTCTGCTTAGTGGTTACAGCCTCACTTTGCCCACTTTATTATATTCAAAACTTCATATCTATGTTTTCTTTCTTTCTATATATTTTCTTTTTCTTTTTAAAAAAAGTAAATATTAATCAATATGTAGTTACCTCTTTGATGACTAAAACAAGTTGAAGCTTTAAAAGTCTAAAGTAAACAACACGTCAAAGGCAGCTTTGCATTTGTGCCAAACTAAAGGATACTCAAACTAAACTTATGCTATGTAAGAATAACGGTCTACGTTTATTCGTTTTAATATTAAGATTACTTAATACTAAATAGACTGCAAATTTTTTTTTGAACGAACGGATAGAGTCTTGCGACTCCAGCCATCAAGAAAAATACACTGCAATTGAACTCATTCTCCCACAATGCATTGAATAATTGAATGAGTGCAATGCATGGTTGTAGAAAGAGTTTTCCAATCTTTTTGGAGAAGCACATGTTGTAGTCAAATTAAACTAGTTAAACAATATTAACGTAACTTCATTGTCATTTGCCAACAAATTCAACTATTAGAAGTAGTAATTGTTTTTTTTTTTTTTTGATAAAAGATGACTAACGTCATCGTTTCATTAATAAGCACATAACGAAACACAGCAGTATGAAGTAGTAATTGTTAACCAGAATTAGATTTTTTTTTTTTTTTCTGTATTGACCCACTTTCGAAAATATTTATCCAACTGTTTTAATTTTTGACACATCAGCATAAAATGTTATATTGTTGTTGTTAATAGCGGCATATGTTTAAAAAATTCACATGCCGTTTTTTGAAGTAACAACTTGAGTACATTTCCTACTCATTCGTAAACTATCTGACATATAAAAAAGTTGTAAATGTTAAAACATCTTATAACTATGATGCTGCTATACTCAACAACGACATTGAACTACCTGATGATGTTATTATAAATAGCGGCAGTAGTTCAAAGAAGATTTTAATTTTGACTTCAAATATATTTAACGAGAATAAAATTTTGAAATCTTTTTTGAACTGTTGCCGCTATTTACAATAACGGCATCATGTATTTCGATATCATTGTTGCGGATAGCAGCATCAGTTATAAGATGTTTTCACACTTGTAAAAAAATTTCAAGTCAGAGAGTTCACAAATAAGTGAAAAATGTACTTATGTCGTTACTTAAAAAAGTTTTTTTTACAGATGTCACTATTGGCAACAACGACATAGAATAACTATATATATGCCGTTGTTACTAATAGAAATAACTTATGTCGTTGTTGTCAATACTTTCAAAAGTTGGGTAAATACTTTCAAAAGTTGGTCAGTTTAGTATATATTTTCAAAAAGTGGGCCAATGCGGAAAAATATTCCCAGAATTATAAGTCTAGATATAAGAGCACCCACAATTGTTTGCTTTTTTCCCATTTTATGCATTTTGGGTACTGTAGCCAACACAGTTATCGGCTATTTTGTCATTTTTTTAGCAAAATGGCTATAGTAGAAAGGTATAAATAGCATTCGAAATAGCAAAATGCATATTTTACCTAACGAAACATCATGTGTCGTCTCGAAATTTAATTATATTTTTAAATAATCGGACGAAATATGATGTTCCGTCCAAAGTATAAAAATTAAAAAAAAAATACTCGGTTATATGCATATAATGGCTGGACACCATTGGGTAACATTTCCTTAATTTTTTTGCAAATTACCATTATTGGTTACTGAGTGCAATTATTTATTTTTTTTTTGCACTTTTATAAATGTTTTTGCAATTTTGTAAATATTTTTGCAATTTTTTTGCAAAAAAACCTGCTTAAAACCTGGACGTCTGGTCATTTTGCAATTTTTTTTCCTTTTGGAACTGTTTCGTGTATATTTTATTAATATTTTCTCAGTTTCTGCCTATATAATTTATTTTTAATCACAGAGGAAATATCATATTTCGTCTGTTTCTTTTTTAACAGATTTATGCATTTTTTGTCTTTTTCACGAATGCAGCGTTTCGTCAAAATGAATCGGTAAAATATGTATTTTTCTATTATTTACCTCAAACGACTGTGGATGCTCTAAGTAGATGTGTTTTACATATGTTAATCAGGGTTTTCTATAGGAAAATAAAATAAAATATCTCGAGTGTGTGTATTGTATGACCATTAATCTGGATCAACAAATATATACATAACCAATATGCCATATAGGGACCCTCTTTTGTATTTATTCAATATTTATGATCCATGTCGCGTTGTTATTGTTTAAATAGGTAACTGAATCTTGTAATCCGTTTTTTGTTTATATATATTAGTACTACCAATATCTATATGAATCATATAAGTTTAGTAAACTTTTTGTTCCCAGTAAACCATTTATAATACAATCTGTTTTATGAGCAATCGGTGTCTTGGTGTCCATATGAAGCCGCATCATGAACTACTAGTTGAAATTTACCGTGCACCAAGTGCACGTGACTTGGTGCACATAATATTGAAATTGTTATCTAAACACCCTTACATTTAGCACACCAATATTCTTCAAATTACAAATTCGTCTTAGTCAACCATCTTAATAAGCAAACCATGAATTTCAAAATTACATCAATATTCTCCTCTATTTCAACATAGCTTACCAACCACATGCATAAAATGGAACAGAGCATATGTACATAGGATTTATCAAATTCTAAACCTTTTCTGATCATGGTTTACCATCTGGAAGAATATATTTAATCTGCTCAAAGTGCTCCTTCAAAATTTAAATGTGAAGACAAAGGTAGCACCTATATCAATTGTTATGAATTAGAAGAATACACCAAAAGTATATGTTTCACCATGGCACATAAAAGTACTATAATCTACATTGAAAATGTACTTCTATATAAAATATGTCCTACAATATCAAATGAGCATCCAATATTCCAATATTCAAATTCTCCAATACTTGATGGATGTTGGACAATTCAAACACCTTCTCACTATCTCATATAAAGATGTTGACCACTTGATCTTCACATCGCACATGTACATATACATAAATAATTAAACACATATTACTGTTTAATTGTTCCCTGGAAACAAACTACCATACCTAACAAGTAATATGGCATGCTACTACAATGGGTGTTTCACATGCTTCACCTTCATCTATAAAGTGGTGTCAGCGACGGACAAAACCTTTACACGTTTAAGGGTTCTAACTAAATATTCAATATTCAAACTTCATATAATGTAAATGGAAAGAAAACAGAAACAACAAAATACATCTCAAAACCTTATTTAAACCCTTTTCACCAACAAACCTCAATAGTTTCAATGTAATCACCTTTATTGGTCTTCTAATTTAAGGAGAGAATTTCAAAAAAGAAATATAAACGAACAAAGTAATATATCCAAAACTTATATCGTCTTATTTTTCAGTAGGTCAGTCATCGTTTTCGACTTTTAACTTTTTTGAACTTTAAACTGCTTTAACCTCTTCATCCTTTATTATCTTGCATCCAGGTTGTGTTCTTGTAGTTTTTTTCCCATACATGACATCTTGTGATTTTTTATAAGAAAATGTATTTATCTCCAATGCATCTCTTGATCCGCCCATTAGATTCACCAACATTTTGACCCTGCATATAAAATTAGATAATTAGCTATTGATCATTTTTAACTTCGTGAGAATCACATGTTTTAACCACATTACATTTAGGGAAAATCAATTGGTAAAAGTCATATTTGAAGGGTATCATGCACAATAAGGGGCAACTGTATAGTGGTGAACTCACCATTTTCATGTTTATTTCACTGCCTAGCAACACAAACTCATTTACTTCCATGCCAACATTTCAAGAAAAGATTTCGCCAATTAGTGGCATTTTCCGGAGAATCAAGTAAAAACTTTATACTAAATCTTATGTACCCGCATCACAAACTTTATTCAGCCTATCTATTTGCCTAAAAAAATCTACAAAAAGTTATTAGAATCCATGGCATCTAACTAACATGCAAATTTCATAATTTCACTAACTGGAGAACTTATATATATATATATATATATATATATATATATATATATATATATATATATATATATATATAACAATTGCATAAATTATATAGGACACATATAACATGAACACATACTATTATAGATATAATATGAAACAATTTTGATGATCCAACTAATACCAATAAAGAGCAGGCTCGTAAATTGGTGAAGGTTACTGTAAATAGAAGGCAATAGTGATGAAGTTCTATGAATTAATTAGCAAAGATGAGAAAACCAATAGATGGCCACAAATTAATACACCAGTATCATGATTAAATCTTCTACTTAAATATACTCAATATTTTTTACACTTGTTTGAAACAGATCTATCAACTTGGACTTTATTCAATTCTTCAATTTTCAACTACAAAACTTAAAAGATGAGGTCAACACAGTTGAATTTATTAAATTTGTTGACCAAACATGTTCTACCTCTAAAAATGCTGCTAGATTTTCATCAATAAGTTTCTTTGTTAGCCTCACTACAGTTTTGGAGACTTCTTTGTTAAATGATCTACTTGAATAAATAAGCTGAGCTCACTTCTGAGTTATCAAGTTAACTAATCCAATACAATGCAGGATATCATAAACCTCATGGATAGCTTCTTCTTTTTTCTAGAAATGACCTCATGGACATCTTGGTTCCTCTTATTTTATTCATGTCTAATCTAGATTGCACTGACAAAGAGGTTCCATTCAAACTCATACATGAACCAAGACATCATCTGATGAATTATCCACTTGTATGAGTATAGAATAATTTCAGCTTTTTTATCCAAATGCTCCAAATTTAGATGGCCCCAAATTTATAACATTACATGGAATATAGCAAATAACTCACTAAATTTGATGTACATGAAGGTTCATGTAAGAGGACTGAGTATAGTACCTACGTGAGTAGTATAGGTTAAACTCTGCCTTACTGCTTCGTCTCTACTGCCACTTATCTCACAAACCGGATCAATACTCGAATCTAGAAAAAAAAAAAACCTTCATATTTTTTTAGAGAAACTCAAATACTAAGAGGGGAACATAATCCTAAATAAAATGTGCAAGCGGTTTCAAACTATGCACCTCTGTTCCTAATAACTCCATAAATCTACACCAAATTCATTTTTTGTACTTGAAACAACGAGCTCTCTACATTAAAAACAAGTATGGTGAATTATAAGTGAAGGAAAAAAAAAGAATCTAAGAAACAGGAAAAGAGACAAAAAACCATAAGAGCTTACCTTTCATGCTCATCAGTGCTTGAGGCTAATTCGTACAAACCTAAAGCATAATATTATCTAAAGTTCTCAGTTCCCAAATAAAGGATTTCAGAGAGAAGAGAAACTCCTAAATTTTGGAGATCAACACCACGAGAGATGAAGATTAACCTAGGTAAATTCACAAGAAAATACATTAGTTTAATTCATGAATCATTACATTATCTTGATTTTCCTTCATTTTCTTCTAGTAATAAAAGAATAAACCAATATCAAATTACATATAGTTTAATAAAACAAACAACTTTCAACAAAGCAATAAAAGAAATGTCTAACCTAAGTTTACGACAATGCCAATCCCCATCTTGCCGACTGTTGCTTCCTCGGTTCAATTCTGTTGTGTCCTTTTAGACCATCTCCCGCTAAACGCATTTCAGTTGTGAAGATGATAATGATTATTTGAAAGAATGATCTGGAAAAACGAGGCACTGTATATAAAACAAGTGCAAGCATAAGAAGATTAACGGGCACTAACAGAAAATATTGTGTTGTTTTGAGATCTTTTTATAAACGTGCACGGACACGTAAACAAAAAATGTTGGTATCATGTTGTATCCACTCCACAACTCCTCTTTTTTCTCTACGTTAATTGCCAGTGCTATCAGGAAAATGACAACTTATAAGGTACATGCTTCTATAGGTTCTCGATCAGTTAACACATTTGTCTAAACATATTACCTTTCAAAGAAGAATACAAGGAAAAGATTACTATGGATTATCTCTAAGTCTCATTATTCCTGAAATAGTCATATGGCCCAAGATATTGATGGCATATTGTTGTCATAACAGGTATATTAATGTGTTTAGAGTGATATAAAGATTGAGATGCAGTCCCTTGTAGCATCATAGTGTGCACTCTTTTTTGTTAAAACCTGAGCTAAAATTTGGGAAGAGGCCTTAAGATATACTTGTTAGTTAACTACAACCTCGACTATGTGATAATGTTTAAAATTTTCTCTAGTAAATATGCACCACAACAATTAAGGTCGAACAAAATTTCTTCTTAAGTTTCCTTCAATATATCAATAGATCAATATAAAAGCGGATGCAAAGCGAAAAGTTCATCAGCTCATAATCAAGTTTATTTTCTAAATGAGTGCCGAGAAATTACAAGAAATATGGGCATTTTAGCAATTAATCTCTGGATCCCTTTTCTAATCAAGAAAAATCATATGTCAAGATTTAACAAAGCATCCATAAACCTTATATTAGAAATATAATCTCAAATATTCATCACGATATTTTAGCAATCATGTGTAGGTAGGATGTTAACCATTTAAGTATAAGGCATGAGGAAATTCACTCACCAACCATGGTAGGTACCAATTAAACCTCTATCATATACTGCACCCAGGGAATTTGGACCATAGGATGAGACGACATTCATTACCCACAAAGGAGATTTTATAAGAGCTGCTGCAAACCCTCCATGTAATGTATTCATATTCATAACATTATGTATCTTATTTGTTCCCAAGATAATCCACTGGGCTGCTTTAGGGTTTTAAGAAAGTAGGTTCCTGTGCTAGGCTTAAGCGTGCAGGCCCATTTTAATTAGTTAGATCTAGCCTTAGTTTATGCCTCCATTCATACAGAGAGGTATTGAGATTTTCTAACCAATAACTACAAGAGAAAAGTCTTCTATCTGTTAAAGATCTACAACCAAACATTGTGCCTTAAATTAGTATTGGTCTATCAGACTTAGAGGGGTGCGCATTATATACCAATTATTGTCGAAATCTGAGAAAAACATGATCAACATGTCGCAAAAAATAGAGTATTGCCAGAATATGCGAGAAACATGAATAACAAGTGTCAACAAATAGACACTTGAGAATTTCCCTAAATAAATTTGGACATAAAGAAACAAACAGGAAGTCTTATTCGGGCTTACCACACTCAGTGGCTCGTCTCTAATTTAAAGCAAAAAATAGTGCTTAAATCAAGCCTAGATCTGATACTTGATAACTTTCAGGACATTTGAGCTCAGGTTGTGAACTATATACATAACATGTAATATAGTTAGCTAGAACAAGCTCTTTCCATCAGTTATTAATTACCCATATACCATTAAAAAAGGTGATGTTTGTTTTTTTAATGTCCTAACCTGAAACGATCTCATTAACCTAAAGTCTTAAGAAATCTTCAAATTTTAAACTTATTCTTTTATAGTCTCGAAATTTGTTTCATTATTGTTCCAATTCAGTATAGATTCTCAATTCAAGCTTCACTCATGACTGGAAAAATAATGCTGATTGTAAGAATGAGAAACTATCCTCACTTGGAACTTTGATTCATTTATTCCTAACATATAATAAAGACAAAAGTCAATTAGAGTGTGGTCATCACTGTTGATGGGAGAAAATAGACATAAAAAACATTATTGTCAAATTGGGCAACCTGATGTGTATCATTTTCAATGTTCATCGCATAGTATCGGTGCATCGGGCTTAAACAAATTTTCACATCCTAATACTTATATATTGAGCATATGTATGTGCAACATCTCTACTATTATAATGGGAGAAGGGCTTAGTGTCATTTGTCATTGATGTCATTTTGTCAACACGTGCAGCGCACGTGTTTGTATTTTTTTTCCTTTTCATTCCCCTCCACGTGCATCGCACGTGCATTATAGTTTTTTTTGTCCTTTTCATTCCCCTCCACGTGCACGCACGTGTTGGTATTTTTTTTCCTTTCCATTCCCCTCCACGTGCATCGCACGTGCATTATAGTTTTTTTTTTTTGGTCCTTTCCATTCAAATAAAAGCAAATATATACCATTAATTAATGATAATTCTCAAAACACTATAAGGAATGTGTTACAATCATACAATGGTAGTTAAGTAGAATGCTACAAGGTATGTGATACAGTCATACAATCATACAATCATACAATGTTTATATAACTCGCCAAATTAAAATAGGCTAAATTAACTTAAGTTAAAACAAAATTATCTAATCACAAATTAAAACAAAAAAAACAAAGAGAAACATCGATTACTAATGTCTAATTTAACATTTGGCAAACATAATAGAAAACATAAAGGATAGTGTAATATCAAGATCAATACCTTTTTCTAATGTCTACAATGTGCAAAAGACAATAGCGTTATTCTACATCATCCGACATATTAAGTGAATCTCTGAGATAGGTAGCGAATGATTTGAGTTTTTCTCAATTTGTATATCAAATTTATCTATCAAATCAAGCCCAAAATAAAAATTAAAAAAACTCTCATTCCTTCTTAACATACAAAGCAATTTGAAAGAGATTGGCAAATGCAATTACAACAAATGGAAGAAGGACACTCAACAACGAACAACGGCAAGAGAAATTTAATGACTAAGTGTGCAACATCATAACATACAAAGCATTGTAATGAAGTGGATGGTAATCAAGAAGGACACAATGCAGGACAAAATAAATGCAATCAAGGAGACATCCTTTAGAACTCATCCTAGAAGCAAGCGGAAGGTGATTGGCATTTGGCTACGGTGTAATAACGAAGATTAGACACCTCAGAAACCTAATATTATCCACATAATGTCCGTATGTGATTACATTTACAGATACTCAAGGATGAAATAGATATAAAAACATGGATAATTCATGCAACAGCAAATATCCAAGACAGTCACAATTTAGGAGCAGCATTAACAGCATTATAAATATCAGTAACCATGACCTTTTTTGTTTGTTCAAAGTTTATAGCATTAAAAAAGTTAATGTTGGGAGTATGGATAGCTTTCTCAAATGCTTAACTTCTCATTTTTATCACTACCATATGAAGAATAAAAAGGGAGATAAATAAGTAGGGGAGACAAATAAGTGAGGGACATAAAAAGGAAAAGAAAAACCAAATTGATTAACTAACCGAAAAGAAATCTTCAAAGGTAAAATCAACATATCCAAGATCCTGAAGTGTCTTCTTGCATTGGTCAATGTTGGCAGTGATACGCTCAACCTCGGCTTTGTCCTGTGTCTCTCAAATATGTTCCTATATCCATAATGGCTTGAATATGTCTTATTAGACTAAGACTAAATTATTACATGAGTAACACCATTATATAGGAAATAACAGGAGTTTCAGCATTATTTTACCAGATAGCAGAGCATAAAGCTCCGAAAGAAACAATTTCCATACCTCCTTATTCGCCTAAGAGCTTCATATTGTTCACCAATTAGCTGCAGGTTGGATATGGATATAACATTTAGCACTCGCTACCAATAAAACAGAAAATAATGCAGAAATTGCTGCATCTATCAACAAACCTTGATTTTTTCTTGTAGGATTGGACTGCCTGACTGAAACTCCGTGGCTAAAGAAGATAGAGCTTCCTACAGCAACAAAGACACATTTAAATTGCCTATTCAAACTAATTAAAAGAGTGTGTGGTTCTTTCAAATAATTTATGAGTAATACCATGGAAGCATCAAACCGTTTAGAAAAGTAATTTCATTTTTTGAGCAGCCACAGGCCCTAGATATTAGATATTATTAGAGATCACTGATCATAGTCTTCAAATCTAGTTACCCTTCTTCCATTATACAACCATCAAGAGCAACCCAAATGATTAGAATGATAGCAAAAAGTATATAAACTAAATAACTGCAGAATATTCAATATATACCAACAACACATGGTCAACAAAGCAAAAGCCTTCCAGGAATTTTTAGAAGTTTGTTTCCCATTAAACATAATCGTAAGAAAATATTTGCATCTGCATCAAACATCTTGGCATTTGGAAAGGCCAAGATCATTTGCTGAGGGGTAGTTTATAAATTAAGGTAAGTCACAAAAACAGTAACTATACGGAGATATCTTAGATATGTCAAGTTATCCTAAATTTGGGTTGCTCAGGAGCTTTCTTTCTGAGTTGACATCAAGGTTCCAAAATTCAGTATTGGTATAAGCTGCCATTTACATGCAGTATCGGACATAACAAGAGTATTGGTAGGCAAATTTCTGATAATGCATCTTAGTATCGGCTGGGATAGTTAGAATAATACCAATATATAAAAATTGAGATAATTAGAGGGAGAGAAAAGGGATCATGTCTATACGAAGAACTCTCTCATGTCGATTGACTATAATCAGTCCATGAGTACATTATGGAAAATCTTTTGCATTCATCATTCGTTTGTCATTTTACACATCTGTATAAAATAAATGTGATTTGGAGGTCACTTGTTAATTCATCATGTGCTCCACCAATATCTTCGATTATTGAAAACCAGTTCTTTTTGCAACCACTTGGTAACATGATCTGGATACATCCAAACCACTTAATTTTTTGCACACATATATTACAACACAAAAATCAAACATTACATGGATGATAGATCTCACCCAATGATTATAATCACTCTATCCGGGTTTCCCTCTTCTTATCAAACTATCTATTCTGCTTCAACCACTTGTCCCTCAATTACTCTCTCTTCTCCAACTAACAAAAATCAAGAGAATTTCCCTTTAAATTACTTCAATTTCACATTTTAAAAAAAATCATAGATAATTAGTTGCATCAACGATCAAGATAATAATAAACATTTTTTTTTCTATTATTAAAAAAAAATCGCTTGCCTTACCACCAACGTAGGGGATCTTAACGACCACCTCGTCCGTAAATTGGGCGTCATTCAGGCACGACCACCTCTCGTAATCGTCGGCAATGGTGACGTCAACGCCAACGGCATAAGAGCTGCTAGGGTCTGGAATTGAGGCAGAGTAGATATCGTCAAACTTCTTCTTCAGCATACACGGGGCCTGCACTGGCCAATTCGAGTCATCCTGATGCACAAATATCACATTCTCCAAAATCACCTTCAGACACCCCCATCAACGCCGGTATCTCCCTATCCATATCCGCATACATGTAGCTCAAACAAACCTTCTGCAAAAACCCAAATCCCAAAATCAACCAATTTACCCAATCAATCACAAAACCAACAAAATGAGATTGTGTCGACTATGATGACCTCTCCGGTATGAGGGTTAATCGTCTGTAGCACGCCTCGAGCACCTTGAACTCCATCTTGGACGCCTTCTGCGTTAGTTGGAACGACCTGACGCAGACGACGTCCTTCCCCGCGGTCGTTTCGAACCGAAGCTTGATCTGGGCCTTGGTCTCGGTCTCGCTGGCAACCTTGGGGTCGTGGATGAAGGAGTGGCCGGAGCGGGAGTTAGGGGTGTTGGATCCTGTAGGCTAAGCAACAAACACTAGAGGGGGGTGAATAGTGTTTATTAAAAATAAATTGCGGAATAAATACTTTCTCACGGCACAGTCGACTTAGTAGGAAACCAGTCGACTGATATAGCCAAATAAAAGAAACTTGAACTCTCGATGCAGTCGACTTATAGATAAGGCAGGCGACTGATGAGACAAAGAGAATAACTAATACGAGACTGATCAGTCGACTGATACAAGGCTGAGTCGACTAGCCAGACAAGTTTTGCAGAGTTTAATTAAACAAAAGTAAATGCAACCACAAGATAACCAATCACAGAGTACACAAGATATATCCTGGTTCGGTCCTCCCGACCTACATCCAGTCCCCAAGCAACCCACTTGAGATTTCCACTATTCTTGAAAAATTACAAGAATACCCTACGGCGTTACGACAACAACCTTGTCTAACCCGTAGTCCTTTCTCTCAACCAGAGAAAGCAGACCCACTCTTCAACCAAGAGTGAAAAGACACCGACTCTACAACCAAGAGTCAAAAACACTCTCCAACCGAGAGCAAGAGTACAAGAGGAATTTTACAATCAACCTATAGCCTTGTTGTTGTATGTGTTGATGCACGTGGCTAAAAAATAGGTTGACTTCTATACTCAGTCCAAAGCGAATTCAATGCTATACTGGACTGAGTGTAGAGAACCAAAGTGTGTGAACTTGAAAGCTTTGTTCTTTACTGAAAATCACTTAAATTTTTCTCAAGAGTGCTCGGGTGTTTTTGTAAGAAATCAAGTAAGTTTTTCTGTTTGAGAAGAAACTCTATATAAAGAGTTTTGATCTTCTGAACGTTGGAAAGCAGTTACATAACTGTCAACCAACGGATCAGACCGTTTGAGTTTGAAAAAGTTCGTTTTTGAAAATCAGAAAACGGTCAAAAACTCTCGAACAGTCGACTGGGTTGCCATATGAGTCGACTGATCAGAGTTTGAATAATTTTAAACAGTTTTGTACTAGGCAGTCGACTGGCAAGAGCTTAAGTCGACTGGTACTTAAATGTTAAAATTCTTCAAACTGTTTTGACTTATTTTTGGGGGTTTTAAGAGACACACATGATGAAATTTTGAGTATGTGTGTGTGTGTGTGTGTTGACAAGGCTTTACATCATACTAAGACTCAACAAGAAATAAAATATAATATTTATACAACATTTGAGCTTGAAGTCTTGAGTCTTGAGTCTTGAGTTGAAATTTGATCATTGTCTTCTTCATCTGTATCTGTTTGAGCTTGTCTGTTTGTTCAGCTAGAATTGTCTTTAGTCTCTGCACTGCAATGTCAGCTGTATAATATAGACACATGATGCACTGTGTTGTGATCATCAAAATCAAGAACCAACATTCTCCCCCTTTTTGATGATGACAACACAATAGCTGATAACCATTTATAAACAGACATACAAGCATAGATTTAAAAAAACTCCCCCTGTTAAAAACACAATATGCATACATAAAGACTATATTCTGATATACAGACTGTATCAGTCGACTGGAGAATAGATCAGGCGACTGAGCAGAACCTGCATACATTATATCATAGATGCATTTTTCATAGCTGCAGTAGCATCAGTCTACTATATTCTTGGCCAAGTCGACTGACCAGAGAGATAATACTGAAAGTTGTTTCACAAATAAGACATAGATCACAGAACTCACAGATAATAAAGCATAGATAATAAAGCAACAGAACATAACACAGAACACAGAACAGAAACTATCTCCCCCCCTTTGGAATCATCAAAAAACAGAAAATAATAAGATAATGCATTTAAAAAGAAAGTTCAATACATATAAAGGAAATCCATTGGAAAGAAAAAAACAAATACATAAAAAGTAAAAAAGATCTTCAATCATCATCTTCTTCAGAATCTTCATCTTCATCTTGAGAAGGAGTAGGAAATTGATTAGTGAAGAGATGAGTAAGATGGGCTACCTCAGAACCAACTTGGTTTATTTGGGAACCAAGAGAAGAAAGATATCGATCGACTTGGACTGAATGATTAATGAGATAAGACACACAGTCGTACATGGTTCTTGGATCATCATAATTGGCTTGAGGGAGAGGTGGATCATCAGAAGTAGAAGGTTGAGGAGCTCTAGGTCTAGAAGTTGAACCTAAGGGAGCTTGGGACGGTGGAGGAGATTGAGGGGGTGATCGAGTAGGGGCATCAAGAAGTTTCATGCGTGCCAAACTAGCACGATCGAAACACTCATATCTAGAGACAACATGTGTCTCAGACTCAAGATCTACTTTATAAGCAATAAAGATTCGAGTTAGAAGACCACCAAAGGGTAAAAAGTGAGTATGATCTTGATTGAGTTTGGAAAAGATGACATGACCCCAATTAACAGCTATTCTACCAAAAATTGCATATATCGCTTTTTGTAATTCAATAGAATATTGGTCATAACTCCCCTTTTTAAAAAGGATGTTATAAGCTAATATTCTACCAACAAGCTTAGCAATTGGTTGTAGATTTTTGCTTGTCATTGGTAGTCTAGAATGTGGTAAAAGAATTCTAGATAAAATCGAGGGATTATCTAACACAATGTCATCAAGAGGTGATCCTACATCATCAATACCCAAAATTTCATTAATCCTAGTCGGTGTGAGTTGCATTCTAATATTTTTCACCGATGACCGGATTAAGACTTCCCCATTAGGTCTTTGCACAATTTTCATATTTGTGTAAAACAAATATATGAGTTGGGGGTAGTAATTGGGTTGATTAGATAATGAGAGGAAATCATAGAGACTAGAATTTTGAAAAAGTGGAGTTAGATTAAAAGGATCTAGATCATTAAAATTTACAAATCTTCCAGGGAAGATTTGGATGGTACAAAATAGATACCAACGATCAAGTAGATCGGGGCTCAAAAGGTATTGAGTGTACTCCTGTGAAGAGGAAGAACCCTCATGAGATCTTTTCGATCGTTTGGGAGCCATTAGGGTGTTGAAAAGGAAACAAGAAGAGGAGATGTTACCAAGATGGAAGAGAGACAAATGCAAGCAGCAGTCGACTTGCAAATACAGTCGGATTGGAGCTTCTTCTTCTTCTTTTCTTGCCTTAGGGTTTGCAAATTTGGGGGTAAATTGGAATCGGTAGAAGTGAAAGAAAGTGGCTGGTAAGAGGAGGTTTTAACTGAGAATAGACGGCTCAGATTAAATGTAAAGATATCAACGGCTGAGATCCGAAGTCACGGGTGAGGAATCGAAGGGTTTTATCTCAAAAATTTGATGAAGACTCGCTGAAGACAGTTTATCTCGCGACAGTCGACTGTTAGTGGTGATCAGTCGACTGAGTCGAGAGGAGCACAAAACAAATATATCTATTAATCAGTCGACTGGTCTATGAACCAGGCGACTGGTTGGATAAAAAGATATGTTTTAAAATGCAGGTCAGTCGACTGATACACAAAGATAGTCGACTTAACAGAAAACCAAGTTCAACAAATATCAATAAAATCACAAATTCCAAGTTCTCTTCTTAACTTAATGAAAGTATCTTCTTTAAGGGATTTGGTAAATATATCTGCTACTTGTTTATCAGTAGAGATAAATTCTAAAGAAATATCTCCGTTTAAAACATGATCACGTAGAAAATGATGTCGAATATCAATATGTTTCGTACGTGAATGTTGAATCGGATTTTTAGATAGATTAATTGCACTGGTATTATCACACATAATTGAGGATTTCTCAAATGAAATACCATAATCTAACAAAGTTTGTTTCATCCATAAAATTTGTGCACATGCCAAACTTGCAGCAATATATTCAGCTTCTGTGGTTGATAGGGATACGGAGTTTTGCTTTTTACTGCACCAAGATACTAGGGAATGTCCCAAAAAGTGACATGTACCACTAGTACTCTTGCGATCAGTTTTGCTTCCAGCAAAATCGGCATCGCTATAAGACAAAAGTTGAAAGTTATCGGTGCGTGGATAAAATAAACCATATTCAGATGTGCCTTTAATATATCTTAAAATTCGTTTCACTGCTTTTAAATGAAATTCTTTAGGACTAGATTGATATCTAGCACATAAACATACGCTGAACATAATATCTGGTCTACTTGCAGTAATATATAAGAGTGAACCAATCATACCTCGATAGAGTTTTTGATCTACACTCTTACCTAATAAATCTTTGTCAAGAGTAGTAGTAGTAGCCATAGGAGTGGATTTACTACTAGTACTATCCATGTGAAAACGTTTGAGTAATTCCTTTGCATATTTGCCTTGATTTAAAAATATGCCATTTGAAGATTGTTTAATTTGCAATCCAAGGAAATAATTGAGTTCACCCATGTGACTCATCTCAAATTCATTTTTCATGGTATTAGCAAATTCTTGACATAGATTTTTATTAGTAGAACCAAAGATTATATCATCAACATATATTTGTATGATTAAAATATCATTCTTAACTCTTTTGATAAACAAAGTAGTGTCTACTTTACCTATTTCAAATCCTGTTTCTAAAAGAAAAGTTTTCAGACGATCATACCAAGCACGAGGTGCTTGTTTAAGACCGTATAAAGCCTTTTTCAATTTATAAACATGATCTGGAAATTGTTCATGTTCAAAACCTGGTGGTTGTTTAACATAAACATTTTCCTTAATAAACCCATTAAGAAAGGCACTTTTCACATCCATTTGATAAAGTATAAAATTCATAAAACAAGCAAAAGATAATAGAATACGAATAGATTCTAGTCTAGCAACAGGAGCATATGTTTCATCAAAATCGATACCTTCTTCTTGATTATATCCTTGGGCAACTAATCTAGCCTTGTTCCTTACAACTTGTCCTGATTCATCTAACTTATTCTTAAATACCCATTTGGTACCAATGATAGTCTGATCAGGAGGTCTAGGAACTAAATTCCATACATCATTCCTTATAAATTGGTTTAGTTCATCTTGCATGGCATTCATCCAATATTCATTCTCACAAGCTTCTTGTATATTTTTCGGTTCAAAATCCGACAATAATGTTGTATGAGAGATCATATTAACATGTGAACGTGTCTGAATACCATGGGAGATGTCACCAATTATTAAGTCATGAGGATGATCTTTAACTTCAACAAATGACTTTGGTAAAGTTGAAGATATCTCAATCGGATCAGTCGACTTAACTTGTTCTTCAGTCGACTGTTTTAAGTCAGTCGACTTGGAGACTTTATCAGTCGACTTATCAGATAGATTAGTTTGCTCTAAGGATGTAATCACATTATCTAAAGGTGATAAATCAGTTTCATCATCCTTATTTAATGTTGATGAAGGTAAGGATTCATCGAATGTAACATGCATTGATTCTTCAATAGTCATAGTAGACTTATTGTAAATTCTATATGCTTTACTCCTATTTGAGTATCCTAAAAAGATACCCTCATTAGATCTAGGATCAAATTTGTCTAAATTATCTTTTGTGTTTAGAATAAAACACTTACAACCAAATGTTTTAAAGTAAGAAACTTTAGGAATTTTATTAAAAAATAATTCGTAACAAGTCTTCTTTAGTTTTGGTCTTAGAAGAATTCTATTCAAAACATAACAAGCTGTAGCAACAGCTTCAGCCCAAAAATGCTTTGGTAGATTGCTTTCAACAAGCATAGTACGTGCGCATTCTTGCAAAGTCCTATTCTTTCTTTCAACCACACCATTTTGTGGTGAAGCTCTAGGAAATGCAAATGAATGTGTTATACCATTCTTGTTGCAATATTCTGTAAATGTTTCATTTTCAAATTCTCCACCATGATCACTTCTAATAGTGACTATGGTTAGAGATCTTTGATTTTGAACACGTTTACAAAAATGTGCAAATTCTTCAAAAGCATCATTTTTATGTTTTAAAAAGAATGTCCAAGTGAATCTTGAAAAATCATCTACTAAAACAAACACATATCTACTTTTATTTAAAGAAGCAACTCTAGTAGGGCCAAATAAATCCATATGAATTAATTCAAGTGGCCTACTTGTAGAGATTACATCTTTTGTTTTAAAAGTGGATTTGATTTGTTTTCCTAGTTGACATGCATCACATAACTTATCCTTTTTAAAGGATAATTTTGGCAGTCCTTTAACTAGGTTATATTTAGATAATTTTGAGAGATTTTTCATGTTCACATGTCCAAATCTTCTATGCCATAACCAAGATTCATTGTTAGAGGCTATCAAACAAAAATCATTTGAAAAATCAATTGCATTCAAACATAATTCATAAATATTGTTTTTGCGAAAACCTTGAAAAACAACATTTTCCATAGTAGAATCATAAATTAAGCATGCATCTTTTTCAAAAACTATTTTATAACCTTTATCACACAATTGACTAATACTTAAGAGATTATGCTTTAAACCATTAACTAAAAGCACATTTTCTATAATAGGGTTAGATATTTTACCGACCATGCCAATACCGATGACTTTGCCTTTGTTGTTATCTCCAAAGGTGACGGTTCCTCCATCTATATTTTGAATGGTGGATAGTAAGTTGGCATGCCCTGTCATGTGTTTTGAGCATCCGCTGTCTAATATCCAGCGTTCTTTCTTGGGTACCTATAAAACATTTGAGGTAAATATGGTACCCTTTTTATTGGGTCCAAAACACATTAGTTTGGGGGAAACCAAACCCATGAAGAGTTTGATCTTCCTCCATAAGCAGGAATATAATTGGTAGAAGTACATACATTCAGCATATAAGAATTGATATAAGCAATTCTATCATTCTGATTAAGATTGACTGGAACCCATACTAGTTTGTTCTGTCCAGTCGACTTACCAGTGTTCCTCAGTCGACTGTTGGTATGTATCAGTCGACTGGTAGATGCACTAGGTCGACTTATAAGAGGTTTTGATCTCGTGGAATAAGATCCACTTTCTCTGGACAGACGACTGGTGGTATGGTTCAGTCGACTTAACCGAACGTTAGTATCACTTTTATCACTGAATTTAACAACCTTTGGTTTTGCAAAGAAATCATATAACTTGTGTGTAACACTAGAAATAGATGCTGACTTATTCTTACTAGTGTTTAAAGCATAAGATTCTTTTACAGAAGATTTCTTAAAACCAAGTCCAAATTTTTGACTAGACGTAACTTGATGATGAAGCATATCATTTAAATTCTCTTTACCTTTGTTAAACTTAGATACATTCTTTGAAATCTCTTCATAATTCTTTTTGAGAGTTTCAAGATCAGTATCTAGACTTGCAAGGCGAGAATTTAAGGATTTTACTTCCTTATCAAGGTTAAGATTTTCTTGATTAAGTGTTTGATTCACTTTCTCAAGATTCTTAACTCTAATCTTTTCTTTCTTTAACTCCTGAAATATTTCATTAAATGCATCAAGAAGATCTTCGGAATCATAATCATTACTTACATGCTCTTGTTGTGCAGCCATAAAGCATACATTTGCCACTTCGTTATTTTCATCCGTTTCTTCTTCGGAAGATGAATCACTATCATCCCATGTGGCTTGATACGCCTTTTTGTTCTTGGCAAATTTGTTCTTTGGATATTTGTCTTTCTTGAAGTTGGATGTTTTTCCCTTGTTCTTTGCATTTTCCAAGGGACAATCTTTCTTCATGTGACCTATTTTATTGCACCTGAAACATGTAGGAGGGTCATTAGAATCTTTTATTTTAGAGTGAAACTTACCCTTCTTTAAGAACTTCTTGAATCTCCGAGTGAACATTGCTATTTCTTCTTCATCTTCTTCCTCATCTTCTGAATCAGTCATGGCTTTAAAAGCCAATGATTTCTTCTTTGCTTGGTGTGATTCAGTATCTTTCTTTCGATCTTCAAGTTGAACCTCATATGCCATGAGATTACCAACAAGATTCTCGAGAGTAAGTGTTGACAAGTCATTTGCCTCTTCTATTGCTGTGGTTTTCTTCTCCCATTCTGGAGTGAGTGCTCGTAGTACTTTTCTGACCATCTCTGCTTGGGTATAAGTCTTTCCAAGCGCCACAAGAGAGTTTGTGATGTCTGTGAATCTTGTAATCATCTCAGACACAGTCTCATTGTCCTTCATTCTGAACATTTCAAACCTGTGCACAAGAACAGAAATTTTAGACTCTTTTACTTTATTTGTTCCTTCATGTGTTACCTCGAGTGTATGCCAAATTTGATGTGCAGTTATAGCATTGGATACACGGTTGAATTCTTCCTTCGTCAGTGCACAAAATAAAGCATTCATTGCTTTGGCATTGTTCATAGTTTGACTCTTTTGATCATCATTCCATTGTGCATATGGAATGGTAGGGGCAGTGTATTCCGTCTCTGTCATTTGCCATATCTCGTAGTTGATTGATTGGAGATAGATTCGCATTCGGCACTTCCAATAGTTGTAGTTCGTTTCATCAAATAGTGGTGGCCGTTGTGTAGATTGGCCTTCATGGTACTGATTTGTATTTGAAGTAGTTGCCATTGCCTGTAACCTCGCTCTGATACCAAGTGTTGGATCCTGTAGGCTAAGCAACAAACACTAGAGGGGGGGTGAATAGTGTTTATTAAAAATAAATTGCGGAATAAATACTTTCTCACGGCACAGTCGACTTAGTAGGGAACCAGTCGACTGATATAGCCAAATAAAAGAAACTTGAACTAATACGAGACTGATCAGTCGACTGATACAAGGCTGAGTCGACTGGCCAGACAAGTTTTGCAGAGTTTAATTAAACAAAAGTAAATGCAACCACAAGATAACCAATCACAGAGTACACAAGATATATCCTGGTTCGGTCCTCCCGACCTACATCCAGTCCCCAAGCAACCCACTTGAGATTTTCACTATTCTTGAAAAATTACAAGAATACCCTACGGCGTTACGACAACAACCTTGTCTAACCCGTAGTCCTTTCTCTCAACCAGAGAAAGCAGACCCACTCTTCAACCAAGAGTGAAAAGACACCGACTCTACAACCAAGAGTCAAAAACACTCTCCAACCGAGAGCAAGAGTACAAGAGGAATTTTACAATCAACCTATAGCCTTGTTGTTGTATGTGTTGATGCACGTGGCTAAAAAATAGGTTGACTTCTATACTCAGTCCAAAGCGAATTCAATGCTATACTGGACTAAGTGTAGAGAACCAAAGTGTGTGAACTTGAAAGCTTTGTTCTTTACTGAAAATCACTTAAATTTTTCTCAAGAGTGCTCGGGTGTTTTTGTAAGAAATCAAGTAAGTTTTTCTGTTTGAGAAAAAACTCTATATAAAGAGTTTTGATCTTCTGAACGTTGGAAAGCAGTTACATAACTGTCAACCAACGGATCAGACCGTTTGAGTTTGAAAAAGTTCGTTTTTGAAAATCAGAAAACGGTCAAAAACTCTCGAACAGTCGACTGGGTTGCCATATGAGTCGACTGATCAGAGTTTGAATAATTTTAAACAGTTTTGTACTAGGCAGTCGACTGGCAAGAGCTTAAGTCGACTGGTACTTAAATATTAAAATTCTTCAAACTGTTTTGACTTATTTTTGGGGGTTTTAAGAGACACACATGATGAAATTTTGAGTATGTGTGTGTGTGTGTGTGTTGACAAGGCTTTACATCATACTAAGACTCAACAAGAAATAAAATACAATATTTATACAACATTTGAGCTTGAAGTCTTGAGTCTTGAGTCTTGAGTTGAAATTTGATCCTTGTCTTCTTCATCTGTATCTGTTTGAGCTTGTCTGTTTGTTCAGCTAGAATTGTCTTTAGTCTCTGCACTGCAATGTCAGCTGTATAATATAGACACATGATGCACTGTGTTGTGATCATCAAAATCAAGAACCAACAGGGGGGGAACTCGCCGGTGCAGGCGAGCTTAAGGCATTCGATGATGGTGGTTTTGCCGGTGCCGTTGGGGCCGACAATGTCTACCGTGCTCATCTTCGAGAATCTTCGAGAATCTCGAAGACTGAGATTGAGATTTCAGGGTTTTGAGATTGGGGGTTTAGGGTTTGGTAAGGTTATGTTTGGGTTTTGAAAGAGATCGGGAGAGAAAAGATTGGAGTAGTTAGGGTGATGACGCGCAGATCGAGGAGTAATACACATTTCCATTAAGTTATTTAATCTCAGCCTTTAATCAGCAAGATCAATACAATATATGAACGGCTAAGATCGTTTCCTGACAGATTTTTATTATTATTGTGGCTTTTATAATAGAAATAGATTATACAAAAAAAATTGAAGAAGAATAAAAAATACACATCTCTTCTAAGGGTGGCTAACCCAACCCAAGCTCGCCTAGGTCCGACCCAATAATTAGCTGGCTTAGACTAATAATTCACATTTCGAGCCGGGCTTGGACTTTATTTTTTAGGTCCGAGAAAAATTCGGACCGGACTCTGGCCCAAGTGTTTAGGTCTGACGGGTCCGAATCAAATTTTTATGTGTGTATGTTTATATATATATATTATGTATATTTATGTATAATTTTTTTTAAAGAGAATATTCATCAAAGTAAGTTGATACGAGCGTTAAAGTTTGTAGATAGAGAAATTATGTATTGTATATAAAATTAAATAAAAAATAGACAAATTAGATGTGAATTACTCAAAAAATTTGTAGAATTCATATTATTATTTTTTAACATATATTATTCTTGATATAGTTTTATTTTATAGAAAAGTTATATATTAGAACATGTATGAATAGTTCGGGTCTAGGCCTAAACTTATTTTCATGCATAATGCGGGCCAATTTTTTAAACCCGAACAAAAATTATGTTGGATTTGAGCCTATGTTTTAAACTTCAGATTGATCCGACCCAAACCCAGCCCATTGTCACCCTAAATTCTGTTCTACGTGTTTTTTTTGCTTCACAAAGTTATATGAGATGTCAGGTTCAAAAGTTTATACATGAGAGTGTGGTTAGCAAAGATTGAATAAACTAAAGCACGCCAGCCTCTTTTTCATGCAGAGAATAAAACTAAGCATTGATAGTAGAAAATGAATAAAACACGTATATATTGCAGAATTAATTATTTTATAAAACATTTTTTAAAAATATTTACAGAAAGAGAACAGTTGTCCAAGTATTTGTGTTTATAGACTAAACAACTAAACTTGCCATTTCCAACGACGAGTTTAGTTGTTTCATCCTCGCTATTGAAAAACAGCGTGTTTAGTGTTGATTTTTAGTTGAAAATTTTCAAAGAAGACTCGATATTTCCAACGGCGATGACATTTATACTAGACTCGCTGTTGGGAACAATGAGTTTAGTTCAAAATTTTCAAAAGAAGACTCGCTATTCCCAACGGCGAGGACATTTACACTAGACTCGCTGTTGGGAACGGCCGGTGAGGATGTTTACACTAAACTCACTGTTGGGAACAGCGAGGATGTAGGAAATTTTACAGAGAGCGAAACATTTTATTAGACTTAGTGAATTTTCAAAAAAAAAACTCCACAAATTTTTTTTAAAAAACTAAACCCACTATTCCCAATAGCGAGTCTAGTGTAAATGTCCTTGCCGTTGGGAACAGCGAGTTTTCTTCGAAAATTTTGAACTAAACTCGCTGTTCCCCAACAACGAGTGTAATATAAATGTCAACGTCGTTGGGAACAGCGAGTCTTCTTTGAAAATTTTGAATTAAAAATTAGCACTAAACACGCTAACACGCTGTTTCTCAATGGCGATGATGAAACAACTAAACTTGCCGTTGGAACGACAAGTTTAGTTGTTGAGTTCATGAGCGCAAATATTTGGCCAACTATCCTCTTTCTACAAATATTTACAAAAAGTGTCATATAAAAAAAATTATTTCCATATTCCATGAGTTGTTGAATTCCCATCTTTTTATACCAAACCCTACCTCGACCTCCTCTCCTTCCTCCCCCAGAATCCCAAATCTTCCCCGAGCCCTAACCCTAAAATCCATGGCGGAATCCCCAAATCAAACCCCCAACCTCCTCTACCTCTCCATCTCCCAAAACAATGAAACCCTCTTCTCATTCAACCCCCACAACGACACCTCCCTCGAAACCCTGGCCTCCGTCTTCCTCCAAAACCCCCCTCCTTTCCACTCTCACTTCTCCCACTCCTCCCACTCCCGCTCCTTCGCCTTCCTCCTCGACCCCGACCCACCTCTCACCTGCTTCTTCGCCATCTCCCCCACCTCCCCCAACCTCCTCCCCCTCCTCCGCCAAATCAAGAACCTCTTCAAGAACCACCGCGGCGCGAATCTTGATGCGGAGTTGTTGGAGCAGTTCTTTTCAACTTCCAACTCGTCGAATTCGAATCCGAGCAGTTTTGTCTCGATGGAGGCGCCGCTGCTGGGGATGGGGGTGGAGAGGAAGAATTCCAACTCTTCCTCGTCGATGGTGGTGAAGATTGATGGAGTGGAAATGAGTAATATGGATTCCAATTTGGTGCAGAAAAGCTCCAGCTTTTCGAGCAGGAGTAGGCAGGTTGGGAGGAGGCTGTGGTGGCGGCATGTCAAGATTGTGGTGGTCGCCGACTTGTTCCTGTGTATGGTTTTGTTTGGGATCTGGCTCGCTGTTTGCCGCGGGTTTCGGTGTTTAGCTTAGTAGGAAGAAGATTGGTTCTTCTTTTTTGTATATTTTTTGTAAATATTATCGGAGGAGTAATTCATATGAATACTTAGATGTCGTATTTGTATTGGACTTGCACAATTATAAAGTTTGTTTCGATGTTTTGAGAGTGTAACCTGGTGCAGAATAATTTGAATTGCAGATCTTTTGCGCAACACGAAGAGGGTTTACCATTATGCTCACACTTGCACAAGCTGTTGCTTTGGTACAATTTTTAAGTGTAAAAAACATTCTTCTTTAAGATTGCCGATTTGTTATCTACGATTAATCTGCTGTGAGGATGTGTGAATTGTGATTTTGGCTGAATTTGACATGGTTTGTGCATGAAAGCAATCTGCAACTCGACTTGCAGTGTTATTATGTATGTTGGATTGCACTTAATGATCGTGCAGTGTATATGAGAAGGATGCTTGTAATGCTTGGTAGTGTGAGATATCGATCATTTGACATGCAACTCATGAAGCAAATTGTGTTACCTGGAAGCTTCTTGTGTTCCAGGTGATGTGATCATAAGAGCATCCACAGTCGCTTGCTTATTTGCCAGTTTTCCCTTTTTTTTTTTTTTACTGTAGCTCACGCAGTCGTGAGCTATTTTGCCATTTTTTAGCAAATTTGCTACAGTAGAAAGGGAAAAGTAGCATTCCATATAGCAAAATGCATATTATAGCAGACGAAACATGGATTATTTAATTATTATTTTAATTGATCGGACGAAACATGATGTTTCGTCCGAAGTAAAAAAAAAAAACCAAATAAAATTACCGTTAAATGAATTTAAGCGTGGGAATGAACATGATGTTGCGTCCCAATGTGAGACGAAACATCATGCTTCGTCCCAATCCAATTTTTTTTAAAAAATTAATTTTAAAAATTAATTTGTAAATTTTAAATTTTTTTTGCAATTATCTAAATTGTTTTTGCAAAAAAAAAATTATTTACAATTTTTTTAAAAAATTCTTTTTGCAAATTTTTTTTTTACAAAAAAAACTTCCGCCAATTCTGGACGAAGCACCATGCTTCGTCCAGCTACAGTGATTTTTTTGGAACTTTTTGTGATATTTTTAATTGTTTTTGCAAATTTTTAAATTTATTTTGCAAATTTTTAAATTGTTTTTGCAAATATTATTTACAAACTATTTTTAAAATTTGTTTTTGCAAATTTTTTTTGCAAAAAAACTTCCTGTTTTTTTCCCTTTTGGGACGAAACATCATGTTTCGTCCCGTATTTTTTTATTAATATTTTTTTGGTCTAAATTATTTTTTTTAATTACAGACGAAACATTATGTTTCGTCTGTTTCTTTTTTAACGAACTTATGCATTTTGTTGCCATTCGACGACTGCAACGTTTCGTCGAATTGGATGGGCAAAATATATATTTTGCCATTTTTTACATTGAACGACCTGTGGATGCTCTAATCAGGTGCATAGGTTATTTATGAAGGTTCTGCTTGACTTGCATTTGTATGATTTATGTCCATCTTTCGAGCATGTGCATTGACCGGGTGTTGACCTTGTGCGAGCAATAATGGAGATAATGGGGGCCCATTATTGGAAGATGTGGTGGTGGGCCAGGGTAAGAGATATTTTTGGGGGAAAGAATCAGGTTTTATTGGGGTTTCTTAGAGCATCCACAGTCCGTTTGCTAAAATATGCATAATATGCATATTTGCTCAAAAACTGCATTTAGTTGTTAGCCAAATATGTATATTATGCATAATTCACTACAAGAGATTGTTATAAATGAGAATGGATATGAAAAATATGGATAAATGAGAGACGGAGTTTGAAGTGTCGTCGAACCAAAAAAAAATATTTTTTAATGGTCGGGTGCCGTTGCACAAAAAATAAATAAATTTTAATGGTCGGACGGCACTTGAAGTGCCGTCCCTCCAAAAAAAAAAAAATCCTAATAAAAAAATCAAAAAAAACCACCTCTCTCTCGGACGGCACTTGAAGGGCCGTCCCACCCTGTAGGTAGTTATTTGTAATTTTTTGTAATTTTTTCGTAATTTATGTAAACTTTTTGTAATTTTTTGTAATTTTTTATAATTTTTTTGTAATTTTTATTTGCACTCCGCCGCACCTTTTTTTATAACTTTTTTTTTTCCCTCCGACGGAACATGATACGCCGTCCCACCGTTTTAAAATGTTTTTTAATTTTTTTCCCTCTCCGATGGCACATGAAGCACCGTCTGTTATTATTTTAATTTAAAAAGGTAAAAAATAGCATTCAACGACTGCAGCAAAACGTAACTTTGCTATATTCATTTATCCATTTATGCATATTTTGACTCTCAACCACTGTGGATGCTCTTAGTGGGATAATTGAGTTGTTTCTTTACCTCTATGAGTAAAGTACATACTCTGCATGCATTGCACGTTTTCTTACTCATTGTCTTTTACATTCATTATTTCTCGAGCCATAATAATTGTCATACGTTTTTAATAGCTATTTAGATAGGAATGGATAAGCAAACTCAAATAGTTGTAATAGTAGAAATGTGTGAACAGTTTTCCTTTCAACAATTTCACTCAAATAGTTGTAATAGTAGAAATGTGTGACCAGTTTTCCTTTCAGCAATTTCTCGCAGGCAATGGAGAAGGTAATAGTTATATGCGATAACCAATAAATTAAGCTCGTAATGGTTGTCCAAGCTAAGGAAAAAACACATGAATTATACATGCTCATGATCAATATACGATGAAACCAACATACGACTCTTCCAAGCTTAAACTTTGAGGGGTTTCGTAAGAAGAGAGAGGTGGTTTAAGTGAATGGCTTGCATCTCAAGTACCCACGTGTTAGGGTTCACCTCTTGCATATTAGTTAGATGTGAAGAGAATAGGGCGAAGCGAGAAGAGATTTGAAGCGAAGAGTGAAGGCAGAAGGAGATGCAGCTGATTGGGAAACAGAGGGCAGGCGACTGCCTCGCCTCTTTGGGCAGTCAACTGCAACCCATCAGAGCCAACTACTTACAATCGACCGCAAGTAGTCAGGGGGCCAGATTTACATGATTGTATGAGCCCAAGTTTGTGCTCCAAGATATATCGTATGGATCCTATGCTTGGCTTTCTCTTTAAGGTATCAGATGGTGAAGGATCAAGACTACAACCTAAGGTTTCTCTAGATTTCTATAAATCATTGTAATGTCCTCCATGAGAGTTTTTCATTGTAAACGGCAGAGTATCTTGTAGTGAGGATTGCAGATAGATAGGTTCTTTGTGAGAGTATTGTAACTCATGAATCTTGTCTAGTTGAATAACATCTCGGTTATTTATTTCCCGGATTAGGTTCGTCAAACCGGGACAAACTTGTGTGCTTTTGTGCATTGTGTGGTCTACATTGCTTGGTTGTTCACTGTGATCGGTTGTCGCATCTCGCTGTAACCCTCCACTACGACGAAATTCCCTAACACCAGTCACATGTTCCTTACTTGCATCTAGCAGGTGTAATTGCTAAAACTCATGTTATAGCTGAATGTGTAGAAGAACCGCAAGGGCTAGTTCCATAATAGGGTGAGGTTGAGAACCTGCAAGTTTGCAATTTCAGTTGTAATGAGTTACAAGGCGTAGTGCCATTGGTTTGAATAGGTAGTTACAATGGCGACCAAATCAGAGCACGCACGATAACAGTTGGCAAACAACAAAGAAGAGGTAAGCTAATATTTTGTGTCAAGATTCTGAAGCAAGCTTCAGTGACAAGATACATGACAAAGCACAAGCAATCGACAACATCTTAGAAATGATGGAAATGCAATTAAGTTCCAATACTGTAGAACTCTGTTGAACTTCCATAGGTGCCGTTGAGCCGAAAGTGATGGTATCATTGGCAAACAGTAAGAGAGGGAATCCATACCTGGAATGATAAAATAGAGCTCCTAGCTCTCTACCTCTGCAATCTGCTAAGAGAAAACAACTCGAGATAATTTAGTCTGGACAGGATGGATATCCAAACATATCCATTAGTAACATTATTATCTTCACATGAATCACAAAGCACTGGTAGATGATAGAATAGGTACGCTGCACTCTCCAGAGTACAAAACCTACAGGACAGGATCCAGGTCCATTCCGTACCAACTCTTTTACAAGTTCCTTGGACGACAATACTTTTGTTACAATTAGCATCTCAAACAACCCTGAAAGGGATATTCAAAGACCTCAGTTTTACTTTGTATTCAACTGCAATACGCTATACACCAACCACCAGCTACGTCTACTGGCCACCAACCAGCAAGCATGCCAATACATTCCAGATTCCTTGTTTAGCAAAGTCAGAAATGATAATAACATTTGAATTGTCTCACATGAGCAACAAAGTGTGACCCAGAAAGCAAATGCAAACCAACAACCATATCTTAAAAGCATATGACAAGTGTCACACTACATCATTGTAGGACATACATAGATACATACATTCCCTATTCTATTTATTAAGAGAAATAAAATAAAACCACACAAGGATATGAACCAAGAGGTGCGCTGTGGAGTCCCCACCCATCACCCCATATCTACTATCATATATATATTTTTCTAAAAAAAAAAAATTAAAAAAAATAAAAGGCAATCCTTTTGTTGCTCTAAAACACACAGATCAGATAAACACCTATACTGATTTGATACTCACCTTTCTTGCATTCCCACTACGACCGGCCTAGCTAAAAAGATACACCACAATACCTCCAAAAAATAGCATGGGAAATCCACACTTGCCATCCAACCAAAGACTCCAACAGTAAACTCCAGTGCAAAAGTTCAAAACAAAATGGGGCGGGGTCCCTTCTTCTTCGGCCCACAAAGCTTATGATGGTGATGATGATGACGAAGATGCAGTTACAGAAAATAAGTAGAGATGGGTCCACTTTGTCACAAGAGAAATAGTTCAAGATACATCAGCAGTCATTATCGGATACAACAGAGGCCTGGTTTTCGTGGCAGTTTCTTGTGGGGTCAGCATTGTTTTTTGTGCTGATACCGACGACTGGCAGCTTTGCCTTGGGTAATTGCCTCGCCTCCTCCCAAGTGTAGATGAAGATTTTTCTTACCATGTTGCAGAATTCACTGCAAATGGGTGAAAAGATAAGAATTTGAGAAATTTCAATACCAGATTAACCCAAAAAAATATTACAAAAATCGAAATCTAAACTACTAAACTAGAGACATGAGAGCGGATATACAACAGTTCACATGGTTTTTCATCTCTATTTGTACTTTGAAATTAATGACAGTATGTATCGAGAGAAAAGATGTGGTTCTGAGTGAGCTAAAGTAGAGAAAAAACACACGCAACGAACCTACTTATAACTTAGGTTTACTTTAAAGCCGATAAGGTCATAGGAGATTACTTCCACGGGTCGTCCCCAACCAGCATCATGTCGTCTTCATCATCAGTGTAGACAACCTGCCACTTCTTGACAGAACTTGTGAGCTCCCCTTGAATGCTGAACATCTCCTCCAGCTTGAAGAGGAGGTCACCATACCCGTCAAATCTTGTCAAGTCCACTGCCCTCCCAACTGCCATCCCGTGCATATGCACCTGTAAGATGATAATTATTAGAACACAGATTTGGACATTGTTAGATCTTTCAAGCTCACATATCGTCATTAAATACTCAAAGTTACACCACATGTAAACTAGTATCAGACCCTGCCTGTTTGAAAAGTTCATATATGGCAAAATGAAAGAGAGCATACAGGCCCCTTTACTACCTTAAAGCTACCTAAACATTCTATTTCTCTCTCACATTACCCTATTTTTACTCTGGTTACTTGCACAGCCACATATAGGCGTGTTCCATAAAATTCAAGGACCTAAACTAGACTCGGGTCTTTTAGTTTTAGCAGTACAGACAAGAAACCTCAAAGTATAAAATAATGGACCCTTCACTACCTTAAAGCTACCTAAACATTCTATTTCTCTCTCACATTACCTACTTTTACTCTGGTTACTTGCTCAGCCACATATAGGCGTGTTCCATAAAATTCAAGGACCTAAACTAAGACTCGGGTCTTTTAGTTTTAGCAGTACAGACAAGAAACCTCAAAGTATAAAATAATGGACCTAGAGATCATAAACTTCTTACCTTTGTGCAACTCCGCAATTGCCGACTCTGAGTCTCTTGCAGGGACCTAAGACATGATTTCTCAGGCTCACTGCTAACAGCAGGTAGATCAGATTGATTCGCATTCGACGGTTGGGATTGCTGGACAGAATCCACATCTTGAACTGGCAATGTATGTGGCTCTCTAACTAGAGAAGCAGCAGCAGCCACCGGTGATGGTTCTTCTATCGCAGTGGAACTCTCTACCAGCTGGATCCCAAATAGCCTGCAACCACTGCCATTGCCAGATTCCTGCCTCTTTCTAGTCGGTTTATTGTTAATGCTAGCTGAAAATGATTCAGTTTGATGATCAGCTCGAGCAGACCAGTACATTGAATTACTTGATACTGGTGAATTTCCTGTGGTCCCATTAAATCCAACAGAGTTAGGTTTCGATGTTGGTGAGAAGGTGGGAGTAGAGAACGAGTAAGATTCTCGGGTAAGTCCAGAAAATGTGAAAGTTGGAGCAGAATCAGGTTGAGGTTTCCACATTCCTGTGAATGAAGATTTGAATGATATCAAGATAACGAAAGTGACTGCCACTAGTGTCTTCAAGTATGAAAATAAGAAAGTCTAAAAGTAAATTTAGCATAAACTAGTCAACAAACATGTAACAGATGGTTCTTGAGCAAGATGAACATATACAGCAAGAGAAAGTTCAAGGTCATAGTTTACTGTACACTATTCAGCTAAAAAATTGAAAAACGAAAGTGACTGCCACTAGTGTCTTCAAGTATGAAAATAAGAAAGACTAAAAGTAAATTTAGCAAGAACTAGTCAACAAACATGTAACATATGATTCTAGAGCAAGATGAACATATAAAGCAAGAGAAAGTTCAAGGTCAATGAACATATTCGGCTAAAAAATTGAAAACTAGCGATTTTTTCACCTGACAGTTGAAGACTTATTTTATTTGTCAACATGTATACTAGTAAAATAGTATATGACCAGAAGGGAGAATAAAAATAATAGTAAAAATAATAAATAAATAAATAGGGTAAAAAGAAAGAAAAAAAAAAAACCCCGCAAAGTATGTTTTGAGTCAAAAGACCCCCAACCGTCTAAAAATAAGACAATTTTACCCTTTCCCCTCTTAGGGCATCAGTAGTCGTTAAGACTGAAAAATTCCATATTTGGGTTTTAGAAATAGGAATTTTGAGTTGTGCTTATAGTCGTTCAAACCCAAAATTTGATCCAACGGTGGATGATCTTTTTAATCTTGAATCTCAGCCATTGAAAGAAGAAGAAAAAAAATTGAGTCCACCACATTTGAAAATAAAAAAAATTGTATGCATTGGAACACATAACAATTCCTATAGGCCCGTTCCATCTCATCCCTTGATCAAAAAAATCATATAGGCTATATTCTATAGAAGAAAAAAACAATGGGGGAAAAATCATAGACACAAGACCTTCTTGCGTCCGTTTTGATTTTTTTTTTTAATTTCGTTGGACGCAAAATGATATTGCGTCCGTTTTTTTACAGATTTTATAAAAAAAATTGGGTCAGACGAAAAATGATCTTGCGTCCGATACATTTAAAAAAAAAAAAAATTTGATCGGACGATATGTTTTTTTTTAGTAATCACACGCAAGATCATCTTGCGTCCAAGAATTTTTTTTTAGAACGGACACAAGATGATTTTTCAATTCCTATATTTGAAAAATTCCTATTTCGTTTCTCAAATATAGGAGGCTATTGTTCCTTTTTTCCCAAATTTTGAAAATATAAGGAACGACTAGAGCAGTTCGTTCCCTATATTTTCCAAATTTTGGGAATATAGGAACGACTACAGGTGCTCTTAATAATAGTTGCTGACTCAATACATATGTGTGTGTGTGTGTGTGTGTGTGTGTTTTTTTTTTTTGCGCGGGGGGGGGGGGGGTCTTTAATTGTTTAAAAAAACATTAGAGGTTTTTTTTTTTGCTTTTTTCCCTAAGAGCCGAAAGGGCAAAATTGTCTAACTTTGAAAAGTGGGGGTATTGTGACTCAAAACAAACGTTTGGGGATTCTTTTTTTTTTTTTTTTTTAACGTTCAGGAGGCTTTTTCCTTTTTACACAAATAAATAAGATAAGGGTGAATTTTATACCGAAATCCGAAGGAACTTCTGGTGGTACGGAGGGAGAAATTGGTGGGCGTGCACGTTTATTTCTATGTACTGGTTGGGAGGATGGAGGTGTAGCAGCATTAAGTGGCTCCAGTTCCCATGGTGAAACTTTCTCTGGACGTATAATGGACGAAGGTTCATCCCACTGGACCTGCACAACAGCAATTTCACCTTTAGACTAAAACCAAGAAGCGAAGAGGATAACCAAAACTTGAAGTCATTAGTTAATGGAATAAAGAAGTTAGTTTATGGAACAAAGTCAAACAAAACAGGGCTTAAAATTTGAAGATTACTAAAATGTGGGTTACCTTTAGAGACCTCCACTCGGAATCGGCCCATCTAGATGAGCCAGAATCACCAACACCAATTATAGTACCACTAAACCTGATAGCAGGAGTATAGACTTGGTTAGAGATAAAGAACTCCTTTGCAGCATCCATGAATAAATAATCATTTGAAAGCTGGTAAATACCTTCTTTCAGGAGCTTCATCACCCTCAAATCTCATTTTAAACCTCATTCCAACAGAGAGTTTTCGATTTTTGGCTTCAAGATATCTGTTGACGCTTACAATGAACTCAGAGCGGCTTGTTCTGCAATTCCAAACCAAAATAATAATAAAAATAATAAATTATAAAGCACACAGTTTTAAGATATAATGAAATTACTAGCAACAAAACCACACTAAACAAGAGGATGAACTTTTGATGTGTGAACAATTTGGAAAGCATTTGTATGTGTCGGCATGCACACACAGATTAATCAGCAGTAAAATAGAATTCGGTGAGAACTCTAACCTAGGCTTGTAGAAAACTGAAAAGAGAGTTCCAGTCAATATGGCATGAGATGCAGTGGCCAGTACGCCAAGATGCATACTGTGGCTTGATATAACAGATGATGGCATATTAGTTAGCTGTCTCATAAGCCTCCTTACACCGACTCGCAATTCTCCGTTCTCACCCCTGAGTATTTGAAAATTAATATTAAGATGATGCACAAAGAAGTGGCACTGGTCCAACACATAGTATCACCAACACCCCAGAAAAAAAACATTTTACAACCTTATGTAGCAGATTCTACAATTCACAAAACCTACCTCAAAAAGATAAATGCATCACCTGCCACCAATCTCTTTGAGCTAACAAAAACACTCCATCCAGTAGTAAGAAGATGTCGCCTAGGTTGCCCTGCAATGGGAGGAATTTAGAAATTAACATATTTATCGTTTCTATTTTAGGATGTCCTTTTTCAGGAAGTAACGACATTAGTAATTAAATAATTAGGGCCAATGATAGAAGCATGTATTAAATTTATTCATAATTTAATGAAATTTCGAGGACTAAGAAAATGCCCGATGAATGAAGAAAGAGTATTTTAGTACCTATATATAAAAATTATGGAGATATATAAAGTTGCTCCAACTACCGGGGGATTAAATTAATGAGTCATACGATGAAAATTTGGGAGAGAGTGACCGAAGATAGACTGAGACTAGAAACTATAGTGTCTGAGAATCAGTTTGGATTTATGCCTAAGAGGTCAACAATAGAAGCAATTTATGTAATGAGAATTATGAAAAAATATAGGGAGAATAAGAAAGATCTACACGTGACTTTTATAGATCTCGAAAAAGCATATGATTCTCTAAAGACAGTATGGTGGGTGTTAAATAATAAGAGTAAATATTCAGTATATTGAGGTAATTAAGGATATGTATGAAGGGGCACCGACCACAATTAGAACAACCACAGGAGAGATCGGTGATTATGAATTTTCTATTACAGTAGGTTTACACCAAGATTCGGCTTTAAGTCCCTACCTCTTTATTTTGGTTATGGATAAATTGACGCGAGAAATACAAGATGAGGTACCTTGGTGTATGCTTTTTGCCGATGACGTCGTCTTAGTGGACGAGACTAGAGCAAAAGTCGATGCTAAATTAGACTTGTGGAGAAAAACTTTGGTATTTAGAGGCTTTAGGATAAGCAGAACTAAAACAGAGTACAAGAGTATAATTTTAGTAATATTCGGAACACAAGGAAGTACTAAGTAGTGAAGCTTGATAGTAAAGAGATACCTATAAAAGACCGTTTCTGATATTTAGGCTCAATTATACAAAGAGACGGAAAGATTTGTGAGATGTTATACATATGATCCAAGCAGAGTGGCTTAAGTGTAGAAGTGTTAGCGGTGTGTTGCGTGACAAATGTATACCTTTAAAGTTGAAGAAAAAAATTTATTGGACGGCTGTTAGACCAGCAATGATGTATACGGCAGAGTGTTGGACAACAAAAAAATATGTCCAAAAAATGAGTGTAGCGGAGATGAGGATACTGAGATGGGTGTGCGGTAAAACAAAAAATGATAGAATTAGATTCGAGCATATACGAGACAAGCTAAAGGTAGCTCCAACCCAAGATAAGTTAAGAGAGAAACGCCTCAGGTGGTTTGGACATGTCACTCGTAGACCTAGTAGTGCCCCCGTTAGAAAAAGTGATTTGATAAGTATTGAGGGTAGAGGAAGGCCTAAACTAACTTGGGTGAAAACGGTGAGAAAATATATGATAACCTGAGACCTTACAGAAGATATTGCGCTAAACCGAGCAGAATGGAAAACCAGGATTCATGTAGCCGACCCCAACTAGTTGGGAAAAAGGCTTTGTTGTTGTTGTTGTTGTATTAAATCATTTAAACCCTAGATACAAGATACCGAGCTAAGCATGCATTCTCAATATGCCAACATAGTGAGTAGCTATCTGATGCCAACATAGTGAGTAGCTATCTGCAGTTAATACATCACTTTTCATGCATTCTCAATATGCCAACATAGTGAGTAGCTATCTGCAGTTAATACATTACTTTTCGCAGATAAATTCTAAGGCGTATTTTTAATTTGTCATATGTGGTTTGTTATGTTTTACCAATACTATAGTGACCACGGTAACAGTGGTAGAACATATTCTCTACCCAATATAGGTAAAGAGACAATTGTTTCCACATATGTGACTGATATCATCCCCTTCGAACATCTCTCTTATTACATGCCTTGTGAAAATAACATTATTAATTTTTATTATATCAATACAGTAACTTTTCATTTATTTTTAAAAATAATATTACATTAACAGTTGATGTTTCATATAATATAGTCCATACCATGTAAGACAGAAAACTCACACATAAGAATTAATATTTGATCTTCATCAATCAACTATCCGACTGAAATAAACAACATTTAAGATATCAATACAGTAACTTTTCATTTATTTTTAAAAATAATATTACATTAACAGTTGATGTTTCATATAATATAGTCCATACCATGTAAGACAGAAAACTCACACATAAGAATTAATATTTGATCTTCATCAATCAACTATCCGACTGAAATAAACAACATTTAAGATAATAAGCAGGAAAATTTAAAGTAGTAGTAAGCAGAAGAAATAGACCTCTAAATATGTGACGGAAATGCCACTCATTCGAATGAAGATCTGTAGCAACCAATTCTTGCCAAGGTGGATGTTGCGACATATCCTGCAATATGAAAGAAACACTTTCAGGAAAGGACGTGTATAATACGGGCTGATAAAATCAGAGTTGTCCACATATAAGACTGACATTGGCTGACATTTTATTACAACTCACCAAGGGAGGCAAGCATTCATCGGCATGCCTTCTCAATACTGAGAATCCACCATGGGTGCTTGTGTCCGACGCAGTGAGTGTTTTACAGAAAGAATGAACTGTGCACTTTTCAGGTTCAGGAAGTGGAGAATCTGGACTTGTGACCTCTCCTTGCTAATAGAAATTTTGAGAAGATGAAATATCATTAATCAAAACACTGACCTACATAATATCAAACTTAGAAATTGCCAAAATTTCTTGATATGATGACTGGCTGGAAAACCAAATACTCACATCTGCTTCAGGATGCAAAGTAATCTGCGCGTATACCTCATCAGTATCTGGTTCAGCCTAAATCATGCAACCAAACCATAACAGAAGTTCACAACAAAACACAACCTGAAATATAGTGACAGAAATACGAGATGAGAGCTTACCCGAAGTTGAACGTGGACGACCTTGCAAAGGATCTTCGCAGGTAAATTGAACAAGGGCATCTGCTGATCAATCCCTTGATGAGTAGATGCTTCAAGCTACAATCAGAAGAGTCACACCATACATCAAAACAATACCCTGAAAAGATTAATTAATCAAATCAATTACAAGCGAGTATAATAAGTGTGAATTTTATACCTGTTCCATATGGCCTTGTGGGAAGTAATAAACCCGTTCGCCTTCTCGGGGAACTGTAACCAGAGGTCCAGCACAAGCATGCCATAGTTCTTGGTAAAGAAGATATGCAGAGCTGCCTAAATTAGGAAAAAGTAACAACTCATCAGATGAATTCAACATCTGGGTTATCTAAAAAAAAATGATTTCTTCATCATCTTCAAATATCAGAGACATTCAATCAAGAAACCCCAACAAACTCAGTGTGAAAATAACAAACAAACAACAAACCAGGCTTAAAAAGAAGACTTTAATATTTACCAAAGCTAGACAAGCATGAAACCAGAGTATCATCTGAAACTTTTTACCCAAAATCAACTAATAGCAAAGAAAAGCAAGAGGGTCAAATTGGGTTTGCCTCCTCAAAAATAGAGTAAACAGAAAACCTAAAATGAACACAAACCAAAGAACAAAATTTTCCAATGAAAAAAGTACAATAATAATAAAACTTTTTTTTTTTATAGCCAAAATCAATTATATTGCTTCAATCCTCAAAAAGTAATGATAACTAAATAAACTTCTTCCTCAAAATTGGAAGTTATAATTAAGCTTTGCTAATTATCAATAAATTAACAGAAACTATGGAAATTAAAGCACAAACCTGAATTAGGCACAGCTCCCTGTTGACCATTAGAAACAGCCGTCGCCATTGAAACCCAATTAAAGCCTCCAAATTTTTAGCCAGAAGAAGCAGAAGAAGAGAAAAGAGGAGCTCCCTTTAATTCAACTAACCCATTCCTCCTCTCTAATAACCCAAATTTATAAATAAAAATCCAAACTTTTCAGCTTCTTTCACTTCCAGTAGCTAAAAGAAGCAGTTACTCAATTGAAACCCGCCATTAATTCCCTCCACATTAACTGCAAAACCCTAAAAACGTGCTCCGAAACGCTTGCAAACCCTAAAGTCGCGGCCTTTTTCCCCCCAAAACAAGATCCAACCCAAATTCTCACCAAATCCCCGGAAAAATCCCAATTCTTCAGCAGATCTCTGATCCCAACTCGAATTCCGATGCGAATTTTGCAGAGTTCGGTCCGAATTTTGGAGAATTCTGATGCGAATTTAAAAGAGTGAAGAGAGAGAGAGTATTTTGAGAGAGAAAATAAAAAAGGGATTTTTATTTAAGTTTGAATGTTTGCTGCCAATGTTACAGACCGGATATACACGGACCCGGTGGAACCGCGGGGTTGTTTGCTGGTGGTCTTTATCGTGACCAGCAGAACATGTTAAGGTGGGAATGTTTTGGTAGGATTTTGGGGTGTAGGTTAGTTAGAGTGGTGGTGAGGGTGTAATTAGAGGGGGTTTAGTGGACGGGTGATTGAGACCCGCGAATCTCTGATGTTGGATCCGATAAGATCCGACCCGAAACAGTGCCCTCCGTTCCCGACAAGCTATAGTTGCGAAACGACTGCCCCTGCTTTTTTCTATAATTACGAAATTCCCACTTGGTTTTAAGTTAAATTTACTATTTGTTTTTTATTTTATTTGTTTTGGAAAAATATGGAATATGACCACCCCTAATTTATTATTTGTTATTACAAGTAGGTATAAGTTAATTTGCAAATATAATCCAATTGCAAAATTTTCTTTAAATCACGCAGGTAGTCATTTTTTTCCTTCTTTGCAGTTATAATATTTGCAATTTATTGACGTCTTGCAGCTTAAGCGAATCGTGCAATTTCATAATGTTGATGTTGAATTTGAGCCTTTCACATTTATGGAGTGTTTGTTTGTCCGCAGAAGAAATCAAACTATGAACGAGTACAATTTCAAAAAGAAATTCATGGATATATTATCTGAAAATCGGTTTGGTAGGGAACATGAATGGTAAATTTCAACCATGAGAATGGAGGTGTAGGAAGGACGGAAATGAGAGAGGAGGGGATAAGGATGAGCTGGATTGGAAAAGGAAGAAGATAGAGAAATTCATATAAAAATATGAACAATGTTTATCCATCAACATTTCTTCTTATTTTGTGGATTTGTAAATAGCTCAATTGACATTGTTGAGCACTATTCAGGAAATCCCAGAAAATAAATCCACGTCAGTTTAGTATTTATCCACTGGGATTTTTTTCCCTGCAGTAAATATTCGAGCAAACTAACACTCCCTTATTCGAAATGATTGTCATTTAGATCATTTTTTTATACAGGCATTGTTCCTTTATGAAATTGTTACTCAATATTGTTATTTTGTATAAATATTAATAATTCTTGAAGAATAACATCATGCATAAATCTAGTAGGTGGGTTATTTACATGAAAGAAGAGGGTTTTTTGTATCTATGAAAACCACGTTATCAGAATTTTATTTAAGGATAATGCTACACCTACAACCTTTTCTTATAATTTTTTTTTTACAATCTAAGGTGACACAATCTCATTGGAATGTATTGTAGAGTAGGTTGTAGTGGATCGTACACATCTCCAATAAGATTGTGTCATCTAAGATTGTAAGGTTGTAAAGGTTGTAGGTGTAACATTACCCATTATTTAATTCGTATTAATTATGTGTAAGTGATACAGTTCGAACCTCAGTTTTTCTAATATTGTGTGAAAGGCCAAAATTGAGACTTCTATGCATAATCTAACTATACACATCCGTGTAGAATAATCAAAATTATTTAAAATTTAAGCAATTAATTATTCTAACTTAGAACAATATGTTATTAATTCAAACCCATGGCGTTAAAGCATCCACAGTCGTGATTGTTTAGAAAATACATAAATGCATATAGCATTTTGTCTCTTTGCTGCAGTCGTCGAATGGTATTTTATAGCAATTTAATTTAAAATAATAAAAATTTCATATCAGACGGAGTTTGAAGTTGCGTCGGATGAATTTAATTATTTTTTAATAGGTAGACGAAACTTCACTTTGCGTCGGAAGAGAAAAAAAAACATTTACTGAGTCAGACGCAACTTCATGTTGCGTCGGAAGAGAAAAAAAATTCAAAAAATGGTCAAACGCAACTTCATGTTGCTTCCGACATGCTTTGTAATTTTTTTTTGCTTTATTTACTTTTTTGAGTTTTTTTATTACGGTTTATTTTATTTTTTAGGGACAGAAAGTGAAGTTGCGTCGGAGGAATAAAAAATAATTTTTTTCCGTCGGACACAAAGTAGAGTTGCGTCCTGTATAATATGCATTTCTCTCAAATCCACTCTCATTTATAGCAATTTACTATCGCAAAAAATGCATACTAGCAAACGACTGTGGATGCTCTTAAAAGTTGAAAATGTAGATTAAAACTATTTTTGATGTCAAGGGCTTTTCTGTAAAAGCAGAAGAAGGGTACACTGAGGGGACAGCGAGAGTCACGGGTATTTAGTTGCACCTGCTGCTGCTGTTGTTAGAGCATCCACAGTCGTTGAACGGATAAAATGGCAAAATGCATTTTATAGCAATGCATTTATTCTTTTTGCTGCAGTCGTTGAAATGGTATAAAATGCATAAGTTAGTTAAAAAATAATCAGACGAAACATGATGGTTCGTTTCATACTAAAAAATTAATTTATACATACGGGACGAAACATGAAGTTTCGTCCCAAAAAAAAAATATTAAAAAATAAACGAGACGAAGCATGATGTTCATTCTCACATTTAAAAAAAAAAAAAAATCGGAAATTTGGGTGGGACGACACATGATGTGTCGTCCGGGTTTTAGGGGATTGGATTCAGCTTTTTATAAAAAAAAAAAACAAAAGAAACAAACCGAAAAACAACAGAAACAAGCCAGACGACGCATGATGGCTCGTCTGGTTCAAGGTAATATTCGTTTTGCCTTTTTTTTTTTTTTTTAAAGTTATTCTTGCTTGTGAATTGTCATGTTTCAATTTATTTTAAAGTTTCTAAAGCCAGAAACAAGCTTATTTTAAAGCCAGAAACAAGCTTTTTTTTTAAAGTTATTTGTTTTCTAATTTATTTTAATCCGGACGAAACATCATGTTTCGTCCGCCCAATTCAGAAAATAATAAAATAATCCAGACGAAACATCATGTTTCGTCCGCTATAATATGCATTTTGCTATTTCGTTTGCTATATCTCCGTATCTACTGTAGCGCTTTTGCCAAAAAATGGCAAAATAGCAAACGACTGCGAGCGCTACAGTAGAAAAAAAATGGAAAAAATGGCAATAAAGCAAACGACTGTGGATGCTCTTACGCTGTACCGGCGGCACAACCGATACGAACGCCGTCAAAGCCTAACGGTAATACCAACTTATTACTTCCCCTTCGAAAGCCTCGCCTGTTTACAGTTACTTGACGGCTAGTGGCCAAATGGGCCTAATAATTTTGTCCCGGCGAATTCCGGCAGTATGAAATAATCTTATTCTGTTACCTTCACACGTGAGTGACAAAAAGGTGAGTACTGACATATAGAACCCCAAGATGTATTATATTGCAAATGAAGCAGTGCTTTTATAAATCCTTCTTGCATGTGTTGAAATAAAAAAATGTCAAAATTGTGGGTAGATATTCTGTCATAGTTTGAATGAGTTAAGAGCATCCACTATCATTGATACTACAATATGTATATATAGAAAGAAGAGCACTGCAATCGTTAATGTTAAAAAATAGAAGATATGAAAGAATACTAACAATTTTTTTTTAATTTTTGAAAATGACATTTTTTTTAAATATGCAATTCTATTTTTGTAAATATAAAAAGAAAAGTTTTGAAGAAAATTATGGAACGGAACAACCCGAGATTTTTTTTTATAATGACATTTACATAAATGGATAATGGCATTTTTGTAAATTTAGGGAAAAAAATTTGCCAGCTAGAAGATCTGAGGCAAGTTTTTTTATTAATTAAATCGTGTGAATCTTTAACAAAAAAAATCTTATAAAAAAAGAGACGGAAGAAGAGATCTCTTATCTTTTATTATTTTTCAAAATAATAATCTATCATCTTTTATTATCTTTTAAAATAATAAAAGAAGAGGATGGAAGATCCGTCTCTCTTCTTTTATTATTTTTTTTAATAAAAGTAGAGGACGGAAGATCTTATTCAGTATCTCAACTTTTCTAGTAGTAAAAAGTTGGCGGACGGAAGAAGATGTTCCGTCCGTCATATTTTAATACTGAAAAAAATTGAGGGACGAAAGATGATCTTCCGTTTTCTATATTTAGCCATTGCTAAATTTCACTGCTAAATATAGCAGCTCGCTGTTAACAACTTTTCTAAAATTTAATTTTTTTGCGAACGATAGTGATATTGATTTTGCTAAATTTTTTATTTTTTAATTATTTAGCAAACGATAGGGGATGCTCTCTCTAATACCTATAGCATCTTAAAAAATATAGAAAAATCAGTTATCATTGTGTATCAATTTATAATATATACTGGTAGTACTAAATTTATTGGTAAGAAAAATATGAACCACCACTAATTGTAGACTATGAAAAAATACTCTACTGTGTTAAAGATAGAATTTTTTTTTTTTCCTTTTGTAAAGGAAGGTATTACATGATTTGAAGTTTGCAGTAGTACTCGATTATGATCACAAATAAAGTCCGTACATATTTTTAACATTGATTACAAGAAAAAGGATTTCAGTTTCCAATTTTATATCGCTTTATTCTTTTTTTAAATATTTAAATGTTCTAATTTATATTTATTAGGGGTGGCAAGCCGGTCATTCGGGCCGGGCTGGGTCGAACCCATTCGGGTCGACCCGTTATTCTGACATGCTCAGATCGGGTTCAGTCAATATCTTGTCGAGACCGAGTCCATTTGGGAATTTTAAATCCCAACCCAGTCAACCCGCGAACCCTCATGGGTTGAACCAAAGTTCTGGCCAAGCCGAGCCATGGGTTGACTCGTTTTGTTTTGTTTTATATATATACTAGGTTTGCCCGTTGATACGTGCCTACGGCACGTCTTTGGAACGGTGCATCTTGTTTGATCATATAAAATAGCTTTGAAGGTCCAGCAAATTAATTGAAGTAGCAAACATATTATATGAGAAACTTTTGGGGGTCCAACAAAAAACATATTATATGATTTTTTTGATTTTTTTTTGAATTATTTTTAAAGTTTTTAAAGTTTTTAATTTTTTAATTGTTTATAATTTTTAAAATTTTTATTTTCTTAATTTTTGGAATAGAAGAGGGAGGGAGGGAGAGAGAGAAAAAAATTAAATACATATAGGTGTTGTTTTGGATTGTGGATTTGAATTTGAGTTTTGAGGAAAAACTTTTGGGAGAAAAAATATGTTTTGTGAGGTTAGATCTGGGCCTTTGATTTTTTGGAGAATTGAAGGAGAGCCACTTGCTAGCTTTCTTTGTGTTTTATTATATCTTAATTTTTGGAATAGAAGAGGGAGGGAGAGAGAGAAAAAAAAAATTAAATACATATATGTTTTGGATTGTGGATTTGAATTTGAGTTTTGAGGAAAAACTTTTGGGAGAAAAAATATATTTTGTGAGATTAGATCTGGGCCTTTGATTTTTTGGAGAATTGAAGGAGAGCCACTTGATAGCTTTCTTTGTGTTTTATTATATAGATTTTAATTTGGTTTTATATCAAATGAGTGTGAACAACAAAATTAATTGCTCACTACCCACTACTCAGTTAGCCTACCATACCCTGACTATTTATAGCCAACTCCACCTCCTCACTTCTCTCATCTCACCAATATGAGACTAAATGTCTTTTGATTTAAACTTTAAAAACATTTTAGTCCCACATTGGTGATATGAGGGAAGTGAGGAAGTGGAGTTGGCTCTAAATAGCTAGGTGATGGTTGTATTATTGAGTAGTGGGTAGTAATCAATTAATTTTGATGTCCACACTCATTTTTATAAAATTTTGAAAATTTTGAAAGTATATTTGTATGCATTTATACGTGTATATATATATGTATCTTGCAGAATATATACATATATTCTGTATATATTCTGCAAAATATATGTTATGCAATATTTTGCAGTACTGTATATGTACATATATATACATATATTTTCTATAATATTTTGTAGGAAAAAAAGATTTTCAAAAAAAACAAACAACAAAAAAAAAATCAAAAACCCGACAGGTCACGGGTCGGTTCGAGCAGGTTAGAAATGGGTCCGGGTTACTCGAGCTGGGTCGAGCAGGTTTCTTTCGGTGAAAATACGACCCGGGTCAACTCGCTAAATTTTGTGGGTTGGACCCGAACCCGGACCGGGTCAATCCCATTCGGGTTGAAGTGAGCAGGTCGTGGGTCGATCCGACCCGGATGCCAACCCTATTTTTATACATGTGATTATTCTTGAGTAAAACATTTTAGAATGCTTGATGGAGGAGTTTTCAAAAACTTGCAACTATGATTATATTTTGTTCTAATTATAAGTATGACTACATGCTAACAACAAAAACATTTCATACTCTTTCTTATATTTGGAATTGCAATTTTATTAAAGGTAATTGCAGTTATAACTACATCGCTGAGAAGAAATAGGAAAAATATTCACATTAGTTTATTCTTTTCTTCATCATTTAATGTCATACACCAATAAAATATTGTTTCTAACTAGTTAGGGTCGGCTACATGAATCTTGGTTTTCTATTATACTCGGTTTAGCGCAATATCTTCTGCAAGGTCACAAACTGTTATATATTTTCTCACAATTTTCACTCAAGTAAGTTTAGGTTTTTTCCTACCTCCTAACTCTACCCTCAATACTTATCAAATTACTCTTTCTAACAGAACCAATGCTAGGTCTACGTGTGATATATCCAAACCACCTGAGGTGATTATCTCTTAACTTATCTTGGATATGAGCTATCTTTAGCATGTCTCATGTATGCTCATTTCTATTTCTATCATTCCTGATTTTACCACACATGCATCTTAGCATCCTCATCTCTGCTGCACTTATTTTTTGGACATATTGTTTCTTTGTTGTTCAACACTCTGCTCTATACATCAATGTTGGTGTAACAGCGATCCTAGAAAATTTTTCCTTCAACTACAAAAGTATACGTTTGTCACACAAAATATCATTAACACTTCTCCACTTAAACTCCCATGCTTGGATCTTATGCATATATCATTTAATGTCATATCATATTTCATTTTCTAATGTACAATTATTTGCTATTGTCAATCAAAATAGACTATATAACTATGCATGTGCAATGCATTAACATAACGTACACTTCAAAATATATTACATACTGTAATGTTGCCACTCTGTGAAGTTAGAATTGCTGAATTGGTATACACAAATTAAAGTTCACACGGCAGAAGTCCAAATCCATGACCAACATGGTACACCAATAATTTGTGACCCTTTCCTCCCCCAATGTGTACTTATTTAACCATTTCCCTAACGTTCTCCAATGTGTTTTTGATTATTATATCAAATTATGAAATACCCACAGATGCTCCCCAAGAATGTGATGGACAATTAAGAAAGTCCAAGGGAACAAATACCTAGTTGTTTCCCAAATCTGAACTAATTATTTTGGAATCACCACCCTAATAATTATAATTATCACTATTATACTAATCTCCATATCTATACATTATAAAATTCAAGAGAGAAACTAGGTTGGGAGTCTATTGGGCAATGGGGAGCAAGATAGGAGGAGAGGGGGCAGTATTTTAAGTGAGTAATCTTAATTTATTTTTGGCTTTCATATAAATATTGCCAGTTGTTGTCAATATAAAATTAAGGTAGCTTTTCAAAGTGGCAAGTGATAGCAAAACAAAGTTGTTTTGCTCCCTTAATCATCTGATTCAGATGGACGGGGCTGATATCGTGTACTCCTAGACCTTCCGCTAGTTGGACTGGTGTACGGGATCCGGATCTAACAAAGTCATAGCAAAATAAAGTTTTTTTTTTTGTTTGTGAAGAAAATGTAAAGTATGGTCACCCTGCTTTATTAATAAAGTATTAATAAAACAAACTCAGAATACTGGGCCTAATAAAGTTGTTTGGGCTCCTAAGAGCATCCACCGTCGTTTCTACTAAAATTTGCATATTTAGGATTTAGCAAATAACATTTAGGCAAGAGTGCTGCAAACGTTTAAAGCTACTTTTCGGCGTTCGTGCCAATTTAATTTTTTTTTATAAAAAAATTTAAATGATATTTTCATAATTTACGGAATGACATTTTTAATAAATATAGGGAAAAAAATATTGGAGCCTGTTGTTGGACGGAAAGATCTTGTTCCGTCCGGGGCTTTCGTTTAAATTTTATTTATGTAAATGACATTTTCGTAATGTTAGGAATTACATTTTAGTAAATTACTAGATTTTCCCGTAGGCATGTGTCTACGGCACGTCTTCAGAACGATACAACATATGAAAAGTCTTGTAAACAGTAAATCAACAATTATGTAGCTCAATTTTGAATAGTATGACAATAATTAGTTGTAAATAAAAGTCCATATTTCCATAAGTGTATGTATATATATATATATATATATATATATATATATATATATATATATATATATATATATATATGTATATATATATATATATACTAGGTTTGCCCGTTGACACGCGCCTACTGCATGTCTTTGGAACAGTGCACTTTGTTTGATCATATAAAATAGTTTTGTAGGTCCAGCAAATTAATTGAAGTAGCAAACATATTATATGAGAAATTTTTGGGGGTCTAGCAAAAAACATATTATATGATTTTTTGAATTATTTTTAAAGTTTTTAATTTTTTTAATTTTTTTTAATTTTGTAATTTTTTAAAATTTGTAAAATTTTCATTTTCTAAATTTTTATTTTGAATAGAAGAGGGAGGGAGGGAGGGAGAGAGAGAAAAATAATTAAATAAATATAGGAGTTGTTTTGGGTGGGGGATTTGAATTTGAGTTTTGGAGGAAAACTTTTGGGGGGAGAAAATATGTTTTGTGAGATTAGATCTGGACCTTTGATTTTTTGGGAAATTGAAGGAGAGCCACCTGATAGCTTTCTTTGTGTTAGGAGAGCCACCTGATAGCTTTCTTTGTGTTTTATTATATATATATATATATATATATATATATATATATATATATATATATATATATATATATATATATATATATATATATATATAATACTATAATGAGAGAAGGCCTTAGTGTCATTTGTAAATCTACCAACATGTGCAACACACGTACATAACTAATATAAAGAAGGTTTCAGGTTCAAACTCATACTATATCTGAATTTTTACTTTTAGAAAATTAAATTTATTAAGACGTGAATCGTACGTGTAAATTACCAGTATATATATATATATATATATATATATATATATATATATATATATATATATATATATATATATATAAGTAATGTGAGCCTATATATATATATATATAATATAAGTAATGTGAGCCTCATATTTGTATGAGAAAATTTTTCTCATACAAAGTGATTATACTCACTTGGCGGGGCCCTTATGGAAGATCCAGTCCGTCCATCATGTTTATCATGCTAATAGATGTATATGTAGAAAAAATCAAGTGGTTTGGAGGTCATTCACCCATGCATCATGTGGGTCCAATTTGTGGTTCGATTTGTATTACTGTTGAAATCGTTCATTTTTCACCCACATGATGCATGGGTGAATGACCTCCAAATTACTTGATTTTTTCTACACATACATCCATTAGTATGATAAACATGATGGACGGAGTGGATCTTACATAAGAGCTCTACCAAGTGAGTATACTACAAGATTCAACAAAGCGATCGCAAACATAGTTATTTATGATCAAGTAGTAACTAGAATCCAATGAATTATGTGATGAGGTTTTATTTTGTTTGGATGATGGCAACCTCAAGGACATTGTGAGCTTATAAAATTGAATAATTTGTAGGTGAAAATGAATTTCTTACTCTTCGTTCTGTAATTAAAAATATTTTAATAATTTGATGCAACGAAAAGGACTTGTTTGGTGGAGTTTATTCAACGAGTATTTGAGGGTTTAGGAGCTTGGTTTGGTTGCTTTGTGCGTCACTTATTTGTTTCTTAGGTAGTGAAAGAAAAGTAGCTTTGTCGTTTGCTTTTGGAAGTGGAGTGGAAATTACAAATATTGAAATGAAATAAATAATAGGGTAGGACAAGAAATGTGACAGAAAATAACAATTAAGAGGGAAAGGAAGAGGAAGGAACTTTGTGAGATGTGTAAAATGGCCAAGAGAACGAGAGTATGAAAATTAGTTGAGTTGAGTCATTTTAGGTTGTGCTTGGTCATATAGAAAGTGATGGAATGTTACTTCAAATTAAAATAAAGACTTGAGTTCGGACTGGAGTCGGTTGACTCTATCCGTTAACATTAAAAAAAAAATAAAGACTCGAGTACAATTGAAAATGTTACACAACTTCAAGGTTATAATAACCACAGTTAAACTAGTTTATAACAGGACTCGCTCACTTGGTCCCAAAATGTATGAGCTCTATTTTAAGATTTAAATTAAATATAACATGTTTTATGAGATAACGCATATGAGATATGTATATATACATACTCAATTGCTCAGGATATATAACGATCTAGTTTCCCAATATTCCTGCCAACTTTAACTAAAAGTTTATGTGCTCAGAATCTCAACTCAGTATTCTCTTTAACGTCAAAGACGATGAACAGGGTGGCGGAGGAGAAGCACAGAGGTAAGGCAGCGAATTAAAACATGGACCTTATTATATTGGCAACAAAATACCCTGAGAAACAAAGACCTTAAGTCAATTGCCCGACGGATTGCTGGTTTTGCTGAGAGTGCAGGCAGTCAATTGCAATGCATGTGTTTCCAGCAATACCTGCTGAGATGATAATCGATGCTGGGAGCAACATGTGTGAGTTCCTGTAATTTGTAAAGTTGAAGGGGCGGATCTCGACCTCGGCTCGGGTCTGTTCTTGGAGGTCGGCTCAGAAAAGCTGCTGGAGCTCGGACGGCCGGAGTACCTGCAAAAGGCCTAGAACACCGGGAGAAATCCTAGCGGCAGGCCCTCCGACGATCTAATCAGTCATTGGAAAAGAGATTGAGCAGCTAGGGTTCAGGTGGAGAAATATTGATTATCTTCTACAGTGAGGAGGGGGTCTGGTATTTATAGGTAGGGGCAAACGGTTATCTAATCCTAATGGACGAGTCAGACCCATTTATCTGTGGGCCTGAAGTAGTAGAAGGCCCGTTAGATCTGTTGACCTGATGATCTGGGATGAGCAAAATCTGAGGACTCCGACAGTCCTAATTGGACCACGTCATCTATACCACATCAAAATCTAGAGGTGGTGAATATGTTTTAATAATCATGTACGGAGCCTTAGAAATCGGAGCACTCCCCGGCTGAACATTAATGCAAAACTCCACATCTCTCTGCGGCGGTAATCCTGGCAAATCTTCCAAGAACACCTTAGGAAAATCTCTGACAACTGGAATGCCTTTGACTTCATCTGGAATCGCCATCTTGGATACTATTGCAGCCATCTTCGGAACCTTCTTCTTCTCTTGGAAAGTCACTGCGGGACCTCCTGGTGCTTTCACTAACACCTCTTTCTGCTTGCATTCAATCGTGGCATCATATATTGCCATCCAATCAATACCCACGATCACATCCACTCCTAAGACTTGCAGCTCAATCAGATCAATACCGAATAATCTCCGGCCAATTTCGATATCACAGCCTTCGTAATATCTATCAGCAATCAATTCTTCACCTGACGGCGTTGCCACCGACAAAATCTTGCCTGGAAACAATTTAGGCTCCACACCTAAGACCTTTGCAAAGTTGGACGACACAAAAGTATGCGAATAACCAGTATCAAATAAAACTTTTGCCTTAATTCCATTAACCAAAACAATCTCTGTTACATGAAGAATGATACTCAAACTCCAATTATTCTCAAATAAAGGTTTTACTTATTACATTGATTAAAAATAAAATCAAAACTCTTGCATACCCTGGATCACATCTTCCGAGTTACCCGCATCCTCCTCGGTTAATGCGAACACTCGCTCTTGCCTCTGGAATTTACCTCCACCTGGACCATCCTTCCTCAACTGCGGACAATGAGACTTAGAATGTCCCGCCTGCCCACACTGGAAACAAGTCTGCTTCGCCAACTTAGGACACACTGACCTGTAATGACCTACCTCCTTGCAGCAGTAACAAGTCACTTCCTGAGTTGTGGGTGCCTTCTGCACTGAACCACTGAACTTGACTTGCTTCGCTGGGAATCCCATCCCACTCTGACCTGATGCTGACCTCTTGTTCCTGTTCCAGGTCTCTTGCTTCTTCTGGAACTGGTCCATGTCTTTCTCTGTCATAGCTGCTCTCCTGACCAGCTTGTCGAACCTCCTTATGCCCAACGGAATCATTCTCGACCTCAAGTTTGGCCTCAAGCCCTGCTCAAACTTCTTGGCCTTCTTTGCCTCATCAATTATAAGCTCCGGTGCATACCTCGACAGCTGAGCGAACTTACTCTCATACTCTCACACGATCATGCTGCCCTGCTGTAGATTCAAGAATTCTTTCGCCTTCTTCTCCTGAATATCGAGGGGAAAGAAACGATTCCTGAATTCTTCCAGAAAAGCCTCCCAAGTCAATTGCTGGTCCCCCAAAGTCCTCTTCACCGTTTGCCACCAAACACCAGCGTCCTTTTCCAATTGCATAGTGGCCAACTTCACCTTATTGGCTGCCGGAGTTTCCGAGACCTCGAAGATTTTCTCCATCCGTCTAATCCAATCATCAACCTCATTTGGATCAGACTGCCCCTCAAACACTGGCGGCCTCATCCTCTTGAAGGACTCAATCTGCTTGATAGGATCAGCGTTAACCAATTCTGGTGCAGTCCCGTGATTCTGATGTTGGTTCTAATTCTGCACCAAATTAGCTGCCATTAGTGTATTCAACGTCTGATACACCCTGGCAAATTCGGCCTCGAGATCAACTCCAGTTCCTTGGGAACTTCCAGCTCCATCACCATTGTTACCAACCCTGGATCTGGGTCCAACCATTCTGAATACTGCAAAATGAGGGGAGAGTTAGAGCACCACAACAAAATTCATATTCACATCAATACCCCTTGGCAAAACCGCAACCATACCCCAAAAGTAAAAATATCATGTTTCAGTTCTATGTGATACTCACTCTCTAATGTCTACACCTAGGTACCCACGCTCTGGTGTCCACACCTAGATTATTTTTATACCATGTTTATTATTACTATTGAAGCATGCTTTGATACCAACTCTGTAGCGCCCTGAATTTCTAATATGATATCTTAGAAATACGTGGCACAATTTTCAGTATCAACTTCAAATGTAATATTAAACACAGCCAAATACCAATAAAATTTTCAACTTTCATTACATTAATCTTTACATAGCACATCGGAATACAATACACCTTGAATTACAAATTTCTTTCTTACAACAATTTCTTTTACAACAATACATATATCATTACATCTCTTTAACTCAAGCATCCAAATCCCAAGCTACAAGTAATCACCTGTAAAATATGAGACTAGAGATAACCCTAATCCCTAAAACTAAAGAGACCAGCCATAAAGGTGTGAGTGACATGAAACAAGGACAAGCAACATAAATAAACATGAAATCTGGAATCATAAACAACACGTACTAGAGACCAGAATAAAAGAAATACGAAATAACAAGGAATCATGAAAACATCAAGTATAGCTAGACTAAGTGTCAAGTGTAGAAAACAGGAAACCACATGCATGAAATCAAGTCAAGAAAACGCAATTCTATATGCTGACTCTCTAATGCGTACTTGCCGGAGTCTATGCATCCCACTCTACATAGGTCCAGTGCAAGACCTTAACATCTCCACATTATAGGGTTTAATCCCCTGTTATGCAACTAATTCTAACACGATGACTACTACGAGATAAAGATAAACTGTGAGTATTAGCCCATGCTCCGATAATTTCTGAGGTCAATCTCTATCTACAGATAATTCTGGAGACTATTTCACTCACACCTGGGAATCTTCGAGAATACCCCACACCGCAAGCGATGGCACCTCATCACACGAATACCACATGTGCGTCGCTTCGACCCTGATAATTCCGGATATCAATCCCACACCACAGGTAATTCCGGAGACTATTTCACTCACACCTGGATGATTCCGGGAATTATCTCACATCGCAAGCCATACTGAGGTCCATGACCCATGTTTTCATTCATCATATCACCACTAGTGCATGTCCTTATCATTTAGGTTATTTAATTACTTTACGAATCTCCTAGAGTTGGTGTACCCTACCGGACTTAACTCAACAACTGATCAACTAAAATTGCCTCAACAAGCCCAAACATAAATAACTCAACTGCTGGTATACTAGGGTCACACACACCCTCTAGAGACTCACACCCAATATCCAAACTAATCTTCCAGTATAAATTTCTCAGTTAAACCATTTGAAAACATATGTTCAGTAGAAGATAAAGTATAGGTAGTAAGTTGTAGATTAAGAACATTTAGAGAATGAGTTATTTAAAAGAACATTCAAAGATATAAAAATACATCAGTATCAGTCGACTATGGACAAGCATAGGTCGACTGTCCAGAGAGAAAAATCTAATAACTTTAAGAAAATAATTCTAAGTATTATAAGTCGACTGTAAAAGGTCATAGGTCGACTATCCAGAAAGAAAATCCAATAATCTTTAAGAAATAATTCTAAGTGGTGCCAGACGACTGTAAAAATCATCAGTCGACTGTCCAGAACGAAATTTCAAGAAAAACTAGAGAACACAGCAGCCAGGTCGCGTCGGTCGACTGTGAAGTCACACCGGTCGATTGTCGACCTACAGACTGCAGACTTTTGGTTGTGCACATTTCAACCGATACGTAGTTTTACTTTATAAAAACGATTTCTACAAAAAGTATATTTCTTATGTGATCAATTACAACCTGTAGGGTTTATAATAACCCACCAAACTAATTCAAAGTTACTTGAATTCATAAAAGTAGTGATTTGTTGATTTCTTTCGATTAAAACATAGATTGTGCATATAGTCAAAAATAGAGTTTCTAAAAATCAATTATTCATTGAAGATAGTTTCGTATTCAGATCCCAACCATATAAATATCAGAAATCTCAAGAAAATCCCCAATTTGGATATATTTCTTCAAACTCAACTAAATTCCCAAATTTCGATTCTCAAGACATGATCTATTGAATTCATACTTTTCTTCCAAATTTCTCAAACTGAATCGCCATTATAACTCACAACCATTATCAATTTATAACATCACCATATCATGTTTCGTTCAACAAATACTCAAAAGCGATAAAAGTCTCATCTTTATTAGATTTATGCATAAAATCCACCATATTCAATCAATCCAACATTAATCCAAAAGAAATAGCCTACCCACATATAATTTCATTCATAAACAACTAGAGTTTCACAAGATCCAATTTTTCATCCATCCATCCATTTCATCATGTACATATTCATACTCAAACCCTAAACATGCTTTCTAGTAGATGAAATTCAACATCTAAGAACAATCAAAGCAATTATATCACTCGCATACACTACTAAACGGAACGCCTATAGCGGCGTTTTTTTTGGTCTATGGCGGCGCTTATAAACGCCGCCATAGATGGTAGCGGCGTCATTATTATCGCCGCGCGTAGCGCCGTTGCAACGACCGTCGGGACAGACCATAGGTCTATCGCGGCGCTTTCCTAGACCGCCGTTACAGACCGGTGCTTCTTAAAATGCGCCGCTATAGGCATATGGCCTGTAACGGCGGTCTAGAAAACCGCCATTACAGGTCGTACGCCTATACCGACGCTTATAAAAAATGCCGCTATAGATATAGATCTATTACGGCACTTTTTAAGACCGCCGTTACAGTCTGTAGGTCTATTACGACGCTTGTTTAAAATGCCGTTACAAGTCGTAGGTCTATTACGGCGCTTCATAAATGCCGTGATAGACACATGCGCATATATTTTCTAAATCATTTCGATATGCTATACCGGTGTTCCTAAACGCCGGGATTGGTTCGTTTTTTTTTTAATAATTCACCACGATTGGTGAATCCTCCCGGCATATTTATCTCAAAACGGATTGATAGGGGGTTTCGGGTTTTTTCCTACTATTTAAAAAATGTCATAAATTCAAAATATTCGTAGTCATATCAAATTTGAATGTTCAAATCTTAAAATCACTAATCTATATAATAAAACACAAAGAAAGCTATCAAGTGGCTCTCCTTCAATCTCCTAAAAAATTAAAGGCTCAGATCTAACCTCACAAAATATATTTTCCCCCAAAACTCAAATTCAAATCTCCCACCCAAAATAACTTCTATATTTTTTTTCTCTTTCTCTCTCCCTCCTTCTTCTATTCAAAAATTAAGAAAATAAAAATTTTAAATTTTTTAAAAAAAAATTTAAAAACTAAAAAACAAAACTTCTATAATTTTTTTCTCTTTCTCTCTCCCACCTTCATCTATTCAAAAATTATGAAAATAAAAATTTTAAATTTTTTTTTAAAAAATTTAAAAACTAAAAAAATTAAAAACATTAAAACTTAAAAAATAATTCAAAAAAAAAATAAAAAATCATATAATCTGCTTTTTGCTGGACCCCAAAAGTTTCTCATATAATATGTTTGCTACTTCAATTAATTTGTTGGACCTCCAAAACTATTTTATATGATCAAACAAGGTGCACCGTTCCGAAGACGTGCCGTAGGCACGTGTCAACAGGCAAACCTAGTAGAAGCATAATAAACAACTATATAATCATGGACCACAATAAACAATAATTACTTGTCTAAAAATGGCCATACGAAGAGTTAGAAATATACTTGTTATACATCAATTTCTTTAACAAAGCATAAATTCAGTTTCGACAAAACATAAAAGGACTAAAGTCCAAATTTAACTCATCAATGGCAAAGTCTACTGAAGCGGCTCGGCATTGCTTTCATTCCCATTGATATTTCGCCCAGATGTATGTGCGTGACTAGAAGTCGATGGAATTCGCTGGCTCTGCATAATTCACAATAGTGTCATTTATTAGATTATTCACTACACTAAGCACCACACCAATAAAATGCAATAGTTAAATTTCATACTAATATCATAAAATATTGCTGAATACTTACAGTTCCATGTATTGGATTGTTAGAGTTCTGGTTTTGTTGGGAGATTAAAGAAGCAATACATGATTATAATGGAAAGACAACCTAGTTAAAGAAGCAATACATGATTAACTACTACTTTTGAAAAGAAGCAATACATGATTAAAGAAGCAATACATGATTAACTACTACTTGATTAAAGAAATACATGATTATATACTATTAAAAGTGCAACATGAATAGTAAAGCTTTGCAATCATGAATTTCATTATGTGCTCCTTCCTAAACAGATCATGTTCTTGACTAATTTTTAGGAACTCAACGAGCAAAACCAATGAGATATTTAGATCCAAACTAATTGCAAATAGATTTTTAATATGAACAAATCAATAGTTGTGTCGACAACAGCAAGTACGATATTTAAAATTAGGATATTTGTTAGTGTAGAAGTATTGTTAAGAGAATGCAGATTAGATTCCACAAAAGTCCAATGGAAGAAAATGACAGTATAGAAAGGGCAGTAATAAATATTGGTAATAGTTGAAAGAACTTACAGTTCTTGCGTAATCAGATGGGGTTAAGCTCAGTTCTGCACCTGCTCCAACTTCTCTAATGCCTAGAAGAAATATTAGGAAATGAAGTGCTGGGCATTTCCATACAGAGAGCAACTTAAAACATTCTTATCCAATAATCAAAAATAGAATATTCCAGAATATTTATTATTGATATGCACATGAGATACGTAGGCACCTTGTGGACAATATCAATCAACACAAGGCTTGCATGCTCATTCCGATGCACTGCTGATAAATTATGTGTGAATGTGCCTCGCATTTTTTAGAAAGAAAGAATGGGAATAGACACTGATCTAGGATACGAAGTATTTACATGGAAATCTTATAAACATGATGATACATGGCATACCGGCACAGAATAAAACTAAATACTGCATAGAAGTAGGATACATTATTTCAAATACGTTTTTTAAGCACAAGTATCTAACAATAACATGTGTTCAACATGACTTGACACAATTCAAGTAAAGAGCTCTGTTTTTTTTCTTTTTTAAGCTGCTATGTATTCAAAATTTTATTTCTGTAGATTAGATTCTTTTCAAATCAAGCGATATTATGTGATTGGCGGCCTATTTTTGCAGTATTTCTTACATATCCTACTTGAGTTTATACAAATTTGCTAAATTCATGAATATTTTGTACATTATTCATTTGTCAATCCTTGTTACAGTGATGACCCACCAAAGCCATCCAAGTAGCAAACATTAACAACTATACAATACACAAATAGTAGGGTAATGACACTACCAAAGAACAGGTTAGATCACCAATTTCTCACCAATAGTAGGGTATCTAAAAACATCAACATCAGTTTGGAATCTTTGGATACATCGGAAACCAACCTTAACTGAAGAAACATGTGGTGCACATGCATTTACTATCAAAACTAGAATCAACAGAAACAGTAATGCTTAGCAATCATGAATTTCATTATGTGCTCCTCACTAAACAGATCATGTTCTGAGTAATTTTAAGGAACTCAAAGAGAAAAATTGAGATATGTGGTTTATATTTGTGTAAATCCAAGAATATGCAAACAGATTTTCAATAAGAAGAGATACAACAAGAACGATATATGCAATTAGGATATTAGTTGGTGAAGAAGCATTATTAAGAGAACGCAGATTTAGTTTGAGTTCCAAATATTCATAATTTAACAAGTACATAAGTCCGATAGAAGGAAATGGCAATCTAGAAAGACGGTAATAATTACTATATTCTTAGTACATATTGACAATAGTCGAAAGATCTGCTTACAGTTTTTGCCGAAGCAAGCGAGATTCAACTCACTTCTGCACCTGCTCCAACTTCTCTGATGCCCCAAAGAAATATTAGGATATGAGGTGCTGGTCATTTCAATTCAGAGAGTAAACAAAAACACTCTAATCCCAGGATCAAAAATAGAACTTTCCAGAAGGTTTATTATAGATATGCACATAAAGAGATATGTAGACACCTTATGCATGATATCATGCATATCAATCAATGCAGGTTTTGCATGTTCATTCCAGTGCATTGCTAATAAATCCATGATTAACCACACAAACAACAAGAAGTAGTTCATCATGTATTTCTTTAATCAAGTATTTCTCTGCCATGACTAGTTAATAATGGAAAGACAACCTAGTTATAAATCAGTACGAAAAATACCTTACTTTATACAGTAATTTTATGAAGTATTAAGTATTAGGAATTATATATACTATTTCTCAAGAATACATTGATTATGCAACATTTTACTGACAATATACAATAACATAAAAGTGGCACCAGTGCAAAACATCATAAGATTCAACCATGGGGCTTCCATATCTGAAGGAAGGTAGTTAAATGCTATAGTTTTGTTCTCTTTTATGGGAATGCATTCAATAGCATTAACAATAATCATAATTACTTACCTTTGTTGGACACTTTGTCTCAGCAAAAGTCTCTGCAAGCTGAGCAGCGTCTGTATTGGAAGTGACCCCTGATGAGCAGCAATAACAACAAAACATCTATGTTACACCATAAATCTAACGCAATATATTTATGACGATCAGTCTGAATAAATTGGTTACCTCCAATAATAACCAGGCCGTCCAATTTCAGAGCTAGACAAGCTGCTCTTGTAGCATTCACTTGTTCAGTCGTTCTGATTTGATCAACTGTCCGGCCAAGTAAATCAAATCCACCTTCATCAAAAGCTCCATAAGCTATTAGTAAATCACAAAAAAAACAAAAAAAATAAAAAATAAACAGAACACCGTAGATATAGAACTAGAGAAGTATGTAATCACTAATTGTCCATATTTATCATCATTTATCATTCAACTGCATTATATAGATGGACATGAACAAGCAACATCTTTATCAATTGTACTCCACACAAACAACAAGAAGTAGTTAATTTTGCATGTAAAGGAGAACTATCAATCCAAATCAAGGATCCCAAAGTTAGAGAGCAGGATCTTGACTTGTTGCACAAAATCTGAACCTGTTGCATACCTAATATAATAATCCCACGTATTCATCTACTTTCAATTTCCTGAATTGTTAACAAATGTGTTCTAACAGAAAAAGAAAAAAAATACATTCCAAATAGGGGTGCCTTTCATTTCGACTAGTTAGGAGTTGATCATATTGCCCATCCAGATGCAGAAAGGAAATATACAAACAAATAAACAGTTAAACTGTTTGTTAGTAAGTGCATGTGTGTGTATGTCTAGAGAGAGAGAGAGAGAGCTAACATATCATTATGGTAGGAAATCCTAATCAGATCTTAGTGGGAAATTGCCTTAGAATTTTAGATCTTAGTTAGCAGACTAAAAAACCATTATGAGGCCTATAGGTATCTCAAAGATTAATCATCAGCACTCCAGTAATTAGCAAATATTTGAAAAATATTTCGACGGGTAAATTCTTGATAAAAAATCCAAACTAGTTTGCATTAATACGGTGAAGATCATATAACATACAAAGATATGTGAAAGGGATAATGAAGTTTTTATGCTGGTACCGACAAAGCAGTAATGGATAACTCTATGTTTTACTGTACAAGACCCCAATCAAGAATTAAAAATAAAACACTAAATTCTTTATTATAAGGGAGAATACAGAAATTATACAATGATGAACATTCGTTGTGAATACTTACAGGCATCACAATCGGTAAAAAAAACTCACTTGGAAGGTAAATTTTAGGTTACAAAGTTTGTGAAGGCATAACTTACAACTTATTCCGTTAGTAAAAATAGTTTATATTTGTTCATGAACATGAATGGTACTACCAACAAGATTTGAATGGTTTCACTGAGATGCACACAAAAAAAATCTACACCTATTAACAATAATCACAATCACCTTCTAAAAATCATACCCTGCTTCTGCTATGCATCAAATCAGAGTCAAATATGACAATTTGTTTCAATGTATATATGTCGGCCCTCATCTTTTTCTCAAATGTTAACCTTATCAGTGAACTTGGCATGAAAAATTTGCTGAGTGCGACCTTACTTTACTGAGTGTGACCAAAATAAATGATGGGAAATCCTCCAATTTCATTACAAGTTAAAACGTAGAACATGAAACTACACAAAATACCTCATGATACACTAGCGAAATCTATGTATACACACCACTGAACCCAGCAAGACAAAATCAAACCTCATTATCATGTTCAATATAAATTTCTTTTGTTGTTCTTGTTGTTAGAATAACTAAAACTACCTATGTTATGAACCACAAAAGATGAGAATGGTGTCAAATTTAAACATGATTGGTCCTCTACGGGTTAATTTAGAAGGTGAATAATTTTGGCATTCGAGTTTTTGAATACAAACTGACTAATTCAAGTAAAATCCATTTGTTCCTGCACTTCTAACCACACAATTTGTTCATTCAAATGCTAAGATATCATAATTATTAAAAATGATAATGCAAAATTTTCCATTTCTTCTCCAATTATCTTCTAGTATAATTCAACCTACACTATCAAGCTTCATAACCTACACCATTCATAATTAACAACATCATCAACCTTCTCACTAAATTAGAACAAAAAATAAGTAAATTTTATAACATCCCACTCCAAATTCTATAGAATTATATAAAAAGAAGGGATTTTGACAATAACCCATTTCAAATTAAGCAAAGTTAAACATCAACAACAACAAGAAGGGATTTTGACAAAAGTAAATATAAACATCAAATTAAGCAAAGTAAAAACAAGTAAATATAAACATCCCACTCCAAATTATATAGAATTATACAAAAAGAAGGGATTTTGACAATAACCCATTTCAAATTAAGCAAAGTTAACAGAACCCTAATCCCGAAAAAATGAAAGTGACATCAGAACTAAGAGGATGTGAAATGTACCAATCAAATAGAGAATGAATCCACATGGAGCTTCTTCTTGAATGGAGAAGGGCGACTGGCAATACTTCTGAATACGACCTAGACGAAGCCGAATGGGGAGAGGGGAAGATGGCGCCGAACGGGGAGAGGGGAAGATGGCGCCGAACGGGGAGAGGGGAAGGTGGCGCCGAACGGGGAGAGGGGCGACTGGTCAGAGAGAGAGAGATTTTGGAGACGGGATAGTGGAGCGGCGCGTGAGTAGTTAGGGTTAGAAGTTTTCGTTTTGGGGGGAAATTAAGAATGGAGCGGTCGTTTTTGGGGGGAAATGAAGAACGGAGCGGGAGGACGCGTGAGTAGTTTTGGGTTAGAAGTTTTCGTTTTGGGGGGAAATGAAGAATGGAGCACTCGTTTTTGGGGGGAATGAAGAACGGATCGATCGGGAGGATTAATTCGGCAGGGTTGGGCTATAACGGCGGTGACTATAAAACCGCCGTTATATATTATATATATAACGGCGTAATATAGCACCGCCGTCATAGAGGCCTGCTATTAAAAAAATATTATAATGACTATCTATCGCGGCGTTTGGGCATAGACGCCGGGATAAATATGCCGTTATATCCATTCCGATTAGTAGTGATACTGCATAAACAAAACAAAAGAAAATAAACAAGTCACTCACCTAGATTTCCTCTACCTTCCAGTCTTTCTATAAGGGTCTCTTTGGGAAGAAGAATGACTTTAGGATCCCTATGGGTGAGGACTTATGGCTAGAGTATCAGATTGCTCCAGGTCAAAATGTTTCCTTGGAGGAACCTTTCACGGAGTCAGAGGTCAAAACGGCCATTGACCAGATGGGAGCTGACAAGTCGCCTGGGCCAGATGGTTTTCCTATGTTGTTCTTGTTAGAGTTATATACTGAAAGCATCACTTTTGTATTAACTTTATTTCCTTATTTTTTTTTGAATGAGAATCATATGGGCATATGTTTGCATATTGTGTTTATTATAATATCAATGCAAGTGTCTGATATTCTATAAGGTTGATAATATGGTGTGAGGTGTCATACAGAAGATCATATTATCCGTTCCCTATGGAATATATAAATAGTTCACAACCTAGACGGACTTGGACAATCCATTGGAAAGGTTGTAGTGTAATCTGGTATTAGTCTGTCTTGACTATAGGTTTACACTAGTACACTTTGTGTGTATTGAACAGGACCACTTGAGGTTGTTCTCTTTGTACTGACTACAAAAGAGAACAAACACCTCTGTTATTATGGATGCTTATGCTCTTAATCCAGATATAATAACAGACATGTATATGCAGTGTGCATTACTTTGACTCATAAAAGAGTGAGATTCATTATGGATCAACAACCTCTATGAATTGGGTAATAGCATTGTATGTATGATGGGCTGTTGATTGTAAAAGGAATCCATGTCCCGATACGTTGGGTTGATGATGTCCCCTTAAGGATCTCATAAGGATTGTCATGTAAACCCTGCAGGTGGATTACATCCGACATGACAAATAAAGTTGAGTGGTACTACTTAAGGATAAAAGATGTTGATCAATGTAGTTGTCAGTAACTTAATTTGATCGACGGACATTCGATATCTTAACATGGGGAGTTGAACGAGCATATAATAAAAGGAGCCCATAAATATAATTTGGGATTAGGAAGGTAGTGCAACAATAGCTCCTTAGTGGACCGAGCTATTGTTAATGGGCCTGGGTTGTGTGTTCGGGCTGAACACGGGATACCCAGATCCGTTAGGAGACCTAACCCTAATTTCTCCTCATGGTCCCTGCCGTAGCCTTATATATATCCTCTATTTCTCTGGCCGTTATTGACAATCAGAAATATAAGATTTTTTTCTCAAATTTCGTGATTCACGTAAGGAGAGAAAAAGAGGTCAGCCAAGGGAGAAAGGTTGGGAGATCGTCGCCCACACGACGTCCAACCCGAGGAAGGAATACGTGCAGAAGATCTTGGGGTCGCTGTCGTCTTCTTCTCACCGCAGGTATAATTGTGAACCCTAGTTTCCGCTGTATAGGGTTAGATCACCATTAAGCAATCTGTTTATCTTTAACGATCGATACGCACACCAATCCGTAGTCCTGGGATTCATCTCAGTTCCATCAATTGGTATCAGAGCCGGTATTAGATCTGCGTATTGATTGTTATATCCATGTTGTCCAATAAAACTTGTGTTGCATGATAGTCGGTAGATGTAGATTTGTTCTAGATGTAGATCTGTTCTAACTCGGTTTTGCAGGCATCTTAGATCCAACTATTATGGTCCAATGCATGTTTTGTTTGTGTTGTTGTTGTTTTGTGGATGTAATTATTGTGTTGTTGTTGTTTTGTGGATGTAATTAATATCACGAGGGTTGATCGTGCTTATAATTTTAATTTTTCAATCTAGATTATGTGTGAACTCCTTCGGGAGGCATAGGATTGATGTAATTTTAATTTTTCAATCTAGATTATGTATGAACTCCTTCGGGAGGCATAGGATTGATGTAATTTTAATTTTTTTTTTATCGATCGTGATGGCGGTGGTGGCTGTTTCTGACGCCGGAGGAGATGCTGTTTCAGGCAGTCCGGAGATCGACAGATGGTTTCGATGAAGAAATCGGCAGCCAAACCTATAAAAAAAAAAAAAAAAAAAAAAAAAAAAAAATCACAGGGTCGGATTTGGGATTCGCACAGTCGGGGAAGAATCAGGAAAGATGGCCATAATAGTTGGATATTTATTTTCAAATTTATTGCCATTATTGCTTATTCTGATTATGCATGCTTATTATATTGTGATGTTTTTTTTGAAAAACTAGGATCACATTAATAATGGACAACATGGACATAAATTAACTAGTAGAAAAACCCTCATTGTTAAATAACTAAGTGGGAGAGGGAATTCTTTTAACATGAATCCCACGGTCTCCATTGCTGGTTTGTAGGTGATATAATTATACTTGCGTGTTGGCTTTAGTGCTTTCCTCCATATCGGATGAGTATAATTATGGATCACCAGTATAAACTTCCTTAGGGATAATTATAGAAAGTTACCTAGTATGTGTTCACTTCTCCATCTGAAGGAACTCAATACAAGATAATGGACTTAGTATTAAGCAATGGTATACACTTAGATACAAATAGTGGTATCCTCCCCATCGGAGTCACTGCTATTATTTGTAGGACCAAAGCAAGACCAACAGATTAATTTTATTTGTCATAAAGTTGTGTTGACATGATAGTAAAATTAATAGGAAAAACCTACTTGAACAAATATTGAATTTGTATACGTCCACACTATCGTGGCATGCTAAATTCATGGTGTTTAAGGTGTTGGTGAATTTTTTTTATTGTTTTGAGGGAATCAATATTTAATTAATTCAAAAAGTTATGCCCTACATAATTTTTATTTTATGTGATTCTCAGGATTTCAAAAATGGGTTCTTTCAGTCCACTTATGGTGATTCTTAAAGAAAACAAACTTACTGGCCGTAATTATATTGACTGGAAACGTAACTTGGATATTGTCTTAACTGCTGAAGAGTACAAATTTGTACTCAGTGAAGTATGCCCACCTAAGCCTGATGCTAACTCTGATGAAGAGGTCAAAGAGGCTTATAAGAAGTGGAATAAGGCAGATGAGATGGCGCGGTGTTACATTTTGGCATCTATGTCAAATGTACTGCAGCATCAGCATCAGGCCATGCCCACAGCTTATGATATGATGTACAACCTTAAGGAACTCTTCGGACATCAGAGTAGAGCAGCTAGGCAATTTGCTATGAAGAGTTTGATGAATGCTTCTATGGCTGAGGGGACACCAGTAAGGGATCATGTTCTCAAGATGATGGGTCATCTAAATGAGATGGAGATCCTTGGTGCTGAAATCGATGGGGAAACCCAGGTCGATATCATTCTCGGGACTCTGCCTAAGAGTTTTGACTCGTTTTGCCTTAATTACAACATGAACAAAAGGTTGTATACTTTGTCAGAACTTGCAAATGAACTACAGGATGCTGAAGCTCTCTTCAAGCAGAATGCCCATATTTATGTGACTGAAAAGGTCTCTACTTCTAAGCCGAAAGGTGGTAAGAAGAAGAAAGTTCAGAAACAAGTAAACTCAGCAAAGAAGGGCATGGGACCTCAAGGCACTGTGAAAAAGCCAAAAGGCAAGTGTTTCAAGTGCAAAGGGTCAGGACATTGGAAGACTGACTGTCCACTTCTCAAACAAAAGAACAAAGAAGGTATATCTCATTTACTAGTTGTTGAAACATATTTAGCGGTGCTATCTACCGGCACCTGGTGTGTAGATACAAGAGCCACTAATCATGTCTGCAATATATTGCAGGGGTTCCAGGAAACCAGACGGCTCAGTGATGGAGAGATATGCTTGTTTATGGGTGACGCTACAAGAGTAGCGGCCGTTGCAGTAGGAGATGTTATTTTATCTTTTGGGACAAATAAGTCTTTGACATTGAGAGATTGTCTTTATGCACCTTCACTTAGAAGGAATTTAATTTCTGTTTCTATGTTAGTTAAGGATGGATATTCAGTTTATTTTAATGACAATATTGTTATTAGAAAAAATAAGCATTTTATCTGTTCTGGTGCATTGGTTGATAATCTATATGTCATTAATCCTATTTCGCCCACAATGCAACTTATGGAAATGAATAATATGTCTTCTAACATAAATAAGAGAAAAGAACCTTCTTGTATGAACCAAACATATCTTTGGCACTTGCGATTGGGGCATGTTAACCTAAGAAGGATTCAAAGACTGGTTAAAGATGGACCTTTGAGTTCATTGGAAGTGGAGGCACTACCAGTCTGTGAATCCTGCTTGGAAGGTAAAATGACCAATAGGCCTTTCAAGGCAAAGGGGTATAGGGCCAAAGATGTGTTGGAATTGGTTCATTCTGATTTGTGTGGGCCCATGACTGTCCAGGCTAGAGGTGGCTTTGAATATTTTGTCACATTTACTGACGATTATTCAAGGTATGGATACATTTATTTGATGCGCCGTAAGTCTGAGTGCTTTGAGAAATTCAAAGAGTACAAGGCAGAGACGGAGAAACGTCATGGAAAATGTATCAAGTCCTCGTGGTGGCGAGTATCTCTTTGGGGAGTTTAGGGACTATTTGTCAGAGGCTGGGATTACATCCCAATTATCAGCACCTGGAACACCCCAACAGAATGGTGTAGCAGAAAGAAGGAATAGGACTCTTATGGAGATGGTTAGATCAATGATGAGTTATTCAGATTTACCAGATTCGTTTTGGGGATATGCCTTAGAAACTGCAGCTTATATTTTGAACTTGGTTCCTTCTAAGTCAGTACCAATTACTCCCACAGAACTGTGGACTGGGTGTAAGCCTAGTCTGAAACATGTTCGGATTTGGGGTAGTCCAGCACACGTGCTGAATGGGAAAGCCGATAAGTTGGAATCTCATACAGAAGTACGCTTGTTTGTAGGCTATCCAAGAGGAACGAAATGAGGTTTATTTTATAGTCCTAAGGATCAGAAGGTCATTGTTAGCACCAATGCTCGATTCTTAGAGGAAAACTATGTAATGAACCATAAACCCATAAGCAGAGCTATTCTAGAAGAACTGAGAGGTGAGACACCAAATACTTCAGTACCAACAGTACAACAGGATGTACCACCAGTAACTGCACAACGTGTCACAAATGTTGCACCACAACCGATAGTGCCTCGTCGTAGTGGGAGGGTTGTGATACAACCTGATAGATATATGTTCTTGGGAGAGTCGTCAGACTTTGTCCCTGAGGAACAAGATTATGATCCCTGTACCTACAATGAAGCACTCCAAGATAAAGATGCAGAGTCTTGGCAAAAAGCAATGATATCTGAAATAGAATCTATGGATTCTAATCAAGTCTGGGAGCTTGTAGAACCACCTATTGGTGTAAAAGCCATTGGATGCAAGTGGGTCTATAAGAGAAAAAGAGGATCAGACGGTAAGGTTGAAACCTTTAAAGCTCGGCTTGTTGCAAAAGGTTTTACTCAAAGAGAGGGTATTGATTATGAGGAAACCTTTTCGCCAGTAGCCATGCTTAAGTCTATCCAGATTCTTTTATCTATTGCAGCTCATCTTGATTATGAGATTTGGCAAATGGATGTCAAGACAGCTTTCCTTAATGGAAGTCTTGAGGAAGACATCTATATGCAGCAACCAGACGGGTTCATTGAAAAGGGCCAAGAGCATCTTATTTGTAAGCTCAAGAAGTCCATTTATGGACTTAAGCAAGCTTCCAGATCTTGGAACATATGTTTTGATCAGGTGATAAAATCCTATGGATTTGATCAATGTCAAGATGAATCGTGTGTGTACAAAAAGTGTGACGGAAACGTAGTGGTATTCCTAGTACTTTACGTGGATGACATCTTGCTCATTGGAAACAATGTGAAGGTATTATCTAACGTAAGGGTATGGTTATCCAAACAGTTTGATATGAAGGACTTGGGAGAAGTAGGTCACATCCTTGGGATCAAAGTTCTACGAGATCGCAAGAAAAGAATGTTGGGCTTGTCTCAAGCTTCCTATATCGATACTATACTAACTCGTTTTAGCATGCAAAATTCTAAGAAAGGTTTCTTACCTTTTAGGCATGGAATTGCTCTATCAAAGGAGCAGTGTCCGAGGACACCTAAAGAGATAGAGAACATGAAAGCAGTTCCTTATGCTTCAGCAGTAGGAAGCTTAATGTATGCAATGCTATGTATGAGACCAGATATCTGCTTTGCCGTTGGCATGGTTAGCAGATATCAGTCTAACCCAGGATAAGAGCACTGGACTGCCGTAAAGCATATTTTGAAGTACCTGAAAAGGACTAAAGATTACATGCTAGTTTACCAGGCAGATAGTTTAGTTGCCTTGGGGTATACAGACTCAGATTTTCAGTCAGATAGGGATTCCAGGAAATCAACCTCAGGTTATGTATTTACTTTGGGAGGTGGAGCCACTATATGGAGGAGTATCAAGCAAAAATGTATTGCTGATTCTACCATGGAAGCCGAGTATGTGGCAGCCTCTGAGGCAGCCAAAGAAGCGGTTTGGCTCAGAAATTTCCTATTGGACTAGGATGTGGTACCTAATTTGCCTAAGGCTATTACACTTTATTGTGATAATAGTGGTGCAGTTGCAAATTCGAAGGAACCACGAGCCCATAAGGCAAGTAAACACATTGAGCGCAAGTACCACCTGATACGAGATTTCGTAAAGAAAGGAAAAGTTGCTGTGATCAAGATAGCATCAGCAGACAACCTAGCTGATCCCTTCACTAAGAGCTTACCAGCTAAGGCTTTTGATAGTCATGTTGAGGGAATGGGAGTCAGATGCGTAGCAGCATGGCTTTAAGTATAAGTGGGAGATTTGTAACAGTATACTGAAAAGCAATGCTTTGAGTATAAGTGGGAGATTGTTAGGGTTATATACTGAAAGCATCACTTTTGTATTAACTTTATTTCCTTATTTTTTTTTGAATGAGAATCATATGGGCATATGTTTGCATATTGTGTTTATTATAATATCAATGCAAGTGTCTGATATTCTATAAGGTTGATAATATGGTGTGAGGTGTCATACAGAAGATCATATTATCCGTTCCCTATGGAATATATAAATAGTTCACAACCTAGACGGACTTGGACAATCCATTGGAAAGGTTGTAGTGTAATCTGGTATTAGTCTGTCTTGACTATAGGTTTACACTAGTACACTTTGTGTGTATTGAACAGGACCACTTGAGGTTGTTCTCTTTGTACTGACTACAAAAGAGAACAAACACCTCTGTTATTATGGATGCTTATGCTCTTAATCCAGATATAATAACAGACATGTATATGCAGTGTGCATTACTTTGACTCATAAAAGAGTGAGATTCATTATGGATCAACAACCTCTATGAATTGGGTAATAGCATTGTATGTATGATGGGCTGTTGATTGTAAAAGGAATCCATGTCCCGATACGTTGGGTTGATGATGTCCCCTTAAGGATCTCATAAGGATTGTCATGTAAACCCTGCAGGTGGATTACATCCGACATGACAAATAAAGTTGAGTGGTACTACTTAAGGATAAAAGATGTTGATCAATGTAGTTGTCAGTAACTTAATTTGATCGACGGACATTCGATATCTTAACATGGGGAGTTGAACGAGCATATAATAAAAGGAGCCCATAAATATAATTTGGGATTAGGAAGGTAGTGCAACAATAGCTCCTTAGTGGACCGAGCTATTGTTAATGGGCCTGGGTTGTGTGTTCGGGCTGAACACGGGATACCCAGATCCGTTAGGAGACCTAACCCTAATTTCTCCTCATGGTCCCTGCCGTAGCCTTATATATATCCTCTATTTCTCTGGCCGTTATTGACAATCAGAAATATAAGATTTTTTTCTCAAATCTCGTGATTCACGTAAGGAGAGAAAAAGAGGTCAGCCAAGGGAGAAAGGTTGGGAGATCGTCGCCCACACGACGTCCAACCCGAGGAAGGAATACGTGCAGAAGATCTTGGGGTCGCTGTCGTCTTCTTCTCACCGCAGGTATAATTGTGAACCCTAGTTTCCGCTGTATAGGGTTAGATCACCATTAAGCAATCTGTTTATCTTTAACGATCGATACGCACACCAATCCGTAGTCCTGGGATTCATCTCAGTTCCATCAGTTCTTCCAAGTGTTCTGGGAAGAAATTAAGGGAGAATTTATGGATGTAATGATGGAATTTTTTCACAATAACCTGAGGTTGGGGATGTTCAACTTTGCAGAAGTTGTGTTGATCTCCAAATGGGAGGATTCCAAGTGCGTTGGGGATTTTAGACCAATTAGCCTGATAAACTGCTCGGCTAAGATCATCACGAAGGTCCTAGCTATCCGCTTGGGTGGCATTATGGACAGTCTTATCAGTAGAACACAGACGGGATTCATTAAGGGCAGATGTATCCTAGACTGCGTGGCTACTGCTGAACAAGTTATACACCACTGCCACAAGAGCAACTCCAAGAACTTCCTCCTCAAGCTGGATTTTGAGAAGGCATACGACTCTGTGGACTGGGAATGTTTGATAGAGGCTCTCAAGGGGAGAGGCTTTGGGGACAAATGGATTAGTTGGATCAAACAATGTTTACATTCTAGCAAAACGGCAATTTTAGTGAATCGGAGACCCGGTCCTTCGTTCCCGTGCAAGAAGGGACTCCGTCAGGGGGACCTGCTGTCCCCACTTCTATTCACTATTGTAGCGGATATGCTCAGAGGAATGCTAGAAAACTATCAAAGAAAAGGGTGGATATCACCTGTGGCCAGCAGCAATGCTAATCAGGGATGCACGATCCTTCAATATGCTGACGACACCCTAATTTTTGGAAATGGTTCTAGAACGGAAACTACTTGCTTTAAAGGGGTCCTTTACTGCTTTGAAGCCTGGTCAGGCCTTAGAATTAATTTCCACAAGAGTGCGCTGATTCCTATTTCACTTTCAGAAGCTGAAACTCGGGAGCATGCCACCATTCTCAACTGTGCGATAGAAGAATTCCCAATCAAATATCTAGGGCCTGCGCTCCGTCCAAGGAGGCTCACTAAAGCTGACTGGTTGCCTATTATTGACAGGGTGGAGGACAGACTGTCCGGTTGGAAAGGCAAATCACTTTCTCTTGGGGGCAGAGTGGTACTCATCAACTCGGTATTATCCAATCTGCCCATATACTACATGTCCTTTTTTGAACTCCCAAAGTGGGTGATCCAAAGGATTGACCGTATTAGGAAAAGATTTCTATGGAAAGGTGCAGACTCAAATAAGGGAGGCTACCACCTTATTAAATGGAATATCGCTTGCATGAAAAAGAGGCACGGAGGGCTAGGAATCATTGACCTCAGAGATATGAATTTGGCACTCCTGGGAAAGTGGTGGTGGAAAGTGTTTCATCACGGCGGGGAAGGATGGCAGGACTTTATCCAACCTTACCTCCGAGGGAAAGGGACAAGAAGCTTAGGCTTTCGCGTAGGATCCAAAGTCTCCCGCTTCTGGAAAGGAGTTGCTAAAGCCAGCGGACCTTTCAACTCAGCAACTTCATCTTTGATCGGCAATGGTCGAACCACCAGATTTTGGTGGGACAAGTGGTGCGGTCGTCATACTCTTAAGGAAGATTTCCCAGAGTTGTTTGCTATAACGAATCGACCGAATATCTCGGTGGCGGAAACATGAAAAACAGGGGACTTGGAGACCGTCGTTCCAAGGAACTCTTTCTCCAAGTTTGCTACAGCAACTGCATGAACTACAAACGCACATAGTCCAATCTGGGGTGATATGTGCCCAAGGCCCAGATCACATGCGTTGGGGTCTCGAGAACAAAGGAGTGTTCTCGGTTAGATCACTTTACCACCGGATTCATTACCGAGGATGCAGGCCCAGCTGGGCAGCGGTACTATGGAAGACTAAAACACCTCTGAAGATTAGAGTCTTCCTCTGGCTTGTGCTCAACAATGCCATTCTCACTAGAGAGAACCTTGCCAAGAGGCAACCTCACATTGCGACCAATTGCGGGTTCTGCAACGTACACGTGGAAGATTTGAATCATTTGTTTCTTCACTGCACCAGAAGCAAGGCCATCATGATAGAGGTGCTGAGAGCACTAGGAACAAGTGACTATCCAAGAGACTATGAGGAACTGTGGGTCGGCTCCAGATTTGCATCATCCCGTCACGATATGAAAGATGCATGGTTTATTGCCATTGCGGCAACCACATGGGTGTTATGGCTAGATAGGAACAATTTTTATTTCCGTGCTTCATGTAATTCAATTTCTAGTAATCTTACTCATATCATGCATCTAATTTCCTTTTGGGCTACAGCGGCTGCTTCAGGAGCAAGAGGGAGAATTGCAAGGGTTTTCCAGGTGGATGATTTTGACGACGAGGAGATAGAGATCGGGCCAACTCTGGACTGATGAGTGGACACCCGCCTCACTACTACATATTTTGTATCAGGCCTTAGTATTTTGTATTTGTGTTTTGGTTGCCTTTAGGCTGGATGATGTAACCCACCCCCCAGGGTTTTGTTGGGGGTTATGTTTTATTTCCTGTACTGCACTTTTATTTTCCCGAGACTTCGGGGTTGTTTATTAATCACTTATTAATGAAACAGGGTGGCATTATTCCACCTTTTCCTCAAAAAAAAAAAAAAAAAACAAGTCACTCACCTCAAATGACAAAATCTGACAAGAAAAGTCTTTCTTTCGCGAAATCCAAGACCACCTCCTTAAATCTTCAAGAAATAATAAAACCTTTGTGTTGTGCAGCAAAAGACGGCTGCACTCCACTCTCATATATATATATATATATATATATATATATATATATATATATAGGCCGGAATAGGAGAATTAGGGTTTTAAACACATTTGCAAAATAACCCTTTTAAAGTATAACTTTACATAAATAAATCCTTATACTTGGAAATTTGATAAAACCAATTAGATTGATATTTAAAAGAAAAATAAACACTTCATTTCCAGCCAGCACTGTTTGCACGTGTTTTGCACAAAATAATTGAGATCGTTATGTTTCCACAAAATAATTTTGCCTTTTGAACTTCCCAAGAAAATGTTTGCACGTGTTTTGCACGCGTAAATATAAATTTTCAGAAAATATTTATTAAATCCCCAAAAATCATTTCAATTCATTTATAAATCTTTAAAAATAATATTTAAAAATACGGGGTACTACACTGATACCATCTGTAACGCCCTGAATTCCAAATAAGACCGAATTCGAAGTTCCACAGGATTTTTACACTTCACTTCGTACAATTTTGCAAGAAAATTTGAACTTTTTATCATACAACAGAGTCTTTACAATCATTTACACAGCGGAAGATAAAATGAAGTACAACAATGAAAATAATATACAACTTGCAACATTTTTAACATGTAATTAATCAACAGCATCGTATTAACTTTATATCTTCATGAAAATCAAACTCCTCAATAGTAAACTATGGGCACGTCAGTTACTAACAACTGACGAAAATGTTATACTCGGTCATCCTCTCTATGCCGGAAATATAACGATCTCAATACTTTAACAAACCTCAACTTGAATACAAATAAAGTGTTAAATGTGACTACATTAAATATGTAAGTGTATGCAATGCCTTAATGCCTAATGCAGATATTTTATACTAAGATGACACTAATGCATACTTGTTCGGATTCTATGCATCCCATACTACATAGGTCCGAGGGCAAGCACCTATGTACTCCACATTTAAGGGTTCGATCCCTCACCATGACAACTATCCAGTAATAAAGCAAGGTTTAGATCTTCCCACGAGTACGGATCCCAGTCTCGGAGTCCACCGCCGACTATTATAATAGACACCTCATCGTGCGAACATCCCGCAAGTGCCCCTCTAGCCCCAGTATACGTATATACATTGGAGTACGGCAAACTATTCGCCCGACTATGCATAGTCCCGAATTTAAAATAAAAGCTCGTCTCCCATGAAGCAACCACAGTCCCGGAATCCTCTGTCCGACTGGGTCTATAGTCCTGGAATCCTCCGCCCGACTATATAGAGTGCCCCACTTACGTTTACCCAGGTTTACTACATCTTCACTTAGTACCTAGTTCTTAAGTTCAAGACATGAATAAATTATCATACCTAAAGTTAGTCTTACCCCCTACGTATACTGGTACTCATACCCTTCAATAATCATGTATCAACTTAAATATTCTTATCTTCAACTTATTCACAATTTGATCAATGTCTTATCTTAACATTACTCATGATTCATTTATTCATTTACAATTCAAAATAAAACAATACTTCCTTTCATGAACATAGATTCATCACTTTAAGTCTCATTAGCAATTTAAGCTCATATAACAAATTCATATCACAACCCATATCAAGTATTTTTTACACCAAATAAGTGTATAATTTTCTTCAAGAGAAATCAATTTACACAACAATCTTTTACTCTTCTTTTAAAAGAAATAATTGTCACTCTTAAAAGAATAATTTTGAAGTTATCAACTCATTTTCTATCTCAAATCCTTTTTTAATTTATAAAAATATACATGAAAAATTATGAAACTAATTTTAATAAACTCTAAATATTTTTAGAGAAATATTAGAATTTTCCCTAAATTTTTATTGCATTTAAACTTCTCATTTTGATTAAAACAAAAAAAAAAAAATTGAAGCCACCGAGTTTCGAACCCAGGCTCACCCGCCAGCTACAGTAAAGCGCCTAAGACCCACTTCGCTAGCCAAATAGTCCATGTGGACTTGGCATCATAAAACCGAAACGAAAACCCCAAATACCCATCTTCGGTTTCGGATTTAATTAAAAGAAAACAAAATAAAATGTGTCTAACAAGTTTCGAACCCAAGACCTCCTATAAGCACAGCGATGGCCCTATGGCGCACCCACTAACCAAGAAGTCCATGTGCAATTACTAATTAGGAATCATATTATTGTAGTTTTGTTCATACGGTACATTAATTTGTTTATTTCACAAAACTTAAACATATGATCGATCTAAACTTTTTAATGGATTGAAATTTTCTCTTTCATACTGAGTTTACTTGAAATCAGTAATTCATGAATTTCCAACCTTATATTTTTGACATATTTCAAATTATTTCTTCTCTTTAATAAACAGGAATTTCATTTCTTCAATTTAATCAAAATGGCAACTTGAATCTCTTACAAACAATTTAAAATGATTCTATGTGTATCAATTTTACTTCACAAAAGTTCATTTTAACTAGAAGGGAAAATCTATAAGTTTCATACAATTACTCAACATGCACATTTGTTCATGGTAATAACTTATTGTTTCTTTTTTATTATTTTCAACTAACATGAAGACAATTAGTTTCTTACTCATACAAAATTTTACTACCATTCATAGTTCATACAATAGTATAGATTTGTTCTACATTTATTTCATCAAATTTATCTATACTGCTCATTTAACATACTAGCATGCATTTCTTATATTTAGAAAGCACAACATCACCCACATCACATCAATTTGATCTACATTAGTCATAAAGACCACCCACCTCTTATGAAGAATTGCAAACAAGATGATGGAACACAACTCCTAGCTCCAACAAGCCACCTAGTCCTTCTCCTCCTAGCAAGAGCACTCCAACAAGCAACAAGAACACTCCAACTCTCTTTCTTTTTCCTCTCTCTATCTAATTTGGTTTATTTTGGTGTGAAAAGAGAAGAAAACAAAAGTGTATTTACAGGACAAAAGAAGGGCTAAATTGTAAATTTCTCCCTCCTAATAATTACCACTTAACTCTATCTCTTCACTATCCTAACCCCCATAACCCCCAACCTCTCACATCCTAACCCCCATCCGGCCTCTCTCCATCTTCCAAACCGATCTCACTCTCTCTCCCTTATACACGTGCACGTGTTGTGCACTAGTGCACACACATACACAAAATTTAATACAATTTCTATAATTCTAAAATGTGTATTAAAAGTTGTTACATGTCATGTGTGAGTCCATGCACAACTAAAAATAGATTTTATTAATGGACTTGTCTTGTGGGCTTACTTTTTAATTAATTAATTAATTAGTCTAGTGGACTAGAATTCTTTCTTTGGTCCATGGGTTTAAAGAAAAGCTAAATAAAAAGACTTATGCATGCTAAAATAGTAAATGAGAGAAAGAAAATAGAGATGAAAGAATTCGCACGTGCATCATACGTGCAAAAATTGAAAAATGCATTTTTAATTAAAATAAAAATACGGGATGTTATAGGTCATCTCATTTTGAGTATGCAAAACATGTCAGAGATAAAATTAACTACATTCCTTTTCTCTATCCTATGCCTAAAAAAAATTCTTAGGTAGAACTACTACCTAAGAATGCAAATGATCACAAACAAGTCACCACTAACAAAGGTGGGGTCACCTACATTCAAATTTCACCACTTATGCCTTACATCGAACACCGAATGTGCATAACGAAGAATTCGAAAACTTACGCAATTCATCGAACAATTTATCTGCATAACATAAACCGAACCTTAACTTCAAACCATACACAACCCCTCTTCAATTCCTAACCTTAACCCTAACCCTACATTTAATTTAAAGTTAAAATATAATCCTAATCCTAATCCTAACCCTATCCAAATAACTTGTATGAGTCAAGTAAAAACATACCTTTATGTTGTCAAAAAATGAACGTAGTGGCTAGAGATTTGTTGGGGAATGTTAGAGATTCCGTCAAGTGAACTTGTCATCCAACAATTGAGGTGGAAGACGAAGATGAGAGCTAGGATTTTTGTTGAATGAGGAAGGAGATGAATAAGGGTTAGAAAGAGACTTGGTTAAATGATAGTATATGTTAGTGAATTCGGGTGAATAAAGTGGTGGCGGAGTAAACGCGCTGTTGGGAACAACGAGTTTAGCTTTTTTCCCATCGCTGTTGGGAATGACGAGTTAATTTGAATTTTTTTAAAACTAAACTCGCTGCTGGGAACAACGTGTTTCTAATAAAATTAGAATTAGACACGTCGTTTCCCAACGGCAATAGTTAAACAACTAAAGCCATTGGGAACGACGAGTTTAGTTGTTGAGTCTACGAGCGTAAATAGTTTGGCAACTGTCATCTTTTTGCAAATATTTTCAAAAAGTGGCATAAAAAAAATTCCCTGATTTTGGGGATCCATTTTAACATATTTTTTGGAATTTGCCATTTTAATTTAGGGTTTCATACAGTGTACTCCAACCAATCCCCATTATAGGGTTCCAAGTTTTTGTTTAAATTTTTTTCTCACAATAATATTTTTTAATGCATAATACAAATAGTTGAATATACAAATAATCCATCAATGCATACAAATATTTATGCATTTCAGTTTCTCTTTAATATAATTAATTGATCTATTTTATTATTTTAAAATTAAAATGAATTCGGAAGATATTGAATATTGGTATCATTTTGAAGATCTTCGTAAGAAATTAACAATGACACAATTATTATTTATAATAGCTAACTTAAAATGAAGTTTAAACGATAAAATCAAATCAAAACAAATAACAAATAAAAAAACAAATAACAAAACAAATAATTTTAATAAAAAGGTGGGGGCCCACAGGATGCGGCTGCAAAATGAAACTGCATATTTGCGGTTCCATTTGGCCAGTCGCCAAAAAATGGGATGGTGGGGCCCACAAATGGGGCTTGGCTAGAGGAGTTTTGTGAAAATTGCCGATCCATCCCCATTTTAGGGGAATGGTTGGAATGCTCTTAGCCTCTCAGGTTTCAGACCTTAAATCGGAAAAAGAAATGGATTTTATGCCGTTGGAGCCATTCATTGTAAACTAATGACTAACAGAAAGACTGTATGTATCATAATTTATTAACTTTTAAAATCACACCATCCATGCATAATCCAAATATGAAATTTGTAGAATAGTTACAGAAATTTCTGAGAAATGAATAGTCCTGAATTTATATGCTGAGAGGTAATTAAATTAACTCAGCTTTGGCATATAAATTTTGCATCCATATCATATCTCTCCTACACAAGAAATAAAGGCTGAAACTCCGACACAAGAAAGTAAGAGTGTCGTAAAGCTACAACCTTTAATACCGATATCTATGTATAGGTTGTCAAAGGAGGATCTTAGTAGAGTTTCTCTCTCTAAAATTTCTAGAGAGAGAAGCTCCCCATAACCCAAAAAGGAAAGAGGGAAAGGCAGTGTGATCGGATTGGGGAGGGGGAGGATTCCTCCTCCTCCTCTTCCTCCCACCTTCACCCCCGCCACTGAAATGATGGCGAGGGCGGCAACCAACAACGAGGAGTCTTGAGGTGGGTGGCTTGGATCTGTGGTGTTTAGCAGCGGATGGCATTGCGGGATGGGGTCGAGGGCGGATGTGTAACACCCCGAATTCCAAATAAGAACGAATTTGAAGTTCCACAGGATCTTTACACTTCTCTTCGTACAATTTTATAAGGAATTTAAAACTTTTATTACAATAGATTTTACATCATTGCAGCGGAATTATAATTTACAACATTTATACATGAATTGAATAATTACTTGAATATTTTTTTAAGCAGCAATCAATCTTTAGTCTTGTCATTCACTTTATCCTGCATAGAAACTGTGGGTACGTCAGTTGCATACAACTGACGCTAGGATATAATACATCAATTTCTCTTACTTAGAAAGCACACACTTGTCACAAAACAAACTAAGGGGGACTACCCTATTGATGTCGTGTGTGAATGTGCACTTAGTCCTTAATGCAGTTATTAATATTTACATGATACTAATGCGCACTTGTTTGGATTCTATGCATCCCATACTACATAGGTCCGAGGGCAAGCCCTTAATTGTTCTTCTTCTTGTAGGGTTCAATCCCTCGCCATGACTTAAACTACTACAGTAACTACGGTAAGTATCCTAGGTATTCTATAAGTTACGAGCCCACGTCCAGACATCCTGGAGAGAATCCCACGCACTGACACATGACTCATCATGCAGGCATCCTCTGGTCAATTCACCTCCGCCATGGACCATGGCACCACCCGTAGTCACCGAATACCCCACAAGCATCGCCATCGGGACGGTATCCGGGAGTAGTATCCACGTCCTAATCATGACGCATCATGAGGACATCCTGTGAACACTCTCACACCGCCAATCCAATGGCCCTTATACTCATGTTTTTCTCTTACTTTCATCACATCTCCACTATGTATCTAAATCCTTAGGTAATTGAATCATGAATAAAAATCAACACTCTAGAATTTAGCGTTACCCCTACGTCGGTCTTAAAATATCAATCATTATCCACGACCCAAACTTGGTCACAATTTATCACATTTCTCTTTTCAAAACTTTCATTCTTGCCAATGTGAGGACTTAGCTAAAATTATAGTCTAAATTCTCTTTTCATGTTCATTATACTTTTTCACAAATTTCACAATTGATCATGTTTCTTTTCAATCAATTTTCCATGTACAACTCGCATATTCTTAATCAACCTCAAATTAAATTCTACTCAATACTTTATAAGTCAAAAATCTCATTTTGTGATCTTCACAATTTTCTATGTTCAACAAAAATAATATCATCTTTAATTACAAAAGAATTATATTTTTTTTGAAGTTATATTAATCATTTTTCTCAAATTTTCTTCTAAACCTCATTATAATAAGTCAAAATGTTATAGAAAATTTTCCATAAAGTCGAGATATTTTTCTGATATTTCTAATAATTTTTCTCTATTTTTAAAAGACTTATAATCTCAAAATATAATATTTTATCAACAAAAAAAATCAAAATAAAAAAAAGTTGGCCGAAGCCAGGTTTCGAACCGTACACAACAGGCCACCCAGCTAAAGTAATGCTTTTAATGCACCACCGAAGACCAAAAAGTCCACAGCGACTTGCTATTTAAAGTGGGACTTAATTTATACTTAAGTCTCAGTGTTCGGATTTTGAGAAAAATCTGGTTTTCGTAAAAGAATGTTTTTGCCGAGACTCGAACCCAAGACCTCAGGCTTCGCTCGCTACAATAACGCTTTTAAAATGCACCCGATGACCAGTAGGTCCAAGGGACTCACCCGTAAAGAATTTTGATTAAAACACTTTTGTTTGTGACTGTACTGTTTCTAGATAATTTTATAAAAACTCGATTTTTTTCTCATTCGAATAGTTCTTATAAAAAAGTAGATTTTTCCTGAGTATAATTTCTAAAGAATACAATAGCTTACTTTTTTTCATAATTTTCATGGAATTCATTTTTAACACAAAAACTCTTTCTTCCTTAGTTAGTTTAATACATAGATCAAAATAAACTCATTTCGACATAAAACATTTGTTTCTACAAAAATCTTCTTATTAACAATTTTCCTCATTCTCATTGAGTTCAAATACAATTTTCTTTCTTTCATTCCTTACTAAGGATTTAATTGATCAATTTAGTCCTATTTTCCCAACTACATATTTTAAGAAACAATTAGGGCTAAATAAATCAAATTATCACGATCCTACTTGTATAAGGCACATGAACATATTTTTATCACAATTTCATCTATTTAACATTTCATGCCAATTAAATTAAATTCCATAATCCATCCATAATCACAATTTCCACATATTGTATCTTTCATTTCATGCATAGACAAGTTTCACAACAAATCATAATTCACCCATTTTAGCATGCAAATAAACTACCAATTCATCATACACATATTCACATACACATTCTATTTATTCTACTACTTTTTCATATATATTACTTTAGTGTTCTTTTCCTTAAACAAAAGCATGACAATTTCTTTCCTATTCATTTTAGCATGATCACAATTCAATCCTAGCATGGTAACTAAGGTAGAAGTTAACACAAATGAAAAGAACTCCTAGAAATCTCCTTGAACAATGAGCGATCCTTTTCCTCCTAGATTGTGCCTGAAGTTGCCTTCTCCTCCTTGTGCTTGGTGGAACCCGAAGCTCTCCTTGCTCCTTTGGTGAATGACCGGCCTCCACTTGAAAGGGACACACACACAAATGCACACTCAATCTTTTGTTCACAAACTCTCAATCTTTTTCTCACTTTTTGTTTGTTTGTTTCTTTCTCTTTTATCAATTTTCAAGTGTGTTGCATGAAGAAATGGAGGGCGTATTTATACATATTTTTGAGTGAAATGGAAGGCTAGGATGAACTAGATGGTTGTGGATTAGGGACAAGGATGAACTAGGGAGTTAAAGCAACTACCCATGAACTCAAAACCACACCTCTCCACTACACCAACTCACCCCTCTCTCTCTTGTCATTTCCGGCCTACCCCATGCTCCACCCAAGACACGTGCCAGTGCAATGCACGTGTCACACAACACACTCCTAGTTACTAGTTGTACATAATTATTTAATTAATTGTCTACAAAACTAGTCTACACTACAAGTTATGACAATTAAAAGATAATTAAACTAGTGGCTCAAATTAGTGGGCTTTAGAACCCATGGGCTATTAATTAAAATAATTAATTAATTAGTGTGGGCTAAGAATAAACAATTAGGCCTAGAATTTAAATAGGCTTTTAAAATAAAAAAGAGAAGGATTAAAATATTTGTTCATGATATGAAAATAAATAATTTTCTAGCACATGAATTTGTACGTGCAAAACACGTAAAAATCAACAAACTCTTATTTAATTATAATTAAAAATTCAGGATGTTACAACACTCCCTGCTTAGAAATATTCCGTCCTCGGAACTATGCTTAAATAGTGAGAAAACAGAACATAACAAGAAGAAAAGAAAAGAAAAGAAGAGAAAAGAAGATACAAATCAAACAAAGAGCTCAGGATGATCCTTCAACATCCTCTCCTCGGATTCCCAAGTAGCCTCTTCAACCAACTGGTTTTTCCAGACTAATTTGACCATCGGTATCATCTTGTTCCTCAAGACTTTCTCCGGACGATCCACAATCTCAACCGGTAACTCAATGTAACTCAGATCCAACTGTAAACCCTCCGGCACTTCGGGCAAATGGTGACTCGGATCTGGAATGTAACCTCTCAGCATAGACACATGGAAGACATTGTGCACCTAAGACAACTCTTCTAGTAACTCCAACCGGTAAGCAGTTTTCCCAATCCGCTTCAATATCTTGTACGGGCCTATGAACCTTGGGGCTAACTTTCCACCTCTGCCAAAGCAAATCACACCTTTACTAGGTGATACATTCAGAAAAACAAAGTCACCAACCTCGAACTCAAGGTCCCTCCACCAGTTTTCTGCATAGCTCTTCTGCCTACTCTGAGCATCCACCAACATCTTCCTGATAAAAACAATCTTTTCAGAGGTTTTCTGTACGACCTCAGGACCAAACATCTGCCGCTCCCCAACTTCAAACCAGCAGACAGTTGTTCTGCACTTCCTGCCATACAGAGCTTCATATGGTGCCATCCCGATACCAGTCTGAAAACTGTTGTTGTAGGCAAACTCTACAAGAGCCAGATGCCTTTTCCAACTGCCTCCAAAATCTTGAAAAACAGCACCGAAGCATATCCTCCAGAACCCGATTGACTCTCTCAGTCTGTCCATCAGCCTGAGGATGGAAGGTAGTGCTGAAATCCGTCTTAGTACCCAAAGCTGTCTGAAGACTCCTCCAGAAATGCAAAGTAAATTGCGCATCTCGATCAGACACAATGGTCAACGAAACACCATGAAGCCTGACGATCTCTCCAACATACAGCTCGGCTAACTTGTCCATAGCCGAAGTGAGTTTCATTGCCAAGAAGTGAGCTGATTTAGTTAGGCGATCGACTATGACCCAAATCGCATCATCACCCTTCGAACTCTTGGGTAAATCCATGATGAAATTGAAGCTGATGTTATCCCATTTCCACTTCGGAATAGGTAACGGTTGCAATAAACCTCCGGGCTTCTGATTCTCGGATTTGACCTGTTGACAGATCCCACACTTTGCCACAAACTCAGCCACATTCCGCTTCAAACCTAACCACCAGAAATATTGCTTGATGTCTTTATACATCTTGGTACTCCCAGGATGTACAGACAAAAAAGTAGCATGTGCCTCCTGAAGAATACTCTCTCTCAATTCTGCTTGATCCAGAACACAGCCTCTCTCCAAACCATAACACCTCATCCCTGATCTGAAACTCTGACAACCTGCCAGCACCAACCTGCTCTTTCATCTTCTGAATCTCTGCATCTTTCTTCTGACTTGCTATAATCCTCTCATTCAGCATAGGCTGAAGCCTCAACTGAGCTAAAGATGATCCCAAGCCTTGCACCACAACTTCAATACCAGTCCAATCCAACTCATCTGCAAGATGCCTCTGAGTTGTAATCAAACTAGCCAAACTGCTCTTATGGCTAAGTGCATCAGGAACAACATTATCCTTCCCCGGATAGTACTTAATCTCTGGACAAATGTCCTCAAGTACCTCCACCCATCGGGACCCATGAATGGAGTGGATGACAGCCATGTGTTCAGAGTCTTTTGATTCGTATGGCCTCTCTTGACGCTTATTAGTCCCCGGGGCAGAGGGTTTTCGGTGTCGTTGTCTTTCTGAACGATGTTGGAGATATAGCCCCTACGAATTAGGGCTTCCAATTCTTCTTTAAGGGATTGACAATTGTCAGTAGTGTGTCCATGATCTCTATGAAATACGCACCACTTATTTTTGTCTCTTCTCCTGCTAGACGTTGACATCGTAGAAGGAGGACAGATTATTCCGTCCTTCTCAACTTTCATGAGAATGGCTGATACGCTTGCATTGAGATGAGTGAACTTGTCGAAGCGTGGCGTTAGAGTTGGATGACGTTGACTTGCACCGTTTTTCTGAAATTTCCTAAGTTCTTCCTCGCTTGTATTCTTCCATTTTATCCCGGAAGATGAATCATTCTTACCTTGAGGATAAAGAGCTTCCTCGACCCTGATATACTTATCACTCCTTATCAGGAGCTCAGTGAAACTTTTGGGTGGCTTTTTTGCGATGGAGGTTTTCAGATCTTTGTTAGTGACGTTGTGGCGGAGAGCTGCAGCTGCTACTGAAGTGTTCAAGGAGCAAATCGACCTTGCTTCAGTTGTAAAGCATTTGACAAAGTCTTTCAACGGTTCTCCATCTATCTGCTTCAGTTCTAAGAGAGAGACACTGGTCTTTTTAGCTCTTCGGCTAGTAACGAAGTGTGCGATGAAGAGTTCTTCAAGCTGATCAAAGGAAAATATGGATTCGGGAGTCAGACGTAAATACCATTCCCATGCTGATCCTTTCAGTGTTGCAAAAAATGCCCGACAATGAGTGCATCGGTGGCGTTATAGACCATCATGAGTGTTTTAAAGCTCTTGATATGGTCTGTCGGGTCTGATTCCCCATTATAAAATTTGAATTGAAAAGCCTTGAAGCCCCTTGGGATGGGTGCATCGAGGATAGCTCTGCTGAAAGGAGGTCGGCTAGGGCGGTAGGCCCTGCTGGAGTGGTTTCTCTCACTCTTCATATGTTCTAGACGATTCTCTACTTCTTGGATATGGTAAAGGACTTGGTCATCCTTTTTTTGGGATCCAGTTGAGTCGGTGGATTCTTCGTTAGGGGGAGGCCCAGATCTTAACTCCCTTGGATAGCATGGAGGATGTCGTGCTTGAATTTATCCAATTCGGCTCTAGTGACTGGGGCATTTTGTCGTCTTTTCTGCACAGGAAGCCTTCAATTTTTGTGAGTTGGGCTCCTCATTGTTGGATGCCCCCTATGAGAGGAGGATTGCCTTGATCTTTGTCTAGAAAGCTGGTTTCTTTGATTCACCTGATGTCACGAACGGGAGGCTTCAGATCGGGCGCGCCTCTCGTCCAACCTGATTCGCAGGTTAGTTTCTGGTTGCCTGTTACTGATGATCTGGCAGAGATCTTTAGACCCCCGTGGACCTCGTGAGGCCATTGAATCAGTTAAGGCATTATGGACTGATATGCGGTCGTACAGAGGATGTTGTTCATGCTGGGAGCCCCCTAGTGTCTCTCCGTTGGAAGGAGCGTGATTAGGCTGCCGGGGTGACTGCTGAGGAGGAATCTGATCATCCATAAGAGGAGCTGGTTGACGAAGAGAGGAAGTGCGATGGCTGGAGGCCGTCCCTTTACCTCTTAGTCTTGGTGGCATGGAGAAAAGCCTGACTTGTATAGTTTTTTCCACAGACGGCACCAATCTGTGGCTGCTTATTTCAGTGTGGGAGCAAATAGATAGTGAGTTAGGCAGCGTTTGGATAGGTTTATAACTTAGTTTTCAGTTTTTTTTTAAAAAAAACAAAGCAAAACCTGTTTTTATAACCCTCATTTCAGAAAGGGGGTTTCCAAAAGTTTGGGTCAAAGCTCATTTTAAACACTCATTTTCGAAAGCAGCCAAAAGATTATTTCCCAAACCAGTTCTCTCTCTACACAAGCGCTCCTTCTTTAGTCCCTTCAACTCTCTCCTTTACTCACTTCAACGCTCCTGTCTTTCTCCCTTCTCGACAACAACGCTCATCTCGTTCTCCCCAAATCTACCCAAAACCATTTGCAAAATCAACGAATTTGGACATCATCTTCACCAAATCTACTCCACCGTAACATTGCGTTGTCCGGTGAGAGCATACAGCCGTAGAGTAGGTCAGATTTGGTGCCCCCTACATCGATCTAGGGTTGATGGTTTGTGAGACCCGATCTGCTTACAAGAGAAGGTGTATTCGAATCAAACGACGACTGAAGCTTGAATCTGTTGGAGACAACTTCTCTAATCTTCAAACCAAGCAAACCAAAGTATGATTTAATTGGAACCCATTTTTTTCCACCTTACAAGGCTATGGTTTCGGGTTTTGAGGAGGTATTCCAGATCCGTGCAAAATGGGCTTTTGTTTTTTTGTTTTTTTATGGTCTGATTTGAGGGATTAATAAAGAATTTGCCTGAGATGAATTTGGAGATGATGGCTTCTGATCCTATATAACTACACTGCTAATTATTGGCTTTCCAAATTGAATTATTGGATTAAAGAATGTTCATTTTGTTCCTGTGAAAAAAAGTTTCTGTGAAACATTGTCACAAAAAGTCATCATCTACAAATTTGCTGACTTCCAAAAATAAGTTCGGTTCATTCTTGTAGTGCAGCAATTTATCATTGTTGTTTTTTATTTACTGTTTTTGTTCCTAATATAGATGACTAGTAAGGGGAAGGAGATGGAGATTTTGGCTTATGGAATACAATTGTTGAGCGGGTATTTGTGCATCTGATGGAGGAGGAGGTAGACCGAAATAGTCTGAAAAGTTCGACATTTGAAGCCAAAGTTTAGCAACAATTTGTTACAAATATAAAATACATGTGTAATCGTACATTCACGGTTAGAAAATTAAAGAACAAACATTCCAGACTTAGGATTAAATGGAGGGAGTTTGAGACTTTGAAGAACTAGAGTGGTTTGGGTTGGGATGAAGAGAACCAAACAATCAATTGCGAGAAGAAAGTTTGGGACACATATGTTAAGGTTCATATATATCTTTATTTTTATAATAGTGTGTGATTCTCATCTTATTATACTTATCCATCACTTTACTACTTGTAAATTAACAACACAAAATTTTTGATTAGGCGCACCCTGGGGCAAAAGTATTTCGGTCGAAGGTATTGGCAAATTATGATGCTTTGACCAAAATTTTTCAGGGGTCTACTGCCCAGGGCGTACTTTCTAGGGCTTCAATACAAAAGGTGTATGACTTTGATGAGGAACGAAGGGTCAGTTATGAGTTTGCCCACCCCAATGTACCATATGTAGATGTGGATGATGAGGATGATGATGATGCACCGAGAGGTTCAAGGTCTCGCAAGAGGCGATCTGGTGCGTCAAGTGGTTGAGCAAGAAAAAGCTCGAAGGCAGAGAGAGTGGATATGGCTATTGATGCGATTACCTCTACTAATGTGGCAAAAACTGAAGTGTATGGAAGAAAATGGCCGAACAAAGTAATTCCTCGGATGTAGAAGATCCTTTCTCCATTGATGTGTGCATAGATATAATTAATACGATGAGTGGGCTTGATTACAAACAGGTTGGGAAGGCAGTTGAGTTGTTAGTTGAAAGCCCTGGATGGCGTTGTGCCTTCATTCGTATGAACCCGGAGGTTAGGCGTATGTGGCTGAAGAGTCTTGTGGACTAGGGATCTCATTTGTTTGAGTGGATCCATCACTTTGTAATGGTTATTTGTTTAACAATTTATTAATATTTATGTATGAGTTAGTTTGTAGTCTGAATATTTTATGGCACAATGTGGTGGATTTTTAATTGTAACGTTTTAATTTTAAATGCATTTGCTATTACTAGCTGTTGTTGTGTTTTTTTTGTGGCTTTAACAATGTTAGATAACATAAGATGTTAGGGTAATTCTCTATATAACCTCCACTATTGTCGTAGTATTAAAACTTGAACTTACTTTATGCAAATGAATTCTACTTTTTCAGAGTGAAGTACTATTGCAAGTGCTACCATACTGATGGACACGCTAGATGATGATAGTGACGGATTTAATGACTTGTTGACACTCCAGTTCCTAGAGGCCATCTCCGAAAAAAATCCACAATTCACTTCTAAACTAACAAGACGTGAATATTTGCAAGAAATCCTAGATGGTCCCCTGAATAAGTGTCATCGCATATTCCGTATGAATCAAGATTGTTTTTTGGCTTTGTGTGAATTTCTGAAAAATGGCAACTACCTCGAGGAGATGCACGAGGAACCCAACATAGACACGTGTCTATTGAAGAAAATGTTGCCATTTTTTTGTACATTGTCGGTCATAGTCATAGAATGAGAGGGGCTGCTGATCAGTTTCAACACTCAATAGAAACAATCGATCGACATTTTACAAGTGTGTTGAAAGGTTTGGCAAGAGCAGCAACAGTTCTCATTACTCCTCCAAACACAACACGTATACATGAAAGGATCACTAGTTCTACGGACTTTTATCCATGGTTTAAGGTATTTTGTTAGCTCCATGATTACTAACATATTATTGTAATATTTCAAAGTTTACTAAAGTTCTAGATTTCAAATTCATTAATGTAGGGAGCTATCGGTGCTGTTGATGGCACATTAATCGATGCTTGGGTACCTGCTAGTCGACACAATGCTTGTCGTGGACGAAAGGGAAATATAACTCAAAATATGCTGGCCGCTTGTGATTTTGATATGATGTTCACATTTGTTTATGCGGGATGGGAAGGAAGTGCTAACGACTCCCGTGTAATACAAAGTGCATAAACACAAGGATTGTTGCAAATCCCTCCCGATGATAAATATTATTTGGTAGATTGTGGTTATACGAATATGCCCGTCTTTTTAGCTCCCTACCGTGGTGAGCCATATCACTTGCAAGACTTTCAAGGGGTCAATCATGCACCGACCCAATATAGGCAACATTTTAACAAAATGCATGCAAGGCTATGAAATGTCATTGAAAGAACCTTTGGTGTATTCAAAAAAAGGTTTCCCGTCTTCAAGTATATGACAAACTACTTGCCAACAAGACAGGTTCTAATGGTAACAGCTTGTTGCGCACTTCATAATTTTATACGTAGATATTCAGTGGACGATACATTTTTTTCGAATTTTGTAGATGAAGAATTAATTCATCATCAACAAAATGAAGATAATGCATCCACATCTCAAGGGTTGGATTTTTCATCTTCCCAATTGAATCGTATGAGTAGGAAAAGAGATCAAATTGCTACGGCAATGTGGAATGCGAGACATTAATGTAATGATAAATTTGGAGAATCAATGTAGTGTGCAGCTTCATTGTACCATTCCAATATATGGTTATAAGTGCATTTGTTCCTTTTGTTTCTCATCTACTTTATGATCAGGCATTAAGTTGATTTAAATATGATGGTCATGATAATGATCACTAGCTAGTTAGATACATGAATTGTTTATGTGCATTACAATGATACTTCATTATTTGTTGGTAGAAGCTTACTGTGAATTCACTTGACCATTTTTTGATGTTCAGGCATTGTACATGGATGCAGTTTTGTTACATATGATGGTCAAGTAGATGGAATGGAGTTGGATATAACAGGAAGTACTTGTTTTAAATTTTAATTCAGCACAAAGTCTATTTCATTTCGAATCCTTTAGGCAATGATGAAATACACAAATTATATAATTTTTGAATGTGTGTCCCTCCTTCTACCTGGTTTTGTTGTATACTGGTGAATAGGAAAAAAGAAAGGATCCATAGTGATGGCTTCCCAAATTTCATTCTTGTATGATATATTCATACCATAGGGGAGGCTTCTGATGCTTCTAATTTTTTGGTTTTATGATGCTTGTGAGGGACTTTAACTCAGGATGGTTGTGATGGCTTCTGATGGTTGTGATGCCTTCTGATACTTGGGCAAAACCAGTTTGTGAAATACAAAAGTAACCAAAAGGATTTTTAATACACTATACAGAAGCCATTATCTGAAAAATCTGGAGATGATGTATTCTGATCCTATATAAATAAACTGAATCTTTTTTTGGTCAGTCTAGGCAATGATGAAATGTACAAATTATTTTTTGAATGCGTGTCCCCCCCTTCTGTCTGGTTTTGTTGTGTACTGGTGAATACAAATGAACAGCTGCAGTGAATATCCATGGAAATGAACAAATTTGAGGATGATTTGTGGTTTCTGTCATGGTTTATGTGAAGTCAGAGAGGTTTTTATGTGGACTATTCCTGCTGAGCTGAGTGTATGCTTTTGGAATTTAACTATGGGTGGCGGAGGGGGTGGACACATGATTAGAACTAGTTGGCATGGCATAATAATGTGTGTTCTATACAAATGTGTTCTGAGCCTATGACTAATTCAATCCATTAAAATGTATTTGGTTCAGTTGGATGCATACATACAAAACCATGAATATCTGATATGCATTAGTTAGCTCTGTAATGCATATTTTATCATATATGATCAAATATGCATAAAGATGTGCATGTTTATTTATTTCATTTGAGGAACACCTGCAAATATTAAGAAAAAAGTTTGTTACAAATCCTCCATTTGAAACAGAAGAAGATTTACTGATGTGCCTCTTAAGGGTTTACTGATGTGCCTTTTATGAATCTGGAGATATTTTTTTGCTTTCCAAATTTTTTGGTTGTCCATATTTATGGTATATGAAGCAAACTTTTTTGCTGTCCAAACCTGGAGATGATTTTTTTGGGGGATTAAGGGAGAAAGAAGAAAATTTTGTTGGCTGCCCAAATTTTGGGGATCCTTTGATGGCTTCTCATGGTTCTTTATAATTTCTGATGCTTCTGATGCCTTCTGAAGCTTGTGATGGTTAATGATGGCCTCTGATGCTTTATAAGGGAACACTTTGGTAAAGTTTCATTATGTTTTTTATTAACCTATAATTTTGTTACTATGAAAATTACCTTCCTGTTACCATGTACATATTCTGATGGGTGTTGATGCTTGGTGAGGTTCAAGGATCACAGAGATAGCGCTAAGTGCATTGAGCTCATCAATGGAAGATGGTACATATTTACCCTACTTTAAAATATCTTTATTGTAGACCTGCAGTCAAACCCTAAGTTATATTTTACCTTTTGCAAATCTATATAGTTTTCATCTTTTCATGATAATGACATTGTTGTTTATAATGCATCGACCATTTCATACTTCAATATTTCCATACTGATTGTGGGATATGTCATGGGTTTTGATGTTTTGTTTCCATGGTCTTCTTCATGTTTGCAGGTCGTACTTGGATGCTCATGCAGTACACTTGGATGCATGCAGTGCACTTAGATTAGAATGTGTGTTTGGATGGGTTTTGTTTCCAACATTTTACCATTTTTTGATGATCAGGCAGTGCACTTGGATGCAGTGTTAATACCTATGATGATTAGAAGAATGAATGGAGTTATCTCATAACAGGAAGTGCTTTATTTAAATTTTAATTCACCCCGAAGTCTTTTTAATTTCTGTTGATCTAGGCAATGATGAACTACACTAATTAAGATTAGAATGTGTGTTTGCTCACATATCCCTGGTTTAGCAATTTGCTGCATTTTCTGAATTTCCTGAGCTGATCATGCAGTGATGTTTTTTCAAAATTTATGCATTTGTTGTCAATCTCAATCTCTTTCTAGCTGCTGCTGCTTCTCCATATACTTCTCCTTCAGATAGAGTGATGGTTGAATAGCATCACTTTGTGATTCTATAATTCATTCCCTTATTATGATGGTTGAATAGTATCAGCTTCTCTACTTATATTGGTTGCTTCTCCTTCTACTGCTGCTGCTTTTCATTGATTATTTGATTTGCAACAGAGATTGCTCAACTGCGCAACTGAAGAGTTCCCTATATATTTGAAGGATTGTGTATTTATGCAATTGAACTGATACTTGATTATTTAATATATTGATGCTTGATTATTTTGCATTTGAACAAGTTGCCCTAGACATTGCAATGCAGCCCTAATCTACTTAGTGTGTTCTGAGCCTACTTGTCTACTAAGTTTTGAAAGAAAAAAAATTGGTTTGAGGTATTAGTTGTGAAATCATGCCCTCTGTTGATATATATATATATATATATATATATATATATATATATATATATATATATATATATATATATATATTTGATGGCCCTGGATACAGACAAGGAGTATTCAGCTTCATCAGGGAAAGAAGTATAAGGAGCAGGAGAAGCCACAACAACTGCTGGGGAGGAGCTTGAGAAGCAGCAGCAGCAGGAGACGAAGTATAAGCAGCAGTAGCAGCATGCGTGTGTGATATATTGGAGTTGTAAAATATTTGGTAGTGTACAATTGGAAAGTCTAATTTGAAATTTGGAATTGAAAAAATATTTTTAATTATGAAATTGGAAAGTAAAAATATTCGGATGTGAACTTTCAGAATCGCTTTAAGAATTTTCATTATATTATATTCATATCATCTTTCATATTATCCTTTTGCAAATCACATATCAGTTTATGGAAGGTTCTTAATACAAGTCTGATACAAGATCGATAACTGGAACAAGCCTAGTGGCCATCAATTCATATGAACAAGCTTCAGGTATATCACATTAATACAACTCCTCATATTGATAAGATTTGCGCGATTCACTCTTTCTCAGGCTTCAGACGCAACCACGATATACTGCCCTGTTTCGCTTCGGCTGTTTATGTGACTTATAGACCAATATAAGTCATATTGGGTGTAATAAGTCAAGTTGGGTGTAATAGAGAAGATGGGCTTCTTGCTGGTCTACTTGTAGGACTGTGCTCTGTAACTGCAGAAAAAAAAAAACTTCAGAATAAAACAAATGCAAATTTATTAAACAAACGACTTTTATACTCAACATTTTCAAAAAATTGTTTGTGGAATTTTTTTTTGACCAAACGCCTTTTATACTCTCATTTTCAAAAAACTCTTTTCATAAATTTTTTTTACCAAACGCCTTTTATAATCTCATTTTCAAAAAACTCTTTTCATAAATTTTTTTTACCAAACGCCTTTTATAATCTCATTTTCAAAAAACTGTTTTCCAAAAACCTGTTTTAAAAAGACATTTTTAAAACAACAAACCAAACACAACCTTAATAATTGAAGGAAACTCCTAAAAGTCAAACCTGTGACCATGGCCGTTAAAGACGGTTATAGCTCCTGAGATTGAATCTGGATCGTTGATTGACCACTGTGATCTAAATTTGACAGTTGCTGATGCGGCCGATGAACCTGTAAAAAGCCTAAAACACAGGGGGTGGCTCCAGTGACAGACCCTTCGACGCTCAAGTCAGAACCAGAAAGAGAGAGAGTATGAGAGTGAAAACTGGAAAATTGTTGATTACCTTCTGACTGTATAGGGGGATGGATATTTATAGGCCTGAGAGACATTTCAAGAGATTGATTTGTGTCAGTTGGATTGATTTAACTACCTTATCTCTTTCATGTCTCTCGCCCGCAAGAGATAAGATATCCTTGTTAGGGGATAAGAGATTTGACTCCTAGACTACATAGGCTGGGTGTCTCTCCTAGTGGGCCTAGTCTGTCACTTTTTATAGGCTTGGGAGAAGCCCATGTCTTGGAGTGGGTCCAGACCTATAAAATAGGCTTGTGATGGCTAATCTGCCTGTAGATGCTTTGAGATTTGTGCAGAAATTGTACGGCTCTGATCTGCTGCGATTTTTACCATCATCAATTGCATTGCTATAACTCCTTAAGCATGTGATATGAATGTACTGTATATTTGCATAGTCGTTTGTCTACGCATGAATGCTTGCACACAGCCTACCAATGAAAATACATTTTAAGCATTAAATTTTAAAGTCCAACTACATAGACGTGAGAACTATTACATCAGATTCTACAATTTGATGTTTATAAGTGCACTAGATTTGCCCGTGGGCACGTGCCTACTGCACGTATTCGGAACGATACAACATATGAAAGTCTTGTAAATAGTAAAATAACAATTATGTAGCTCAAGTTTAAATAGTAAAACAATAATTAGTTGTCAATAAAAGTCCATGTTTCCATTAGTATATGTTGAAAAGTAGTTATAAATGGGGGTGTAAAATCCAACTTCTTAGAACTTTGAGTGGGGAAAATGATGAAATTTAAATGTTGATAAGATATTTGCTATTTTCAATGTAACATGAGTAATAAAAAAATGCATACAAAATTTGAAAATTTACAAACCTGAAATCTAAAAATATAAATTTATGAGTAAATAGAGAGAGAAGACATGGAGAGAGGAGAGAGGAGAGAGGAGAGAGGAGAGAGCATGGACGCCTTGGAACAAGAGCAGATCTTATGCTCAGGTTCTCATGGCGGCTACCCCCCATCATTACCCCCCTCGAATCCCACGCCCACGTCATTTACACCCTGCCCCTTCCCCTTCTCTACCAAGACTTCCACCAAAACCCTTCCCAAACCGCCATTCCTCATACCAATACCGCTCCACCCCTCCCTCGAAGCTACACCAGAATCATCGCCGGAACAAGATGGAAGTCAGATGCATGCGATGCGGCGATATGGGTCATCATGCGGTGGACTGCCGGAAGAGCGGCATACACTGCTTCAACTGTAAAAAGGTGGGGCACCGTGCCAGAGACTGCCCCCTCTTTAATAGGAGAGAATCCATGGCCGTTGAACTCCAACACAACTCCGAGATTGCTGCCGCACTCCCGGCACTACATGCAAGCGCCTTTCTCCACCTCATCAACCCCAGATCTAAACCTGATGCTGCAACAGTGGAGAGCGCCCTGAACTTCGCCTGGAGACGACAAGGGGGCTGGTGGGTAGTAAAGAAAGTCTCTGAGGGGGTGTTCCATGTGCAGTTCCCATCAGAAGAAGACGCTAAGCGTGCCATCTCGGAGGGGATGTTCAGCTTCTCAGGGTTTAATGCAACATTTTCACCATGGTCGATGGACTTTGGGGCGAAGATGAAGCCTAAGCCTTGCTTCATCTGGATCAATGTCCCTCTCTTGCCGTTTCACATGTGGAACCATAGTTCAGTAGAGCAAATTATCTGCCCCTTCGGCAAGCTCGTTACTTTGAGCGGGGATATGAAAGCAACAGCTACGAGGGACCAAGCTCTGGTCTTAATCGAAGTAGAGGACGTCGGCCACATTCCCAAAAATTTGATGATCCACTACCAAGTGCCTTGGACCAAAGAGCTGCAAATACATGAAGTGCCCGTCCTCATCTATGGCAGTCCCATCCCTACCGCCGACGTGGCCAGTGGTAAGATTAATCTCTTTTCGCAACAGCAGGGGTCCTCAACTACTTTCTGGCGCCGGAGAGAATCTCCGCCGGTGCATAATCCTGATCCGCCGGTGAGTAATCCTGTTCCACCTCAGCCGCAAATCTCGCTGCCTAATCAGGGTGTGATTGGAGATCCCAAAGGGAAAGCAAAGATCACGGAAGCAGTTGATTCAGTTCAGGATATGGCGGCGCAGTTTCAGGCCCCACCAAATCCTTCTTTTTTTGCCAAGCAATTTTTAAATATCTCAGGTATGGCTGATTCGAGTCTTAAGATTCCAAATGTGGTCCCGAATGCTGCGATTCCTGTGGAGCCGACTTTGCCAACAATTCCGCCACCTATTATTGTAGTCAACTCAGATTCACCCAAAGACAATTTGAATATACCCTCAGAAGCTTCTCAGATTCAACCCCACAGCTCTGCGAATTCTCATGACATCGTTGCAGAAGAGCAGCTATGCCATTTGACCTGGGAAGGCAAGCCTGTCAGTATCCCCCAATCTCTCTTTGCTCAAATCAAACCAGCAATTGAGCACGCCATTGATGCGGCGGTAGGCAAGCAGGACTCCAAGTCCGAGGGTACTCAGCAGTTACACTTCAACTCCGGAGCAGTTGGTGCAGCAACTTCTACCTTCCGTACCAGGTCACTCATTCCTCGGCGTCAAGCTGCCACCTCCTTCACAGATTCTGTTCCGCCTGGCATCGATGAGGGTACTAGCAAGCGTCGTAAACGTATCCGCTCGGCTACTAGGTTGCCAACCACCAGGCCATTCCTTCAGCATCTGCGCGCCTCTGCTAAGAGTGCGTCCCTCCGCAAAGCGTCAGGTACATCCTCTTCGAAGAACTCATTTAATTCAGGTCAAAATCCTTTCGATTTTCTCTCGAATGATGATCTTCTTGAAGTTGCGGAATCGGTGGGAGTGGCGGCTGCAGGGCCACATCCACTCACCAAGCTCAAGCAAGTTGCAGAGGTTGCAGTTGATCACCCTGATCAACAGCAACATCTCAAGTAGAGCTTGAGGCTGTTGCATGTCTATGATTTTATCGTGCTTTTTGCTGTGCATTATCATTTTCAATGAAGATAGGAAGCTGGAATGTAAGGGGATTAGGCAACCCCTATAAGTGTGCCTTAGTTAAAGACGGTCTGTGAAATGCTAGTATAGATGTGGTATGTCTCCAAGAGACCAAACTCTCTGCTCCTACCCCTAGAAAGCTGTCTTCAATTGGAGGCAATTATATTAACTCCTGGAGATCCCTCGATGCGGATGATAGTCGTGGGGGCATTCTTATTGGATGGAATGACAACCTTTTTGATTGTATTTATTGTGCCGTTGACGTTTTTTCTATCTCCGTCTCCTTCCGCACCAAGGCTTCAGGAGTTCAATGGTCACTCACCTCAGTTTATGCTCCCTTTGAGCTTTATGATAGGGAACTATGTTTCCATGAAATAGTACAGTGGAGCAAACTTCTCAGTGATACATGGGTTATATGTGGAGATTTTAATGTGACCATATCCAACCAGGAACGAAACCGAGGCTCTGGCTCTAGCAGAGACATGAAGAACTTCCGAAGCTGGATACAACAACTGCAGCTTATTGATTTGCCACTTGCAGGGAGGAAATTTACATGGTCCAACCTTCGCCAAAATGCTTCTTGTGCAAGGCTAGACAGATTTCTTATTACTAGCCAGTTTGATCAAGCATTCCCCTCATGCATCCAACATTCCCTGCCCCGTATCGATTCGGACCACTGTCCTCTAATTCTAGACTCTCAGGCGATGCAACACAAAGTTCATTACTTTAAATTTGAAAAGGCCTGGGCATCTCATGAAGACTTCAATCACAATGTCATACATTGGTGGAATAGCTTTGTTTGTACATGCTCCAAAGTAGACATCCTTGCAAACAAACTTAACCTCCTCAAGAGGAGATTAAAACGGTGGAGGTACGAGGTCTTTGGCCATATTCCTAAGCGCAAAGACTATCTGCTACAAATTATCCATAACTTGGACGTGATTGCTGATTCACAAACTCTCAACACCACCTAAGAAGTTGAGCTCAACTCTGCTCGATCGGAATATCACAAACTCATCCAAGCTGAGACTATATATTGGAGACAGCGGTCACGTATCACTTGGCTCCAAGAGGGGGACGCCAATACCAAGTTCTTCCACTCAATGGCTAATGGGCGACGGCGAAGGAACTTCATCTTCTCACTGCTAAAAGATGGAGATCTGATCACAGATCAATCGGTCATCAGATCCTCCTTTGACGCACACTTTCAGGATTTATGTGGCTCCAACACTGACCCTGACTTCAGAATTGAGTGGTCGACTCTGTATCCTTCCACTAATGTGGACCTTTCTGCTCTGGATGCAGACTTCAGTAGAGAGGAAATCAAGAAGGCTGTTTTTGACATGAATGGGGATAAGGCACCGGGCCCTGATGGCTTTCCTATGTATTTCTATCAGCAACACTGGGACACTATCCAGGATGATCTCTGCAATATGCTCTTAGCCATCCAGCATGGTGAAGCCTCGTTGGATAGGTTAAACTATTCAACAATTGTGCTCATTCCCAAGCGTGATGGAGCCTCCACTGTGTCTGATTTTCGTCCAATCAGTCTGTTAAACTGTTCGATGAAGATCTTCACTAAGATCCTTGCCAATCGACTGAGCCCACTCCTTCACTCTCTTGTTTCCTCATCCCAAAGTGCATTCCTCAGGGGCAAATCTACTGTAGACTGCTTTCTAGTCGCGCACGAAGCCATCAATTTATGCTGCTCAAAGAAGTCAGACACTATTATGTTAAAGATTGACTTTCGCAAAGCCTTCGACATGCTAAATTGGGACTTCTTGGATCAGCTGCTGATTGCTAGAGGGTTCGGGCCACGTTGGTGCTCTTGGATAAAGGCAATGCTGCATTCCACCAAGTCTAACATCCTGGTCAATGGAGTTGGGGGGAAGACTATAAGCTCCAAGAGGGGACTTAAGCAAGGAGACCCTCTCTCTCCGATGCTTTTTATCCTTGCTGTGGATGTCCTTGCGCAAATGCTTCGAGTTGGCAGGAATAATGACACCTTCTCAAGATTAGACCTTAGAGGTTCCCTTGCAGACCTCTCTATTTTACAATTTGCAGATGATACTTTATTATTCTGCAAGGGGAATGAGCAGGAAGTGTTGCATCTGAAGGTTCTTTTGCATCTGTTTGCAAATGTCTCGGGACTTCATATCAACTTGTCCAAAACAGCCATCACCTATTTTGGGCGCTCTCAAGCCAAGCTCCACGCCTTTTCTCACATCCTTGGCTGTAAGCAAGACACCTTGCCAACCAAATACCTAGGAATGCCTCTTGCGAAAGGCAGGCTTAAGAAGAGAGACTGGCAGCCCTTATTGCTCAAAATTGAGCGCAGGCTCTCAACATGGAAAGGCAGAATGCTATCTCGTGGGGGAAGACTCATCCTGATCAACTCAGTGCTCAGTGCACTCCCAACCTACTTTGCATCCTTTTTATGTTGCCGCGATGGGTAATTAATCGCATTGACCAAATGAGAAGTAGATTCTTCTGGGTTGGTGGCGACAAGCAAGTATCGGGGATCTCTTGCACTAGTTGGAAGCGTATCTGCCAACCAAAGCAGCAAGGAGGGCTTGGGGTGCTTGACCTTCAGCACTTCAACCATGCACTCTTGATGAAATGGTGGTGGAAGATATACACCGATAACTCCCTTTGCACACAAACTTTAAAATCTCTGTACTTTCAAAGTGACAGCAGCAGCTTTATATGTTCGGCCAACTCTTCTGACTTTTGGAAAAACTTATGCAAACTCAAAGAGCAATTTGATCAAGGGGTCTCATGGGCACTTGGTGATGGAGCTTTCCTTAAGTTCTGGACATCGAAGTGGATTAACAAGAGCTGCATTGCTACTCTCTACCCTAACCTTTATGAAGCCGCTTGGAACAAGGCAGCCTCCCTAAGGTCACAGGGGTGCTTTTATCAGGGGCAATGGACTTGGCGGCCAAGTCTTCATACGTCTTCCAATAGTATCATCCTAGCTGAAAAGCGGCAGTTGCTTCAAACCATCTCCTCTCTCCAACCATCTACTCTTCAGCCTGATAGAGCCGTATGGAATCACGACTTCTCTGGGTGCTTCTCAGTCAAATCAGCCTACCGCTTCTACACCAACTCTGGCTTACTTTCTCCCTTCTATCGAGCATGCTGGAGTAACTGCGCGCCCCTCAAATGCAAGATATTCATCTGGATGTTGAGTGGGGAGAAACTCAACTCCAGAGACAGACTTCATTCCAAAGGTTGGAATGGAGATACAGCTTGTAGTGAATGTGCTTTTCACACAGAGACCACCTACCATATCTTCTTTGAGTGCCCAAAGGCTACTCAGACATGGCTTCACTTTTCCAGAGCTTTTGACATACACGCACTGCCTGCATCTATTGCGGAATGTTTTTTCACATGGTGCTTTGACAACACGAAACACAAATTCTCTCATGCATGGCATCTCATTACTATTGCTATCTGTTGGTCAATCTGGAATGCTAGAAATGATAGAATTTTTTCCAACAAGCAAACATCGGTGATTAAGTTGATTGCTAATTCTAAGTTCTGGTTTTCTCAATGGCTAGATTCAAGTGATGCTTCAAAGAAGAAGACCAGAATCATGGAGGAGTTGGGCAGGACAGGGGACAGTGATCTTATGCGGCCTGCTCAAGGGGGTACATCCGGCGGAAATGCAACTTAAAGCCTTCGGTTGCACTTGTTTTCAGCTTTTGTGTTTATAACTGTATTTTGGGACTGATCCAGTATGTAGAATTGCACTCTGTTTAGCTTTATCTCCTGACCTGTTTTACTGCTCGGGGATTGAATGACTTGGATGATTGTAAGGGAGGGGAAGGGGGATGAGATCATGGTGGTGGCCCTAGTTGAGGTGTACGACAGACGTCCGCTGCCCTCTCTACGGTCCATTGCCATGCCATCTCGAACTCAACTCCTCTCATATCCTGAGCATCTCCCTATAGCAGTTTTTTGTATTATATACTTTGGCTTTATATATATATTTTCTTGAGGTAGGCTTGTCCTACCTTTTCCAGTCAAAAAAAAGTAAATAGAGAGAGAATGAGAGAGAGAGAGAGAGAGAAATAAATAAATAAATAAGAGAGTTGTTTTTTTTGGGGGGGGGGTTGAATTTGAGTTTTGGAGGGGAACTTTTGGGCGGAAAAATATGTTTTGTGAGGTTAGATCTGGACCATTGATTTTAACCATATTGAAGGAGAGCCACTTGATAGCTTTCGTTGTGTTTTATTATATAGATGCATGTGCACATGTACCATGATCTAAATAGTTTGAATCTTTTTGCTACTAAATATGATTGGATTTAGAAATATTAAACAATAAATTTAAACAACTCGCTTGTAGAAACTCGCCAATTTTGTGTCATTTGATGAATAAGAAACAATCTATATAATAAAACACAAAGAAAGCTATCAAGTGGCTCTGCTTCAATCCTCCCAAAAATCAAAGGTCCAGATCTAACCTCACAAAAAACATTTCCCCCCCAAAATTTCAAACCCCAAATTTTGAATACCACTCTCTCTCTCTCTCTCTTCTAAAAATCCCCCCCCCCCTTTCTCTCTCTCTTCCACCGCTCCCTCTCTCTCTCGGAGGACGGGATCGGGAGATTGGAGGAGGGAGACAAGGGGCTTAACGGCGTCGGAGTCGGCGATCTTGAGGCGGTTGGAGGGTTTATGTTCCACGATGAGGCTGAGCTCCGTGGCGGACCGGCGTTGGAGGTCGAGGTCAAGGGAGGAGGTTAGTGTTTGGATGACATCATCGGATCAGGAGAAGAGGGAGAGGTGGCAGATTAGCTTACTATCTTTGTTTCCCCTCCCCTCATCAACATCTCAAGTTTCTTGCGACCACTATGGTGTGCTTTTATGCTAGAAATCCTCTAAAATAAACGATCCAGTTCTTTAACTTGTAAGAAAAACCAAGAACTAAAATGATGCAATCGAAGATCATCTCATTCTTCAAAACCCATCAAAACTTACCTCAAATTTCTGATCAAATCTACAACAATGGCGATTATTTTACGAAAAGCGAGCCCTCGGAGGCCTTGATGACATACAAACGCCGGGACTCAAAACCCAATTCCATCAGGTAAACAATTTCATACTTATCAGTTGATACCCATCAATTTTTGTGTTCCTGTAAATTGAGTTTAACCCATGAATCGACAAATCCATGTCACCAATTTGATCAGTATGCAACTTTTTGCCGAATCATTTATTGCTTCGATTCAAATTGCTTATTGTTGGAATTAGTGTCACAACTCATGTATTAATTTGATTCAAAGTGGGTAATTGTTTGAGTGCTGATATGTTCTTATTCCTCCCATTATGACTGCAATCGTGTGAACCTATTTTATGTAATTTGAGCAGTGATGATGATGAACTCCAATCCGATCAAGTTGAGATCACTACAAAAAAAAGTCAAACCTCGGCGTTTGTTTTGCCCATTCCCGGCGTTTATAAACGCCGTGGTTGGTCCCCCCGGCACTTCGAAAAGCGGCGCCGCAAGTACCGTGTTTTCCCCTGCCAGGGTTGCGTATATACCGGCATTTCCAAAATGCCGAGGTATGTTGATTTTATTTTTTAATTTTTTTTTCCTTTAAAAGACCTATCCCGACGTTTGAAAACGCCGGGGTAGGTATTAATTTTTTTTTTTTTTTTTGTTATTAAAAAAACATTTGTGTGGTGGTTGTTTTTTGTCCATTTTATCAAATCAAATACCTGTAATTCAAATCAGAATCATTTTCCAGAATTCATTCTAATATTTTTCACAAATCTATAAATCAAACATAATAAACAATATATAAATACATCACAACACAAATTCATTTCAATAATCAAGCATAATAACATAAATTATGTTCGGTGCAGCAGCATTACAAGCTCTTGAGTTCAGGTTTTCTGGTAGACACACTAGAGTAATTTACAACATAAATGACAACTATACAATAGATAGAGGGCATTATTTGTTAAGAGTAAATTGAGTATGCTCCTAGTTAAAGTTAGGCCAAGAGCTAGAAGTTCTTCTACCATCTAGTGCTAACCAAGTAGTTTCCTTACTACAAGAGTCAAGCACTCTGCTTTGTTGATGCATTGCTCCACAAAATCTTCACTGCTGCTCCTAAACAAATTGCGAGATTTTTGAACAAGAGATTAAACAAACTTCCAAACTTGTTGGTGATTAAATTGGATCAAATCTTACCAAGAAAAAAACAGGGAGGGTTTGCCCTGACTTAGGACCAAAACAGAGGCCTCCAGCATCTTAACTTGGCTGAGCACAGTTGCCATCTTTGGCCCTTGAATCACCAGTGCTTCCACCTCCACCTGAACAAACATTGCACCAAAGTTTATAGCACAGCCAGGTTATGCATATTAAAGAAAAATTAAATTAGTCTCTAAACTTGGGTAGCTTTAAAAGTAGATCTTAAAATCTACAATCAACCCATCCTTCAATCTCATAGCATCAAGTAGTAGCTTTATGTACTGTAGCCTAAAACTTTCAAAGTAGACCTTAAAATGTTACAATCAACCCATCAAACAATCTCATACAATCAACCCATCAAAAAATTATCAATGTACTAAATTATTTAGAATTCAAAATTCTCAGCAAAGCATACATAGAAAATGTAAACTGCAGTATACATTTGCACAGTACTGTGCAAATAGATCTCTTCATTAAGTTAATAGATCTCTTCATTAACTGTAGCTTGATGAATGGTAGTTTAATAGATCTCTTCATTAAGTTAAGTGTACATCTCTATATACATGATTGATTGTTTATGATTGCTTTATACACATTGCACAAGCAAAAAATTAGTGATATATATTGAACCTGAAGTAGTTGCAAGTAGACTGTGATGAAATTATAGTATCTGGAGCTATCACAAGTCGGCAATCATTTGGGTAATAGAAGTATGTTAGAGTTGTAACTCTGTTGGTCCATTATTCTTGCACTTGGAAGTAAATTTTGGTAGTTTCTATGTGAATAGTATCGCGAGTGTATAAGGATGCTTTTTTGCAGCATCATGTTAATATTTTTCGACTTGTAAATGCTGAATTTATCTATACTTGCACTAGGAGAATTTCATAGGATTGAGCTTCTATTGCATGAGCTTACAAATAAGAAATTTACGTATGTTTCCCTTCAGAAGTTTACGAAAGTCCCCCTTCCTACCCCTAGTTTAATTGGTAAACTTTTTTGACTGCGGAAAATTTTATAAATCTTTTTATGGAATTTGACTGTTTTGTTTTTCATTTTCTTTTCAAGTATATTGCAAACTTGAAGACTATTGCCAACATTAACTTAAGTTACTAGAACATATAAGTGTACAAAGAGCACTTTCCTTAAATTTCCAACCAACGGTTAAAATAGAGTTACATAATAGATCTTTACCTCAGGGACAGATATAGCTCTTAGGTTCCCTGGTGCTGCATTGTTCATTGCGTCCTTTACATCACTGGGCTTAACATACTTCCTCCAAGTATCTAGCAATCAAGAAAGAGATCTATGAGTAAGATCCAAATATAATTAATAATATATATGCAAGGATTCATGTGTTTATGTGTACATTCTCAACTTGCTTACATGCAATAGCAGTTGCAATTGCTTGGCAGCACCTGCAATTATAGCTACAAGTGCAAAATGAGAAGTTAGCTGTTAGTGATAATATTATCCGGTAGCAGTGGTGACCAACAGTGGCTAGCAACTGCGATGCCCAATGGTGAAGGCCATATGATACAACAATAACTGTTGCAACATTAGTTGTTGCAACACTAATTTGCAAATGGTGGTGGAAACTCAACGTTCGTAGGAAGACAAAGTGGAGTTCTTTCCCACTGTTCACGATTTAAAAAAAAACATTAGTTGCAACAAATATCAGTACAAGTACAAACTTGCAACTCAAGGTAACCTTGCAACTTGAGAGTTGAAACTACCAATTAATTGCATCTCATCCAAATGCTCGCAACTTTGTAAAATTATGGGACTAGGCGGGCTAAGCCCAGTTGCAGAACAAAAATAAACACCTTAAACTATATTGTCCAATCCCTATAATAGCACACAATACATAGAGTGAAAAGAAACTTTCCTATTTATCCATATGAACTCTTAAGCCGCTCTGTCTTGCAAAAGTAAAGTATAATATATTACTCTGCAACATCTATTGATTGTCAAGAGACTCAAGATGCTCATGGCTTTATAATCTTCAAAGCTTTCACACCATCCATCTAAAGATAATGTGACCCTCTGGAATTATGAATAAATATTTTCTGAATTTTTTTCTTTATCTTGTTTTTGACTTATATGGTTGCAATAATATTGCTTTTGTCCATCAAAATACAGAACAAGTTTGCCCTAGTATGTGACAAGCACCATGCTAAAAAAAACCGGTGAGCTTTCTCTCTCTACAATTCTAGAGAGAGAAGCTTCCCAAAAAACCCCAAAAAAGAAACCCTAACCCTAGATCTAAACCTTGGGGGGGCGGCGGCGGCTAGGGTTCGTAGCCCCCCCCCCCCCCACGTCCCTCGTTTGCTCCCCGCCCCGCCAGTTGCCGATGCCAACGCCATCCGCCCCTCTTCTGATCCTCCCTGGGCTCCGATGGGTTCCGATGCTGGTGGGATGGCTTCGTTGAGGAAGACGAGACCTGGGTTCCGATGGGTTCCGATGCTGGTGGGATGGTTCCGTTGAGGAAGACGAGACATACGTCCCTGAGTTCCGATGCTGGTGGTATGGTTTCGTTGAGGAAGATGAGATTGACGACATGGGGTACCGGACGTCGTACGGCATCAACTTGGGTCATGGAGTCGGTCGCAGGGGCCATCGTTGGACAGTGGTGGAGTCGTGATCTTGTCGGGTGTGTCCCTCATCGTCAAGAAAGAGATGGCTGCGGCTGGTTATGGACAGTAATCGATGGTAAGCAACTGTGAGGGTGATTCTTTCTGGATGAGTGTTCATTGTACCGTCATTGGTGTTTACGGTTCCTCGAACGCGCAATTTCAATCTGCGGCTTCGATTGGCAAGTATGGTTTCTTTGGCTTGGTGCGGAATAGTGTTCTGTGAGACAATTGGAATTGGGGAAGGGGTGTTTGAGCTTGGGTCTGTGTTGGGAGATGTGGGGAAGGGGAGAGAGGAGATTGGGTTGTGTGTGTGAGAGAGAGGAGTAGCGGAGAAGTCCCTAATATCCAATTTTTCTCCCTAAATATCCAAATTACAACCAACTTAGAGCATCTGTAGTCGTTTTCTATAAATTTATCCATATATCGATAAATAGAAATAGATATTACGATTTCGCTGCACTCGTCGTAAGCTATATTATAGCAAACAACTATTTAATATTAAGGGACGGCATTCCGTATGCCGTCGGAGGCCAAAAGTGGAAAAACGCATGCGTACTCGTCGGACGGCACATGAAGTGCCGTCCGACACCATGCATGATTCCATGCTTCAAACCTGCCTTTTAACTAAACTACACCTACCTTATATTTACCTTCCTAATAAAAATCCCAGCACATACTCCTAACAGCACCTACCTTATATTTACCCTCCTTATATAAACTACACCTACCTTATATTTAATCCTGTCTTCCTAATACTACACCTTCCTACCGTGGCTGCTTATTATACCCCCCACTATAATCCCAACGGACGGCACATCGAGTGCCGTCCGGGAAAGGTGGCGACTTCTGCGGAATTTTTGAAACGGACGGCATATCGAGTGCCGTCCGACGCCTGGGACGGCTCTTCGACCACCGTCGCTGACTTATCGATAAAGCTATTTCGCCTCTCATATATAGCAATCGACTGTAGCGATTTATCGATAATATCGATATATAGCAAACGACTGCAGCTACTTTTTAAGCTATATATCGATATTATCGATATATAGATAACGACTACAGATGCTCTTACAATTAGCAAGAAAATATACCCTAGTTGGTGGGGCGACGGTAGTCCGACAATTTTATAGTTTGTGCTCTGCTTTGTCCTATTCAGGTCAAAGTGGGGGGTGCCTACGGTCTCTTTCATGTCAGGGGGCTTGGAGGGGGTGGTGGCATTTGTTCAGCAGTCAGGGGACTGGACAACCTACGTTGCGAGGGGATAGTGAGAGTCAACGAGGGTCAAGCGAGGGGATGAGAACTATGACTCAATCTGTACAGGGAGTTGTCAGATTGGTGGAGTGCCTGCAGTCTCTCATATAGTGCTTGAAGTTGACGCGTGAGTCATTAATGGTAGCGAAAGAGGTATCCGTGCGAGCAGTCAGGGGAGAGAACATCCTTTGTTGCGAGGTGCCAGTGAGAGTCAACGAGGGTCAAGCAAGGGAATGAGAACCAGGACTCAATCTGTACAGGGAGTTGTCAGATTGGTGGAGTGTCTGCGGTCTCATATGGTGCTTGAAGTTGACATATGAGTCACTGATGAGGGCGACGGAGCTATCCGTGCGAGCGACGAGGCGGATAAACGGTGTACAGGCAAAGGAGTGGGAGAGAGAATGAGCCCAAATTGGTACGAGAAATTGACTTGGACGAGGTCACCCGATCAGTAGGATTAGATTTCGTTGTATTTTTGTTTGTTGATTGGGGTATATGAGTTCCAAGACCCACATGTTGGGATCTGAACTTCATAAGCCTGATTTTTGGTTGTATGTTTTGTTAAATTCTTTTTAATGAAACGCGGGGGGTATTCAACCCACCGTTTAACGATCAAAAAAAAGTTTGCCCTAGTATTTTATACATGTTGGATACAAACTTGTATAAGAAGGATTTTTACGGTTTTGAAAACTTAAATTGTATGTTTTTTTCCCGTTTGTCCTGTGTCCTGGGAGAAATATCACATTCTAACATTTACTCTCCAGATTTATATTGTAACTGATCACTGAGTGGACACTGATTCAGCTTCTATTTTGTTTGGGAGACATACCCTAATTTATTGAACGGATGGTCTAAAATGATTTTTATAATGAACAGTTTAAAAATCACAATCACTAGAACAAAGATATCACTAATGGAAAGTTTTAATAGAGCAGTTGTCCTTGGAAGTCCTCCATGCTTCCTTTATTTTGTGTCATATAAAAATTATTTTTGTATTAAATTAATGAATTCTAATTCCCTTGGACCTATACCTGAACTGTTGAGATAGATAAACTCCATGTCTGTATCTCTATATTATCAGATAAAGTGATTTATAAAGCAACTGAGCAAGCTAATAACTAAAAGTAGCTAGGTATTTTCCCTGAGTAAACTTAATCGAATTGCTAATGAGATTTGTAAATATCTGAACCACTCTAGCAGAGTCTCCTTTAAACTTTTTGGCAGATCGTCTACAAGAAATAAACAAAACGTAGCTGTAAACATTGGAGAGATACAAATTGGTGCAAACTGAATTTAATCAATCTACGTGCTACTTCATTTGTAGATTTTCCAGATATGCTGATTATTCAAATTATCTCTAGTAGTTAAAAGTTAAAGTGGTCTTAAATTTTTTTTTTTTACCATTTGTTTTTTACTTCACCAAGCTGCGCAGCTTCTATAGGCATGCAGAGTTCCATAACCAAATATTTTTCTGATAAAAAGGAACGACATATTGTTTGTTTGAGACTACGTCAGTGACATTATTCAACTATAAGATATTGTCATCTGGCAAATCTTGTGACTAACCTTCTACTGTTTGATTAGTATGTCCTCCAGATTTTAACTAATATGAGTTATAAAATTCAACTGGAAGAAACCACTTTTTTTTTGGGGTCAAATAAGTGTTTAGACACTTTCTTTGTATGAAGCTCTTATCGGGATGTCCACTTCACTAGCCTAAAAACACTTAATTGCTTTCAGTTAATGATTTTCTGAAATCTGAAGTTATGGATACCCATAGAAAATTCATGCAATACACTTCAGATATAAGTCACACAATAAACAGTTATCTAGAATTTCAAATAAAAAGTTGATAGGCATACCAGATAGATGTAGTATAATTTCCACATAATGGTTTATGCACTGCACTGAGAACATATCTGCAAGTCCTTCAAGTTCTCTCCCCAAGTCAAATTCATCTTCTTCAAGCACTAACTTACCTGATTAAACCTTCAATGATACAGTGAATTATATTTTCATGGTGTAAGCCAACTTAAAATGTTGATATTATGGGAGTTAGTTAAAAGCAAAAAAGAATCAGAATATTATAAAACTAAATACTCACTGGTTATGTTGGCCAATGAATATTACACTGTTGATCGAAAAATATTAACTTGAATGATATATCAAGAACAATCAGATAAGTGACAATTGTACATTTAAGCTAGCAAGTATTGTAACAGAAGGGAGAGCAATCAGATAAGTGACAATTGTACATTTAAGCTAATCAGATAAGTGAGAATTGGACATTTAAGCTAGCAAGTATTGTAACAAAACCATTGCGCACAAACGACTATCTATGAAGCATGGACAGGGACATGACTCTGGTTGGTTGACATGGCATAAAATTGCAAAGTATTATCTGTGTATATCAATTGCGTATAAGAGTAATTAAAAGATTTCCAATTATTCATTTTATTACTTTTAATATGAAATAGGCCTACCTCTTCAACTTTCTACAAACTAACTTTATACCTTTTGCATAAAAATGTATCTATATAATAAAACACAAAGAAAGCTATCAAGTGGCTCTCCTTCAATCCCCCCAAAAATCAAAGGTCCGGATCTAACCTCACAAAACATATTTTCCCTCCCAAAAGTTTCCCCCCAAAACTCAAATTCAAATCCCCCACCCAAAACAACTCCTATATTTATTTAAATTTTTTTTTTCTCTCTCACCCTCCCTCTTCTATTCAGTAAATTAAGAAAATAAAATTTTAATTTTTTTTAAAAAAATTTTTAAAATTTAAAAATAAAAAAATTAGTAATTTATAAACTTTAAAAATAATTCAAAAAAATCAAAAAAATCATATAATATGTTTTTTGCTGGACCCCCAAAAGTTTATCATATAATATGTTTGCTACTTCAATTAATTTGCTGAACCTCCAAAACTATTTTATATGATCAAATAAGGTGTACTGTTTCGAAAACGTGCCGTAGGCACATGTCAACGGGCAAACCTAGTTAACATACATTTCTTGAAGAATATATATATAGTAACATATCTAAAGCAGTAAGTTTTGCACTAGTTCTATAAAATTTTCACATTAAAATTCATTTCCTGGATTCAAGTAAATAACCCCATTACATACAAGTCCTCAATTTAATCACAAAATTCTCTATCCATGTCTTGTTTCGCACCTCTTACTCCAATCATTTCATCCCCAAAACTTGAATCCACTAGGGTTATCTACCACCCACTAACCAATTCAACAGCATAATCCCAACTCTAAACCCAATTACTATGATCATCTAATTTCGACATTAATAGGAAAAAACTACGTAAAAGTCTCACCTTGCCTTTGCCGAGATTTGCAAACCCTAACCCCCCGAAACCCAGATGGGCTCACCCCAATCCTCAATCCTCGAAAGCCCAAAACCTTCAACTCAATCAAAACAAACAACAAAATATGCAAACCAGTGTTAAACCCATTTCAACTAATACAAGAATTTGAGATTGAGAGAGAGAGGGAGATACGGACCTTGAAAGAGAGAGGAGACGAAGACGGAAAGGTCTCAGGGGTCTGATGAACGCGTCGGCAACTACAGTAGGAAGAAGAGGAAGGGTTCAACACCACTGTTATATGACGGGTAACAGTGGTGCGAATAGCAGGGATGGCGACGGCGGAGGCAAATGGTGGAGGCGAATGGCTGAGGCGAACGGCGGGAGTGAGCGGCAAAAAAGAGAGGGAAAGTTAAATAATTTGGGAGTGGGGAATTAGGGATGGGGAATGGGGATTTTTATTTTCGTTTTTACACAAGGTATCCCTGACGTTTGCAAATGCTGGGGCATCTTGAACCCTGCTAGCATTTTTAAAAACGCCAGGGATACTCCGGGCGAAACTACCAAATGCCGGTTAGTTTCGCCGGGTTATCCCCCATCTTTTGTAGTGGATGGAGAAATTGAACAAAAGCTCAGAAGATATAGATCGAGAAAATGGGAGCTCGACAAGTACTGCATTTTAGAATCTGGTTCTGTTGGCAAAGTTTCGAACAGGAAAAGAAGCTACACACAGTTCCATTTAGAGTTGGGAAAATCTGCTGTCCTTCTGCACCTTGCTCTGTGTGTGGATTTATGTATGTGCACGAAGATGAAGAGGATGAGATGGTTCATAAGGCATTCCATTCCATAGAGACTACTACCAGGGAATTCAATTTAAGGTTCAGATTTCTCTCTCTAATTTCTGAGACAATGTATTTGACTTCGAATGCATCTATTATAATGTAGGCTAATTTTACAGTTTCCAAAATCAGGTTTGGTGCAATGAAAGAGCGGTACTTGGATGTAGCACCAATGGGGATCGCATCGTGCTGGTGGTAGATGGTGACTCTCCTAAGAAAAAACTAAAGGTACATTTCAGTTGTGTAAAATTTTGGCCATTGCGGAACATTTCTAGAGTGAGTATAGTTGAAAAATCCGGCTGTTGGGGTAGATGATCCTGCATGATATAAACAATAAACAAAGACATACATATATTTATCTTTTTACAAGACTTTTTATATGCTGTATCGTTCACGAAAACGTGCCGTAGGCACGTGTCCATGGGCAAACCTATTTCTTTAACTTCTTTTGATGTTTCGTCTGTATGCTATTTGAATATAGTAGCTAGATTCTAGCTACAGAGTTAGATTTTAAAATTTGATGCTCAATCATATTATTTTGTTTATTGAAAACTAGATATAATATTTAGATACTTTAATATTAAAATTTTAAGTATTTTGTGTACAAAATTAATACTCCATCCGTTTCAAAATATAAGTTATTTTATTTTTTTTTTGTTTCAAAATATAAGTCACTTTAAGTTTACGAGACAATTGTCTTCTCATTCTTTAATGTCTATCAATTAATTTTTATGAGATTTCCAATTTTACCCTTAACTTTTTTATAAAATGAGTAATACTAAAATTATAGAGGAGGGCAAATTGGACGTTTTATAATTGATAGCTCATTTATGAGATTCAAAAACCGAGAATGTTAGTATTTTTTTGTCAATCTTATATTTTTTCTTAATGGACATGTAGAAACCTAAATTACTTATATTTTTAAACGGAGGGAGTATATAGTGATCATATTATATACTTATTCGAGTTTATAATGAGAATTCTTCTATAATTGATTTTGTCAAAAATATATAATATTGTTAAATATTCAACTGACATGTCCACCAAATCACGTGCACTTGGTGTATGGAAAATTTCAACCAGTAAATACAATTTCAACTAGTAAAAAAAGAAAAAATAACTAAAGAAGTATGTGCACATGCACATATGTGCACATGCACATAAACAAACATGCCATTGTAGAAGTATGCACACAAGCAAATAAGGGGAAAAAATTAAATGCCACCAAATAGGCTGTACAAAACAATTTTCATTTTATTTATGTATTTTTCGAAACTATTTACAAGAAGAGGACAATTGCCAAACGAATTGCGTTCGGGGACTCAACAACTAAACTTGTCGTTGGGAACATCGAGTTTAATTATTTCATGCTTGCCGTTTGGAACTGCGAGTGTAGTTCTAATTTTTTTGAGAAACTCGTCGTTTTCAACGGCGAGTTTAGTTCAAAATTTTCAAACAAGACTTTTTGTTCCCAACGGCGATGTTCTTTATACAAAACTCGCTATTGAGAACGACCAGTCAACTGATTTTGAAATTTCACAGAGATTTTCACTTTATGTTGGACTTGGTAAATTTTCGAAAAAAAACTTCATAGAAGAGCTCGCTGTTCCCAACAACTGGGTATTTACATAGAACTCGCCATTCTCAATAGCGAATTTAGTATATTTTCCCTCGCCGTTGGGAACCTCGAGCTCTTCTATGGAGTTTTTTTTCAAAAATTCACCAAGTTCAGCATAGACTTTTAGTCTCTGTGAAATTTCAAAATCATTAGACTCATCGTTCCCAACATTGAGTCTAGTGTATTTTCCCTCGCCACTGGGAATGACGAGTCTTGTTTAAAACTTTTGAACTAAACTTACCGTTGAGAACAATGAATTTCCCAAAAAATTTAGAACTACACTTTCTGTTCCCAACGACGAGCACGAAATAACTAAACACGCCGTTGGGAACAGCGAGTTTAGTTGTTGAGTCCACAAGGAAAATTTATTTCCCTTTGACAACTTTCACCTTCTTGTAAATAGTTTTGAAAAAAAACATAAAACCAAAAATCATACAAAACAAAGGCAACTATATTTCTGCAAATTTATGTTGTCCAAAGAAGGAAAAAAAAAGTCTATATAGGAGTATGCACTCAAAGTAAAAAGTCTTTATAGGAGTTTGCACTCAAAGTCTATATTCCTCCTATCTAAGAGCATCCACAGTCCTTTGCTAAATTTTCATTTTATCCATATTATAGCAATTGCGATTCTGCAGTCGTTTGCTATTTATTTATATTTTGACAAAATCGCTACAGATGAATGCTATATTTAAGAGGCGATATGAGAATATGCATATTATAGCGGACAGATCTTCAAGTTCCGTCCCAAATAAAAAATTAATTTTTTATTATATTAGACGTACCAAATATTAAAATGAATTTTTTACTTTTTTACCTTGGACGGAACTAGATCATCTGTCTCATGAAATATTTTGTGTTGGACGGAACTTCACCATCCGTCCAACTTCAAGTTCCATTTATATGATTAATTTTACTTAGGCTTAGTTAAATATACTTAAAAAATTAATAAGGGGTTAATAAAGGGGTTATATTAATTAGTGGCCGATTTAGGGATAATTAAGTGGGTTTAAGATGGTTGAAAGTGACAGCTCCCTACGTCTGGAACTTCAAGTTCCATCCCATGGGTTAATTTTGTTTTCGTTTTTTTCGCCTCTGACGGAGCTTCAAGTTGCGTCTGAGCTTTAAAATTATTAAAATATTCAATTTATTTCTTAAATATTGTGCTAATTTTTTTTTCGCGGGATGGAACTTAGAGTTCCGTCCGATCATATTTTATTTTTGATTGCTATATTGTAGCATTTTACCACTGGTGCAAATGAGACTTTGCTATATGTATAATATGAAGATTGCTATTTTTTAGCAATCATGACCGTGGATGCTCTAATAAGTTCCATAATAGCTATAGATTTCTTTATAAAAAGAAAGCAACTCCATAGATGGTTACTGTATTTTACCTGTGTCTACCTAACTAGAATCACAAGGCTAAAGATCTATATTTACATGAGGATGACTATACATACATGAGTTCTTACCCTAAACATACATTATAAATGTATTGGGGCCAACTTCTCACTAAAAGACAAGATTAAAACATTGTCTTTTAGAGACAAGTGGACCCCAATGCATTTATAATGTATGTTTAGTGTAAAAACACATATATGTCTAGCATTTTGCATATTTACATATAACGAATGTATTAGGTGAACTGCCCCGTGCCATCGTCCATAGCTTACAGTTGAGCTTACTAATTGTCATCCTATGGACTATTCGAGACATGGTAAGAGCATCTGTAGTTGTTGGAAGCTAAAATTAGGGTATATGACAAATAGAAATAGAAACAGAAAATTTGAAAGTGAGTTGTAGTTGTTAAAAGTTTAAAAATGGGCTTTTAGTTTAAAAAAGAGAGGGACGGAAGTTGATTCGCTTCCCGTTCAAAAAATAAAATAAAATAAAATAAAATAAAATAAAATAAAATAAAGAATGGGAACAGACAGAAAATCATATGCTGTTGGAGCAAATATCTTTTAAAAAATTCAAAACATATCGGACACGAGATGATTTTCCTTCCACTAAAAAAAGTTTTTTTTTTTTTAAATGGCATGGAATAGTGTGGGATGGAAGATGATTTTCCTTCCACTAAAAAAATCAAAAATAAAATTAAAAATTGGCCTGAAATAGTGTGGGATGGGAGATGATTTTCCTTCCGCTAACTTTTTTTAATATAAAAATTAGGTCCCACAAAGTTAAAAATGAAAAAATTAAGGGACGAAGGATCATTCATCGTTGGAGTAATTTCTCGGAGAATTTTAGCAATGGACGGAAAATCATGTTACGATTGCTAAATTTTGCAAAATGTCATATCTTCTCTTAAATATGGCAGAGTATTGTTCATGTCCCACTCAAATTTTGGATATTTGGCCAACGACTAAGATGAGTCATCACATTTTACAAATTTTAGAAATATGGCCTACGACTACAAATCTATATAATAAATTACAAAGAAAGCTATCAAGTGGCTCACAATCAATCCCCCCTAAAATCAAAGGTCTAGATCAAACCTCACAAAACATATTTTCGCTCCAAAATTTCAAACCCCGGAAACCAAATTTTTCCCCCCAAAACTACAAAACTTATTACTTTATTACTATATCTTTCTTCTCTCTTCACTTTCTCATATTTCTCTCTCTCTCTCCTCTCTTAACTTTTTCATATTTTTCTCTTTCTCTCTCCCTATCTCTCTCTCCCATTCTTTCTGTATTTACTTAGAAATTTATTAAATTTTTAGAATTTTAATGTCTTTTTTTTCACATGTTATATTGAAAATAGTAAATATCTCTTCAACTCCACATTTAAAGTTCTAAGAAGTTAGATTTTATACCTCCATTTATAATTATTTTTCAACATATACTAATGAAAACATGGAAACATGGACTTTTATTTATAACTAATTATTGTCATACTATTCAAACTTGAGCTACATAATTGTTGTTTTACTGTTTACAGGCTTTTCGTGTTTTGTATCGTTCCGAAGACGTGCCGTAGGCACGTGCCCACGGACAAATCTAGTGCTCGAATAAACAACAAATATGTTTAATTATAATTTGAATATAATATATATATATATTTATTCCAAAATTCTGTACACCCTTTCCCGTTGGAAAATTTATTGTGTCCTTCACATGGACAGTTACTTCTGAACGATAAAAAAACAAAAAAATAATGTCTGATCCATGCATGCATGGACAATCAATTGATCAATTGAATTTCTGTACATATATACTGTTACCCATTAAAATAGAGAGTAATGCTTCGGCCACTACCAATTTTACTATCATTCTCTTCACTATCTTAGATGGCATACTCTTATTAGAAAGTTTCCCCACCTACTCTATCTTCTCCTGCCTATTTGAGTGTGCCACCTAAGATAGTGAAGAGAAATGTATAGAGAGTTTTTCCATCTACTCTATCTTCTTCTATCTATTTGAGTGTACGTAAAATTGGAAGTGGATGTAGCATTACTCTAAAAAAAATAATAAAAATCAAGACATCAGTCATCCCTTCATCATTTTATCATATATCTTCTCGTGCAAGATGCTGCATCCTTGCATCCAAACAGAACAATCCAAATCGACCATCGCTGACAATAAATTCATTGTTCAAGCCATGCAAGTTTCCAATCATGGAGACAAAATTCAAACGCATCACATTAGCTGTACAAACAAACCACTGATGTCCCTTCACACATCCTTCATGCTCGTCATTTCCCAAATTAACTACCCTATATAGTAAGTAAGAGCATCCACAGTCGTTTGCTATATATGCCATTTTGCCATATTATAGCAAACGAATAGCAAACGAGCACTGCAATCGTTTCTCATTTTTTTATTTTTTGACAAACGTTCTATTCTCATTTCTCAAATATGAGAAACGAAATGAACTTTCTCAAATTATAAAGGACGGGGTATGATACCCCGTCTCTCCGATTTAATAATTTTTTAATCGATTCAGACGGAAGATCATATCCCATCTCAATAATTTTCATATTTTTTTTATTTTAAAAATAGATCGGACGGGGATACATACCCCGGACGGGGTATGATACCCTGTCTCTCCCCTTTAAAAAATAATTTTTTTTTAAAAAAGTCCTCAGACGGGGAATGATACCTCGGCCGGGATATCATACCCTGTCCAAGGATTAATCTCAGTGGAGAATTAATGCTGATTGGCATTAATTGGGTAGGTTTAGGAGTAGTTAGGTATTAATTAATTAGATTTAGTTATTATTTTATTATTTAATTTAGTTAATTAATATAGTTTAATAGTTAATAAGTAATTAACTTTTTTTAATTTATTTTAAACGATGAGACGGTATATCATATACCGTCGCTCGCTTATTTTTAAAAAATAAGAAACATATAGCAAACGACCACTGCAGCGATCGAATATATTAGCTATTAATGTAGCTGCCATTTTTTAGCATATGAGAAAAACGACTGTGGATGCTCTAAGTAACTCATTTTAGGGATTAATCTTAGAGCCAGAGCCACACACATATATATATAATCTCAAACCTAGCTTCACCACCAGATCCACCCCGGCCCAATCATGGTGATGGAGCAGCACCACTTTCTAATAGTGACATACCCAGTTCAGAGCCACATCAATCCCGGCCTCCACCTGGCCAACCGTCTATCCGTTGCCACGGGAGGTGGTTGCCGTGTCACCTTCTCCACCGCTGTCTCTGCTCACCGTCGCATGTTTCCCAATGTCTGCATGTCAGAAGAGCAATCTGCAGAAGTCTGCGTCGGTAACCTCACCTTCTTCCCCTACCCAGACGACGCTGATGCGGACAAATTCACATCCATTTTGAAGGATTTGGCAGCAGGTGGCCGCAGGGTGACCTGCGTGATCTTCACCCTACTGCTAACATGGGTCGTTGATGCGGCTCACCAACTTAGCATCCCCTGTGCGCAATTCTGGATCCAGCCTGCCATGACCTTTCTCTGCTATTTTCACTACTTCCATGACTATAACGAACTCATCGACTCTCACAAAGATGACCCTTTCTTTCCGCTGAAATTACCAGGTCTGCCACAGATGCAGATACGGGACTTGCCGACTTTCATCGTCAAGGTCACGTCGGAAGAGCCCTTCTACTCTAAAATCTTGCCCATGTTTAAGGAGAGCTTCGACAGGCTAGATAAGGACATGACGTCCGAGCATAGGCCTAAAATTTTGGTGAACACTTTCGATGAGCTTGAGCTAGAAGCGGTTCGTGCGGCGGTCGATGGGCTAGATTTGATTGGAATAGGGCCAATCTTACCGTCGATTTCTGATCATAAGAAAAAGGAGGCCTCTGGCTCTGGCTCTGGCTCTGGTTATGATATATTCAAGTCGGACGATAAGCAATACCTGAAATGGCTAGAATTGAAGCGTGAGAAATCAGTGGTTTATGTATCGTTTGGGAGTATATCAGTGCTGAAGAAGCAACAAGTGGTGGAAATCCAAAAGGGGTTGAAGTCGAGCGGAAGGCCATATTTGTGGGTGGTTAGGGAAGATAGTCGATATGAAGGGTTCGAGTATGAAGATGGCCGGGATCAGGAGGCCGAGGAAGCTGTTGGAATGATAGTTGAGTGGTGCTCGCAAGTGAGTGTTCTGACGCACCCATCCGTCGGATGTTTTGTGACACACTGTGGATGGAATTCGACAATAGAGAGCTTAGCGTGCGGAGTGCCAACTGTGGGGGTGCCGCAATGGGCTGACCAATGGACAAACGTGATGCTTATGGAAAAGGAGTGGGGGACCGGAGTGAGGAGCGAGGTTAACGAGGAAGGCGTGTTGGAAAGTGACGAGTTGTTAAGGTGCTTGAATTTGGTTATGGGAGATGGGGAGAGAGGGGAGGAGATTCGACGGAATGCGGAGGTGTGGAAGGGTAAGGCAAGGGAGGCTGTCAGTGAACAAGGATCCTCTAATCGGAATTTTATGGCTTTTATAGAGGAGCTCACTAAATAATTAAGATATATCGATCAAATAAGTTTGTACGTAAGTAGGTTTTTGTTACGTACGTATTTCACAAATTAAGGAGCAAGGTGTATGTCCTCCATGTATTTATCTTTATAAATTTTCTTCAACTATATAAATATGTGGATTGTAGATTGGAAGATCAATTAATTAATTAAACAAAGTAGTTGTCAAAATTATTTCATCATTGATCAGAGGTTCTGTTGTTATTGTATTACATGTGCAATATATAGATGCTGTTTCTGTAATTGGTCATGTATTTTGTTCTCTAGCACAGCACTTTGTTGGTGCTTAATTTGATATTTTTTTCTCCTAATATTGTATGTACTTTGTTTGATGTAGCTAGCTCTTTCTGATGGAATTTTATATACACTTCAGAATATGGAAAATTTTGCCGAAATGCCCATGTTTTTGAAAATAATTAGCCGACTACCCTTGTTTCGAAAACATTTACCCATTTGCCCTTGTCTGTGACACGTCAGCAACAAACGTTATTGGGAATCACGGCATCAGCTAATTGTATGCCGTTATTCCCAATAACGGCATCTGTATATGAAAAAAATTACGTGCCGTTATTCCCAATAACGGCATTGGTTAATTTTAGTATAGAACTATATTGTATCAACATTGGCTCGAGATTGGAAATCAAAAAAGAAATGAACTGATGCCGTTATTCCGGAGAACGACATCGTTTGTACTGATGCCGTTTTTCAGAATAACGGCATCAGTTATTTACTTTTTACACAAATCCCTATAAGCGTAACCCCCTTTCTTCTCCCCTTTTCTTCCCCTTCTGTTTTGTAAAACGCATCTCTCTCACATCACCCCTTTTACCCACAAACCCTAGATCTCATAATCAAAAATTTTCAACCATTTGAGTCCTATAAAATTCCATACATCCTAATTCCTCACTCCCACTCTCATTTTCAGTCTTCCTCATCAACGAATATTTTGCCGGTGGTTATTTTGGTATCATTTGAAAGGTATTATCATACTAACCTTATGTTTGATTTTTATTTCAAAGATTCATCACATTTTGAGTAGTGAATGATTTGAATATGTTTTAATTTTTATGCATAGGTATGGAATTTGATATCCCTATATGGTTATATTTTGGGGGTGAAGTAATTAAGGATCCAAAAATTGGATATTCTTATAGTGATGTTGATCCTGTAATTATTTGGGCTACCCCCAATTTTGGTTACTCAGAGTTTGGCACGTGGAGGGAACCTTTTGCATATCATCGGTATTGTATGCGACACTTTGCTAGCAATTTTCATAAAAAATTTGGTTCGAAATTTTTGATGAATAAACTAAAGGTAATTGCTAGTGAAAATCAGTGGAGAAAGTACGAGGAAAAGATGGCACAACTTGAAGCTAGCAATGCTGATGCGGCTAATTGGGTTAAGGAGAAAGCAATTGAGAAGTGGGCACTTACTGCTGATGGTGGGCGTAGATATGGTATTATGACAACAATTCTGTCCGAAGTGTTCAACTCGGTTCTAAAAGGTGTTCGTAGCTTACCTGTCACCGCAATTGTAGAACAGATATTTTTCCGTCTGAACATGTATTTCACCGACCGCCGTGAGGCCGCGTAGACACTTATCGCTGAAGGTAAACTATGGGCACCACGAATCCAGGATCTTATTGATGCCCGGCGTGAAAAATCGAATTTACATGAAGCCATAATGTTCAATAATCGCGATGGTGTCTTTGGGGTCAAAACGGGCATTAGAATGGACGGTGGATATCAAAAGGGTGGGCATTGGCATACGGTGGACCTAGAAGGCCAAACTTGTACATGTGGAAAATTTCAATTATTCCACGTTCCATGCTCTCATGTGTTAGCGGCATGTGCTTCCCGGGCGCTAGATTATCAACCGTACATAGATCCTTTCTACTCTACAGACTCGTTAGCAAAAACATGGGCACCATCTTTCAATCCTTTCCCAGACGAATCTTATTAGCCTACCCAAAGCGCACCGGTACTAATAGTTGATCATAGTCTTCGTCGGGTCAAGGGGCGGCCTAAGAGTACTCGTATACGCAATGACATGGACGCTCGAGAAGGTGGGAGTAGTGGAAAAGTATGTTCAAAATGTGGTGTTAGCGGACATAATAGACGCAGTTGTAAGAATGTACAAAGTGTCGGGACTTCACAATCTACCCGCACTTGAATATTTTTCTTAGTTATTATATATTAGTTAAATGTTTTCATGTTGTTTGTTGTTTGTTGAGTAATTTACGTTTGAATTACTTGAATTATTTTCATGTTGTTTGTTGCTTACGTATCCACTTTTTGTAATTGTTTGTATGAACTAATTTAGATGTTTATTTGTGTCGTACCTCTCTATAATTGTTATTGTTTGTTATGATAAGTGTTGTGTGATTTGTATGTTTAAATTGAGTGGTGGGTATGATTAGATTTGTTCCAAACTACCATTCGCAAAATAAACATGCACATAAAACATGCACAGATGTTTTAACTGATGCCGTGCTCATGAATAACGGCATGTTATTTGCATGCCGTTATTCTGAAGAACGACTGTGGAGACAGTATGTTTGCCAGAATGCTCAAAATTTAAAATTTTGTTGTTTAACTAATGCCGTTTTTCTGAATAACGGCATACATAACTAATGCCGTGCTTCAGAATAACGGCATGCTTGATAGATGCCGTTATTCTGAACCACGTCTGTGGAGACAGAAACATTTGGCAGGAACTATAAATTTTCTAATTTCCCCTATATGAAGATGCCGTTTTCTGCAATAACGTTACAGGATTACTATGCCGTTATTGTGAATAACGGCATCGTTTATTCTCTCTTTTTGACTTAACAGACATGCTTCAAACTCAATTCAACTTCATTCACCAATAAGCTTCAATTCAACTTCATTCAAAGCTTCATTCAAACACAGATAAACTTCATTCATTCGTTTAATCCCTCATTTTCAATTTCAAACTCAATTCAACTTCATTCAGAGCTTCATTCACCAATAAGCTTCAAACTCAATTCAAACACAGATACATTCAATTTCATCAAAATTGAGTTGAAATTCCAATTTCACATATTGAAAACCAACTTCACAGATTCAAAACCAACTAAACTTCATTCAAAAATATGCACAGAATATGCACAGAATCAAGCTTCAATTACTTCAAATAACTTCACAGAATATGCACAGATCAAATACTTCAAATCCACAGAATATGCACAGATCATATACTATACAGATCAAATACTTCAAATCTTCAAGTTTTCAAAATATGCACAGAATCAAGCTTGAAATTCACAGAGATATGCACAGATTTAAGCTTCAAATTCACATAGATATACACAAATAACTTCAAATTCACAGATCAAGTCCCCATACTACTTTGAACTCCACATACATTCAACTTCAAATTTTAGTACTACATCAAGTTCACTTGGACTTATTTCACATATCAGAATTGATTAAGTTCACTTTGCCACTCCCACATACCAACTTCACAGACATTACAAAATTCAAATATTTCCTGTGTTAATCTTCATCAAAATCAAATACTTCAACAATTTGCACACCCACATATAACAACCTGCATACAAACATATACAATTAATAAATGCATAAAATGATGTGTTACAAAAAGACAATTAGTTTGTTCCTACCAATTATCCTGGAATGTAATGTTTGGGTGCTTTTCTCATCTGAGCCGGGACTTTCCGCCTACGTTCCCGTTGTTCTTGCGTTGGGGGTCCACTTGGACCAGCTCCTTCTTCTTCGCCACCTCCTCCTTCTTCAATCTCCGGATTTGCCAATTGGCTTTGCGGTGGAGGATCACGAACGGTCTTGGCTCTTCGACGATCTGATGGATTTCCCAATTGCAATGCTTGTTGTGGTGGAGGTGAAGCTTGGCTAGCGGTAGGCCGTTCTTGTTGGCGTTGACATTCGGTTGAACGCACAAGTTCATTGAAACGAGGACCATCTCCAACCTCTTCAAGAGAGGTACGACAATTGCACAGGAGGTCTCGTGCCAATTCTTTGCATGCCTTATTGGCATTGCTCTTCAACACATTCGCACATTTTCTAGCCATGTCCCATGTGCTTTCTATCTATAATAGTAAACCATATATATTGTAAGTGAAGATGCATAAGTAGAACGGAACGAAATAATTGAAATTCAACAAACAATCTAACTTACCATTATACGGTATGATGAGGCCTTCGGTTGGTACATCGGCTGTGATGATGAAAATGCCGGTGGTGGTTCAACATGAATCGCGGGTATAGGTTCTTGGATGCCCGCTGGAAAATCCGTTTTGGGTTGGATATAAAGTCGCGTTATGCGACGGTACCAGGCCATATAAGTTGTTTGCATTGATCCATCATACGGATACTCAACACCCTCGACTACCAACTCATACCTCCGCTCATTCCATGCTCCTACATACGCGCGGTGGTGATCGACCCAATTCATGTTCGGTAAACGACCTTGGCCCGTGATGTTGTGTAGTCTACGATCGTATAATGTGTTCACGGGGACGGGTTGTTGTGCATTGAATTGCCGAAGAACACGGCCGGGATAATAAAACTCCAAAACTGAGAAATTCACTAGTGGAGCTAAGGTCAACCACAACTGCGCATTAGCAGTGCAAATAGGTGGTAGACGAGCCAGTCTCTCATCCGTGTACGGGGTCCAATTGACGAGCTCTTCTCTCAATTGATCTAGCTCGTTCCTATAATAAGTTAGGACACCACGTACGTTATCCCTCCACGTACGCTTCCCCGCCCAGTATGCACCGAGAGGAGCTCTCATCACGGGATTATCCTGGACTACCCTCCAACTCTCTGATAGTACCGTCACACGGGGTCGGCCGAGATGTATTCTTTCCCAACACCAAATTTGCAGGATGGACATCGGCCCGGTCATCTGAATCGAACCCATCGAACAGTTGCAGAGTGCACGATAAAGGGAGGCTAGAGCTGCACTTCCCCAACTATACCTGCCGGCTGTCTGTAGGTCAGCTATCAATGGAAGATACATGAGGTGGACTACGTCACCTGAAGAGTTAGGGAATAGGATCCCTCCAATCATCGACAGTACGTATGCCCGCGTATAGTTCTGGATTTCGATGTCCGTATGCACAGGTGCGACTCGAATGTGAGTGAAACTATCTTCTAGGAATGAACGTCTAATGGATTCCCCAACCCATATGCCGTGGTCAACTTCATCAACATCCAACCCCAAATAATCTCGTACCAGTGCAACCTTGTTGAACATCAAATTGCCTGTGACGGCCACCCCGTCAATTGGAAGACCCGAAATCACCGCTACATCTTGTAGGGTGACCGTCATCTCACCGCACGGTAAGTGGAAGGTGTGTGTCTCCGGCCTCCATCGCTCTACCAGTGCGGTAAGCAAGGCGTGATCACACTTTATGTTGGTCAGCTTTGACATACCGCTAAATCCACTGCTAACTAAATAATGTTCCATAGCAATACAGTTCTTGAGGACAGGCATGACCTTGTGCATCCTAAAACTCATCTTCTCCACATCCCCGGTCCAAACGACCTGTGATCTGTGGTCTTCTTGCAGAAACAGAACTGTAGGATCTAATGGACCCGGATGTCCCCGTGGTCCAAATGAAGGCGTAGAAGAAGCACCAACACCATGCGAAGAAGATGGTTGTGCAGGATCCATTGGCCTGTACACATTAACAAAGACTAATCAACAACATTTTCAGTAGGAAAATTGAGTGCATGAGCAGAGATCTACTAGTGAATTAGGATCTTCAATAAGCAAGAAGCACCAAAGATGAGTGTATTAGGATCTCCCCGTGAATTAGGAAAATTGAGTGCATGAGCAACAAGCACCAAAATTAAGTGTATTAGGATCTTCAAAACCCCGACTTCAAACGTAAATCACTTGAATATTTAAGAATTTGAGCATCTCAAAAACTCAACATTTAGTAAACCCTAATCTACAATACTTCATACTTCCAAAATTACTGCTTCAATAACCCTAATCTACAATATTTGTACTATACTACATAATAAAACAGTCAAAATCAACTATACAAAATACAAATTAGGGTTTTTGGTTACTTACAAAGATTTCGGATTCGGAATGAGAAGGAACTCTGGATGAAGGATTGAAGAGTATACTCCGAAATAGAAGTCAATAACACACCAAAGATCTAGTGGATTTTTTTTTTCAGATCGTCTAGGGTTTTCGTCTAGGGTTTTCTGTTTGGAAATGAAGAAGGCACGAGCGGAAGAGAAAGGGGGAAGAGGAAGGGTTTTTTCGAGTATAGGGATTAGTGCAAAGAGTTTATTACTGATGCCGTTATTCTGAAAAACGGCATCAGTTATAAACGATGCCGTTCTCCAGAATAACGGCATCAGTTTATTTCATATTTGGAATTAATCTCGAGTCAAGATTAATAAAGTAGAGCTCTATTTGAAAAATTAACCAATGTCGTTAATGGGAATAACGGCATGGCAATTTTCTCAAATAGAGATGCCGTTATTGGGAAACACGGCATGTAATTAGCTGATGCCGTGATTCCCAATCACGTTTGTTGCTGACGTGTCACAGACAAGGGCAAATGGCTAAATGTTTTCGAGACAAGGGCAGTTCGCTAATTATTTTCAAAAACAGGGGCATTTCGGCAAAATTTTCCAGAATATGTATAAAACATTAATAACGACATAAAACATGTTTCTATGAATCTAGATCTTAATCATGTTACAAAAGTGTTTTAATATAAAATCCTAAATCATAAAATTATAGATCTTTGCTAAATCAAAAGAAGAAGAACATTAAAAAACGGAAATACTAACCTGAAGCCATTGATGGAGATTGTATATGATACGCACTTCTATGAGAAGTCGTCTCTCTATTCTTCTGTTGATGGGATGAAAGATGGAATAAGAAGATGCGTATATATAGGGGACCATAACCCTAATTGATAATTATTGATTTCCAATTTTGCCCATCACAAAATAAGAAATTTACTTTATGGTCTCTACACGTGTCATATCACATTTTAAATTATATGCTTTTAACCCATTACTTAATCTTGATTAGATCACTTTAATTTGAGTTAGACTTTAGAATAGCAATTATACATTCAGTCACATATGTGAGCCCACATAGATTATTTTTCAACAATCTCCCACTTGGGCCACATATGTTACTCCTTATAAATGTACATACTTTATGAGCTCAAAATTTTGCTATCATAACCAAAAGCATAGCCAAACAATCTTGTCCATTAATCATGTAAATATAGGATCAAAGCAATTTTCGTTACATTTATCGTAACTAAATTCATCAATGGTCACATATATCGACATAATCAAACGACATAGATCAAGTGTGAATGTGTAGCATGAAAATTTCATGCAATGTGATCTATACACATGCCTATTTCCAACTGGTCCTCTTTAAAACTTAAGTGAGGTCAGAATCAAAACATGACAAATGAATAAGAAAACTGAATTCTTTATTTCTGATCAGAAAATAACCAAATGTATAAATGTCTCACACAAACATAATACAAATAAAATACAAACTCCCACTAAATCATGATATCCTCAAATAATACAACACCCATATGAGCAGTATGCTCATAAAAGACCTTGGGTGGTAATCCCTTTGCGAGCAGATCAGTTATCATGGAGTTTGTCCCAATGTGCTCTATGGACATCTGTCCACTTTGCACTTTTTCTTTCACAACTAGGAACTTTATGTCAATATGTTTCGACTTTGTCGAACTCCTGTTGTTATTGGAATACATCACTGCTGACTTATTGTCACAAAATAACTTGAGTGGTCTTTCTATATTCTCCAAAATGCGCAGCCCAGTGACAAAATTTTATAGCCATATTCCATGATTCGATGCCTCATAGCATGCTACATACTCTGCTGCCATAGTGGAAGAAGCTATAAGTGCCTATTTGACACTTTTCCAGGATATAGCTCATCCAGCTAACAGGTAAATATAGCCTGATGTAGACTTTTTGCTATCTTGGTACCCTAATAAAATCAGAATCAGAATACCTTACGACCTCCAAATAATCTGATTTTCTATATGTGAGCATGTAGTCTTTTACTCTCTGAAGATACCTCATGACCTTCTTGGCTGCTATCCAATGGTCCATACCAGATTTTCTTAAATACCTACCTAACATCCCAACAATGTACGCAATATCCGGATGCGTACATACTTGAGCATACATTAGACTCCTAGTAGCTGATGTACAGGGGATCTTTTGTATTTCATGAATTTCACGGTTATTTTTAGGATATTGATTGAGACTAAATTTGTCTCCTTTAGCAACAGGGGTATCCCCTGGTCTACAATCTTGCATGCCAAACCTTTTGAGTACTTTATCGATGTATCCCTTTTGTGATAATCCTAGAATACCTCGAGAACGATCTCGGTGTATCTAAATTCCTAATAAAAAAGAGGCATCCCCAAGATCATTCATCTCAAAATGCTTGGACAGAAATCTTTCAGTTTCATGCAATAAATCTATATCATTAGTGGCAAGCAATATGTCATCGACATATAGAACTAGGAATATATGCTTACTCCCACTGAACTTGTGATACACACAATCATCAACTACATTCATCTCAAAACCAAATAAGATAATTACTTGATGAAACTTGTGGTACCATTGACGAGGAGCTTGCTTGAGTCCATAGATGGATTTTGTCAATTTGCAAACCATATTCTTAAGCTAGAATATAATAAACTGGTTTGAATACTTATTTCTTCATTAAAATCATTGGTCATTTCATAAATATCTAATTAATACTACCCCTTTTGATTCGAGAAAATATGATCAGAATGCTATATTTAACTCCAAACCGGAACTAAACTTTAGAACAGAGAATGCAACACTATAAAAACATATTCTGGATTGTGAAGACCATGAGTGAGCTTTCTCGAAGTAAATAACAAATGTGTTCATAACACCTAACATTAAGAATTTTGGCACCTAATCTCTTTGTTTTAATCTGTTTTCCTTTTATGCAGCCTACACAGACATCAAAGTCTTGTGAAGTCCAGGGATTCCAAAATGTCATCAAACACAAGACGCTCAACTCTACCTTTTGAGATATGACCTAAGCACTTATGTCATAATGACGCCGAATTTTCTTTATTTAATTTATGTTTAGTACCATGTAACTCTACATGCAAGGTTTCATTATAGGATGCAATTGTTTCAAACAAATAAAGGTTGTCATAAGCATTTAAATAACTAGTTCCAACAACATTCGAATTTAAAGACAAACTAAACTGATTGTTTCAAATGAACAATAATAACCAAATTTGTCCAACAAAGAAACATAAATTGAATTTCATCTAAAAGACGGAATAACAAAAGTGTCTTTCAAATCCAAATAAGAAACCAGTTCCTAATAACAACCCAAAATGTCCAACTGCTTCCACTTCTACCAATTATCGCCCACGAAGATGTGTCTTTCACCATCATTTGGCTTCCGGCAGCTTAGGCAACCCTGCATAGAAACACTTATGTGAGTAGTAGTACCAGAATCTATCCACCAAGTGTTTCTAGATACTGAAGATAAATTAACTTCAAAACAGACCAAAGTAAGAAACATACATTTCTTTGCACGCCATGCGTGATATTTAATTAGTACATTTCTTCTTCATATGTCCAGACTTGTTACAAAAGAAACAACTCTCTGTATCCTTATGTTGTTTCTTTTGAGCTGGATCCTTAGCTTTTTCATCCTCAGATTCCTCTTCTTGCCCTTATCCTTAGAGGCTTTGGCCAAATGAGCACTTTCAGTCTTAACTTGTTTCAACCTTTCTTCCTCTTGCACACAGTGAGAAATGAGCTCATTTAGAGTCCATTTTTTTTTGACAGTTGTAACTGATCTTGAATTGATTAAAATGTACAGGAAGTGATACCAAAACCATAAGCACAAGCAAGTCCTCAGGAAATTCAAGCTTGAGTGCCTTAAGTCTTGAAACAACATGATACATTTCCATAATGTACTCCCTTATATTTCCTTGACCCTTATACTTCATAGACATCAAAGAAGTCAGAAGTGTAGTCATTTCAACCTTATCGTTTTTAGCAAAACGTTTCTCAATTTGATCGAGGAAATCTTTGGCCTTAGTAATCCCATCGGATTCTGTGCCCCTAAAGACTTCTGGAATGCTGTGTTTCATAATCATTAGACTCATGCGATTTGAACGCCCCCACCTTTCAAATACCCTTTTATCATCAGGAGTGCTTTCCGCAGTGAGATATGGAGGTTGTTCTTCCCTTAATGCATGGTCTAATTCCATACAGCCAAGAGTTATCAGTAAGATCCCTTTCCATTCCTTGAAATTTGTCCCATTAAACATGTGAATAGAATTGATGTTAGCAGTTATTGTGGCAGCAGAAGATATACTAGCTGAATATAGAACAAAAAATAAACAAAATAAGCTCACATGAGAATCCATATAAAACAATAAATTCAAATAATGGTTAATCTCATCTCAAGATACCAGGCACAACGTTAATATCAAGTCTTTGGACGGTAACATTAACTATAAGCGGTACTCTTGTTGTAGTAATCAAATATTGACAATAAATTCTGTCAAATAACAAGTCATTCTTTGGACTGATTTATTGTTCACATGGAATACCTTATAATTGTCACATATTTATTACCACAGATGTGTATGAAATTCGGCCAAATATCAACTTACCTTTGGGTCAGTTAATAAACACATGAATTACAAACACACAATCATCTTGATATTTTAAATAAATTAATCTACACAAAAGAGGTCACTTTGGCAACATTTTGTTTCAATTGATCTATTTAAAATATTATACATTCATAAGAAAACCAAAACCATAATTTGAATTTAATTGTTTCCCAAAATTTTATATTTTCCTTAACTTTTTTTTTGTTTGTAATTTTACTTTATTCTAGATGGACAATGTCAAGATAATATCTATTAAAAATAATAACATAACTATAATTGAACCATATCTATCTACTGTTTTGATAATATCAAAAGATAGGATTAAACAGAATATTAACATAAATTAAAATTCTTAAATCTCACGTTTCCTTAATTCTGTGAGCACAGAAACCCAAATCCGGGCGGGCCCCTTATGCCATCCACGTCACATGACGTTAGCGGCAAAGCAGCAGCATCTGTTGCCCTCACATACCAGGCGGGCCCCACTTCATCCACCACATCACCCACGTGACGCAACGGCAGCAGAAGCATTTCGCTGCCTTCCATCCCGTGGGCCCCCAAATTCCATTTAAAATGTATATCACCTTCCCATATAGAATCTTGTTATAGGGTACTGCCCGAGCACATCACCCTCAAGAGAACGCCAAATCAAAACTGATGGTTGTGGATAAAGTCTCAATGATTCATTAATCACTCTGAAGCCACATGGCAGCCACTACTCCATTTAACTCATTTTGAATTAAAACCACACAATTACCCCCATACAAATTTCTATGGGCAACAATTGATTATATATTAATTATCTAAAGCAGAAATGCATACCAAAACCATATATGAAGCCATTGATCCGTGGGTCCCATCCAAGCACAACTACCCCATACCCTATACAGGAAACTCTATGAATTATCTTTATGTATGGTTAAAAAAAAATGTTATCAAAGTTCAAAACCATGAGTCAGTGCTTACGGTTTTTGTTTTGGTTAAACTGAAGATAATCGTTACATGAATCTGAATATATTGTCAACTAAAGTACATCATATAAATTAATACATTATTCAATCCATAAAATACAACAGAACAAATGCAACAGAACGATGGAAATTTAATGGCTCCAAAAGATTAACAAATCAATTAGCCTTTACAAATCCAAATTCAATTAATTTAATTATTGAATATGAATCTTAGAAGACAAATACTATAAAAGGAGGATCAAAAGAAACCCTAAATTTCTTAAATTTCTTAAACAAGAAACCCTAAATTTCTTTAAACAAGAAACCCTAAATTTTTTCAATTAATTCAGCAAAGAAGGCTCTGATACCAATTAATGGAATTTTATATACACTTAAGAACATGCATAAAACATTAATAACAACCTAAAACATGTTTCTGTGAATCTAGATCTTAATCATGTTACAAAAGTGCTTTAATATAAAATCCTAAATCATAAAACTATAAATCTTTGCTAAATCAAAAGAAGAAGAACATTAAAAAATGGAATCACTAACCTGAAGCCATTAATGGAGATTGCGCAGAGGGTTTGGATCTTCCTATATGATACACACTTCTATGAGAAGTCGTCTCTATATTCTTCTGTTGATGGGATGACAGATGGAATAAGAAGATGCGTATATATAGGGGACCATAACCCTAATTGATAATTATTGATTTCCAATTTTTCCCATCACAAAATAAGAAATTTACTTTACGGTCTCTACACGTGTTATATCACACTTTAAATTATATGCTTTTAACCCATTACTTAATCTTGATTAGATCACTTTTGGGTTAGACTTTAGAATAGCAATTATATATTTAGTCACATATGTGAGCCCACATAGATTATTTTCTAACACTTTGAATTAAAGGATTACAATGTAGCATGGCCGGCCTCAAATCTGAAACCTCCCTTTATCAATTCCACGCTTTCACTACCTGGTCGAGCTATAATTCAGCGATTTGTTTGCTGTGTTGGGTACATGTCTTCCATACTAGGTTCCAGGTGAAGAGAACAGAGCAAAGTGAGAAAATTTCGAAGTGAAGAGGGAAACAAGGGGAGTTGTTGTTTACTGGCAGTCTGGAAGTTGACAGTCGACGGCAATTATAGCAGTCCACTGCAACTAGGAGGGTTGAGCTCAACTTTTTCGAAGAGCAGTCGACCGCAATTAGCAGTGACAACAATATTGGTTCAGGCCCTTGGTGGATCTGATTGAACCAATTTGTTATCCAAGTTAGATCGTACGACTTATATCATGTGGCTTGCTCTTTAGGGAATGTTGGACAGTGAAGAATCAATACTACAAATCTAGAGTTTCTCTAGATCTCTTTATATAACAATGTAATAGCCTTTATTGAAAGGATTGTCAATACTTCATCTGAAAGTTTTCTCTATTGTAAATAACCTAGTATCTTCTAGCGAGACTTAAGAGATAGATAGGTTCTTGGTAAAGGTAATGAGAAATCGATTGAGAGATTGGAAGAATGGCACCGAAACCCTATAATTTTTGTGTTTTTTGGCGGGAGGAAGAAGGGAAAGATTGGGGGAGGATTCAAAGACAAGAGGGAATCGGGTCGAGTTCGAGCGGATCTAATAGAAACCACGTACTTGTGGATGCAATATATAAGTTTGCAAATGTGGGGATTCAAATATTAAAGTCTACTTTCTTTAAGTTTCGTTTTAGATATGTAGATCCGTTTGACCCACATTACAAACTCAAGGGGTGTTTGAATTGATGTAGATGTTGAAATACTAAAGCAGGTTTTCTAGGAATTCATATTCACTAAATTTCTTTGGTTACTTATACTAAAAAATATTTTTGGTAAAATTTTTGTTTGGATGAAAGAAAAAAAATGTTGAAACAAGAAAGAGAATATAAGATTAAAAAAAATAAAAAAATAAAAATGTATTAAACAAGTTTTTCACTGAATTCTACATTGTTAAGGAAAAAACATTTGAGAAAAAAAAATGTATGCCACGTAATATGGTAGAAAAGCTTTTCACTATTTTTTCCCGCTATCAAAACACACAAAAATCATGAAAACTAGTTTTCCACAATTTTTTTTACATTTGACATCAATCAAAACTGTAACACCACACATACGCATCTAGGCACCAACACGCCTAAAAACCTAACACGGCCCCACAACAGGGCACAACTTCACAAAAAAAAAAAAGATTAATAGGTACTTTTGGATTATAGACAAACCTATTTAAATCACTCTTAACTCCTATTTCTATTCGTTATGAGATCATTTCCATTCATTATTACCTACTTGTCGCTATCACTCTTGTAGGCACACACACACAAACACACAGGTGGAGCTTCGGTTGCGAACTGGCTTGCGAAATCCTGTTGCCACTATCATAAATAGCGACAACAATGCAAACGATATTTTTTTTAGGGAAAAGGTGGAATCTGGCCACCCTGTTTCATTAATAAGAGTTTAACGAAACAAACCCAGAGTACTGGGCCCAAATACAAACTACAGACAGAAAATAAAGCATACATGAAGCAACATGACGCGTACAAACAATAAATCCCTCCAACAACCCTGGAGGGTGGGTCGACAAACCAGCTCGGTCCAGCAAAATTGTGAGGACGCCAGTTTAGCTTCGTAACGTGCCTCTACGATACAAGCACACCCACCTAAAATAAGTCTGGCAGGATTTTATCACCCGCCGATCCCTGCGTTCACCTCGCTGGGGAGATCCCATCTTTGGGCCCAAGCCCTGCAGATTGAAAACTGACCCCACGGCATATGCACAGCGATCGCACCCTTTCACCAAGTCCACCACTCATCCTATAAACGTGCCAACCGCTCCCACAACCGCTACCAAAGAGATAGCTGTGAAGAGGATACCTTCACCTCTCACACGATAGCGCTTTGTCAGGCGATTTCTCACCAAACAACTATCTCGCTCACCCCACCAAACACCACGCTCCAGGAGAGAGCCGTGGAGAGGATACCTTCACCTCTCTCACACTCAAGCTCTCTCCGGCGATTTCTTATCACACAGACTTATCTCGAATCAAACTCCCAATCCGAGGGAAGAGGCGATGCTGTCACGAGCCAGTAGCCTAAGCTGGAGGAAGCTCAATAGCCAGATAGTAGGCGCTATGAAGACTACACCGGTGACATCGTAGGAGACTCCAGACCAACCACACCCCAACCCCACACCCCCTCACCCTCAACACACCGAATTCATACACTTGAACCCCAAATCCATGGTGTTCACAACAATATGCGGGGAGGAAGATCTGGCGCGACACAGTCGCTCCGTGACAGTTGAAACAAGCACCCCAGAAGTTGAGACAAGTGAGCGCACATTACGGAGGAACCCCATCTTTGGGCCCAAGCTCCACAAACGTGCAAGACAACCTAACTCCCGGCATCTTCACACGCACTACCAACCCTCGCAGATCGCCATGAATGGCCTCGAGAGTGTGGACATGGTGGCAAGTGCACAGAATATCCGGGCACACATCTAGCAAATCATGGAGGGACCCCATCTCGAGTCCAACCCCACAATCGAACAAACCTACTTGCTTCACACCCCCAACCATAGCAAAAGAAAGCACTGGCCCCATGCCGAACCACCGGCCTCACCCGGTGGGCAAATCAGATCTGGGCCAACATAGGTGGGGGGGGGGGCACACAGCAGCTTGGCCCCACAGGCCCCATACCACACCGACCTCACTTGGCTGAGGTGGGCCGTCGCCGTCGCCGTCGCCATCGCGTGGGGGGTGGAGCATCTCCATCGGTCAAGATACCTTCCCAGATCCATGGCACTGTCGACCTTCATGGCGTATGCGAAAGATCTTGGCCTTCATCGAAACGGGGAGCCATCGGAATCGCTGCATTGGTAGCATCGTCGTGGAGCTTCGCCGTACATGGAGCTTCGCGTCGTCGAGGACCATCATAGCGTCGCCGTGGAGAAGGGGATTCGTGGAGCTTCGGGTCGTCGTGGAGGGGACCGGGGGGGACTACGGGGGTGGGGGTAGGGGGAGGGGGCGGCGGCGAAGTGGGCTAGCCGCCGCCGCCCCAAGGTTGTTCAGATCTAGGATTTTTTTGGGCTTTTTTTCAGATCTAGTTTCTCTCTCTAGAATTTTCTAGAGAGAGAAACTCTTTGGAAGAATGATAACAATTTAAATGATGTTGCTATTGGGAATAACAACAGTATTGTATATTTTTTAAATTTTACACTGCACTAGGCGTTCGCAGGCCAGTTCACAATAAAAGTCTGTTCACAATCAAATGGGTATATATATACCCCAAAAGCTAATTCACACCAAAAGTCCGTTGCAACTAGGGATGGCAACCGGGTCGGGCTGACCCGTGACCCGCTCGCCAAACCCGGCCCGTGAATATATGGTTCTTGTCCGGGTAGAACCCGCGAGCCTAAGCGGATCGACCCAGGTCGAGTAATATGGATTTTCAATCCGTTGAACCCGGCCCGCCAACCCGGTGAACAGTTGTCAACCCGCCCACCAACCTGCGGGTCAACCCACTGGTTTCGAACCGTTAGACCCATATGGGCCAAACATTTGACCCGCGCGGGTCCAACGGTCGACCTGTGTAGGTCGACCGTTCGACCCGCGCGGGTCTGACGGACGAAAACAGAGCAACGGCTCTGTTCTAGCCCTTTTTTTGTATTTTTTTGTATTTTTTTCTTTTTTCCCTATAAATACCCCTTAAACCACTCTTAAAAATTCACACCTTATTCTTTTACTCTCTCTACTACTACTACTGAATTCAATCTCAAATCTTTTAAATTTTGTCATCAAAAAACCATACAACATAGAAGCGACAAATTACGATCGTATCGAATTCAACATTCAACTACGTCTACTTCAAGTTTCATCTCCTTCACGGCTCCAACAAAGAAGCTATCTTTCTTTCTATATACGAGTCAGGATTTCTATTTCTACTTCTACTTTTATTTTCGCTCTCATTCTATATACGAGTATTCGCAAAGTACAGTATCAAAATTTTACAACCCTCTAATTGTCTTGATAAATTTTTTGTAGTGTAAATTTATTGTAGCATATTTGTTTATTGGTTTTTTTATCTTCTCTCTCACAATCCTCCTATTGTTTTCTAGATTTTTTTAAAAAAACTTATCTCGTCTAGATTGTATTTAAATTTTTGACATACATTACTATATCAACATGTCTAAATCACGAGGTAGCGGTCGTAGCCAAAGTGGACAAGATTCCACCGGCACTTCTCGTGGGCCTCCAATTGTCCCATAAATTGAGCCCACCAAAGAGTACCATATGAGCGAACACATTGGTACACACGATGAGTTTGTAGGAGACATAGACATAGAAGAGGAACCACAATACAAGCAACCGAAACAACACAACCGGGTAGTACGTAGTAGGAAAACTAGAAGAAAAACTAGTGATTGACACAAATTTTATGATTATATTCCGGACGAAGTAAATCCGGTGTAGGTATAAAAATTTGTAAAACATGTTCGAAGCCGTACAAATGGAAGAAGGGTGAGGGGACGGGTACAATAAAACGACACATCCAAAATGTACACAAAAAACTTCTTGTAGACCTACCCGGCGAACAAAAAATTCACCCTAGGACCGGTGTAGTTGATAGCCATTCTAATGATTCCGAACTTGTTCGTCAGGAAATAGCCCGACTAGTAATCAAGAAAGAGTTACCATTTTCCTATTCAGAGAGTAGCGACTTAGAAACTTTTAATCAAACCGCATTAAACCCCCATTTTAAAAGAGTCCCTAGGAATACTTACAAATCTGATTGTTTTAAAATGTACAATGAAATAAGAAAAGCTTTGATTGCCATTTTATGGAGTTTAACTTGTAGAGTTTCTTTAACTTCTGATTGTTGGACGGTTTCCAACAATATTTCAATGATGGGAATAACTTGTCATTGGATCGAAAGTGATTGGATTATTCAAAAAATGATCATATCACTTGCTGCGTTGTCTTATCCCTATAGTGGTAATGAAATTGCAAATCATATTTTAGAAATTTGTGATGTTTTTCATATTCATGATAAAATTATGTGTATAAGTTTTGATAATGCATCTAACAACAATGCATCAATTAGTATACTAAAAATCGCATTAAACCCTTCATCTGATAATAATTTTTCATGTTAGATGTGCATGTCATATTTTAAATTTATGTATTCAAGATGCATTAAAAATAGCCGAACCATATATAGTTAATATTAGAAATTGTGTACATTTTATTGCATTAAGTGGCCCTATATTTTAAGAATGGAAAGGTTGGTGGAGGCTTAAAAATTTACATTTTATAAAATTTCCAAAAGATGTTAAACAACGATGGAACTTTACTTTTGATTTGCTACATGTTGTTACTGAATATAAAGCATGTATAAATAATTTTTGTATGGCAAAAAATATGCCAAATTTTGAAATGACTCTCCAGGCTTGGTTTTATGCCGAATCTTTGTTAAAATTTTTAGAACCTTTTAAAACCGCAACTTTCAAATTTTTAAAATCTTATGAATCTACTTCTTGTAGCATTTTTATTTCAATAGTTACTGTGATGCAAACTTTCAAAGAAATGATCGATGATTCTTTTATTGATCATATTGTGAAACCTGTATACACCAAATTTTTGAAGTATTTTAATGCACTTCCTATGTTGTATTGTACTGCTACTGTGATGGATCCTCGTATCAAATTAGAAGGTACGAAGAGTTTAATTGAAATTTTTAAAAAAATTTACTTGGGGAAGAAGATTCTGAAATTGATTTGAGAATATTTTTAGCTAAATTTGAAGTGACATTAAATAACGTGTATGATTTTTATGATAGAAAATTTTCATCTAGTAGTACTACTATTTTAGTTACTTCTTCTTCTGCTACTTCTACAGGTAAGAGTAAGAATAAATTAGATGATGCTATATTTAATTTACTTGCAAAAATTCAATCAAAAAGAGCTAGGACTAATCAACCAAATGAATTACATTGGTATAATCAACAAGATTCTGAAAGTTTTACTTCTTCACTAGATATTTTACAATGGTGGAAAGGCCATGAACATACTTATAGTATTCTTAAATATATGGCTAAAGATCTACTAACTCATCATGTCTCTACAGTTGCTTCAGAAAGTACATTTTCTACAAGTGGCAGAGTTCTAACCGATTACAGGAATCGCTTGAAGCCCCAATCGTTAGAGATACTCGTCTGCACTGAAGACTGGATGAAGGCTGAAGATAGGACTTAAGGAGTAGGGTTCGATACGTCTACAAGTAGAAGCAACTCGCTGAAAGAACAACAACAACAACAATAGCAACCAACATGAAGAATTGAAGACCAACAACAACTACAACAAATTGAAGACTAATAAATTAAAAAAAATTATAAATGTATAAAAAATTGTCTAAAATCTTTGTTTGTTATAAAAAATTAGGATAAAAGAAGATAAATGAATTTGTATCGAAGAAATTTGTTATTGTATAAAACAAATTTGTAGAAAATCTTTATTTCTTATTCCAAATTGGGAAACTTGTATAAGTTGAAATTATATTAATAATATATACATTTTTTTGGCAATTTCACTCTTTGATTCTTATTATTATTTCATTTTTTTATTATAATTAAAAAAAATTAAGTTTAAAAAAATAAAATTAGACGGGCCAACCCGCGACCCGACCTGACCGGGGTTGGACCCGAATGGGTTCGCGGGTTGGGCGGATCGAGTTTTTGCAATTCCGACCCGGCCCAGTTGCCACTCAGACCCGACCCGAACCCGTCCTAGTTGGGTTCCAACCCGGACGGGTTCGACCCGACCCGACCAGGTCGACCCGTTTGCCAACCCTAGTTGCAACCAAAGGGGTATATATAAGCCCTTTAATTATGAAGATTTTTCCTTCTTTGTTTAAAGGAAGGTAATACTAAGCTCATATTTTAAGGAGAAAATATTTGAGCAAAAAAATATATACCACGTAATATGGTACAAAAGTTTTCCACTATTTTTCTCTCAATCAAAACACACAAAAAATGCATGAAAACTGTTTTCCACAATTTTCTTACATTTGACATCAATCCAAACTGTAACGCTATGCATACGCATCTAGGCACCTACATGCTTAAAGAACCTAACCACGGTCCTACCACATGGCACAGCCTCACAAAAAAAGCTATCTTAGTAGGTAATCTTGGATCATAGGCAAACCTATTAATTAAATCACTCTTAACTCCTATTTCTATCTGATATGAGATCATTTTCATTCACTATCACTACATGTCACTATCACTCTTGCAGGCATATGCATGCATACATGCTACAATACCCCCCTCCCCCCCCCCCCCCCCCCACACACACACAGTATGTATATATATATATATATATATATATATATATATATATATATATATATATATATATATATAGTGGAGCTTCGGTTGCGAACGCATGTTGCCGCTATCGCTAGTAGCGGCAATAGTGCAAATGATACCGCTAGTGGGAATGATATCAGCTATTGGCGATAGCTGCAACAGGCGTTCACACACCAGTTCACACTAAAAGTCCATTCGCAACCGAATATGGGCATATATATAAACCCATCAAAGCCCAATAATTAAGAAGACTTTAACTTCTTTGCTTAAGGGAAGGTAATACTAAGCCTACTAATCCTATGGGTATTACAGTGATTGGTTTGATCTACTTGCTTTGTTGTTTATCAGATCTATTTGTGATTCTTGCTACCTTACTCAACAACTCCGCTGCATCATATTCCTAACACTCGGCTGGTTGCTGATGTTGACTTGCGGCTGCAGCTTCCCTTCTCGCTTCCAATCACCGTTTCGATCTTGTTCTCGTATCACTGTCTTCTCTTCTCATCGACTTAGTATGTAAGATATAAATCCAACAGTTAGAAGGATATTTGGTAGAAATTGTTCTCCTGTAAATTGGGCCTAAGCTAGCTACTGATTCTAAAAGACAAGTCGGAAAAGGTTCAAATAACTTGCAAGCAGCACCACTATACTACATGGTTGGCCAAGTGATGCATCTATTTCCAATGCTGATGATGAAGATGAGCGATGACGACCCACTACAACAAAATGATGCTATCCCGACGTTTCTAGCCGGTGTTTGGGTAGAAACGCCGATGTTTGAGTGGAAACGCCGGTGTTTAAGTAGAAACACCGGGCTAGAACCCCGGTTAAAAAGAAAAGGAAAAAACCACCCAACTATGCCGGCGTTTATTCAAACCGTTGACGTATGGTTGGGCTATACATGCGTTTCATAAAAAAATGCCAGGACAGTTGAAATTATATCCCAAATTCCCCATCTATCAATCCACCCAAATTGAATTTCTCAACCCCTTCCAAATTTCTTGTAACACCCCGAATTTCAAATAAGGATAAATTCGAGATTTCACAGGATCTTTACTTCACTTCGTACAATTTTACAAGGAATTTAAAAAAACTTTTTATTCACAATACATCAGAGTTTCTTTACACTTGGATTTTACACAGCGGAAGACTGAAAGATTACAATAATGAAAAACAACTTGTATAACTTTAACATCATTTGCAACATCTTTAACAGCAACAGCATATCCACTTTATAACTCCATGAATGATCCTTTACCTGCATGTTAATCTGTGGGCTCGTCAGTTACTTACAACTGACGAAATGTTATACACGGCTATCCTCTCTATGCCGGGAATAGTATAACGATCTCATACTTTAACAAATCACAAAAAGATTGAATGAACATACAAAGTGTCAAAAATGATTATTCTAAACATAAGTGTATGCCATGCCTTAATGCCTAATGCACACAATTCTACACTAGGATGATACTAATGCACACTTGTTCGGATTCTATGCATCCCATACTACATAGGTCCGAGGGCAAGCGCCTACGTTCTTCACAATACAGGGCTCGATCTCTCGCCATGAAAACTATCCGGTAGCAAAATAAAGTTCAGACTATTCCACGAATGTGAATCCCAGCCTTGGAGTCCACCAACAGCTGTTATAACAGATTCCACATCGTACGAACCGTCCTGTATGTGACCCTCTAGCCCAGTATATATATATATACATTGGAGACGGTAAACACAAAAATCCATCCGCCCGACTACTCAAGATCCCGGAGTCCACCGCTGACCCGTCCTCATAGTCCCGGACTAAAATATAATAATCCGTCTCCCACAGGGCAACCTCAGTCCACCAACTGGGTCTATAGTCTTGGAGTCCACCAACAACTATATAGAGCACCCCACTTACGTTTCCCTAAGTTTACTACATCTTCACTTATGTGCCTAAATTTTCTTAAGTTCAAGACATGAATAATTTCCATTCAAAGAATTAGTTTTACCTCCTACCGGACTTAATCAACAAATGCGAGATAGCCCCATGGCCATATCTCCAAATCATATCTCAAATATTTCTTTCAATAATGCCGGTATCGAGGTCTTACTAACTCTAAATCATAAACTTTCATGTACAAGAAGCATGGGTATTCACACCCTTAAATAATCATGTCCTAGACTTATTATATTCACATCTCTAATTTATCCATAATCTAATCAATGTCTCATTTAGCATCAATCGTAATTCTCTTATAATTCCTTCATGAATCAACAACAATAGCAATTTCATTTGCAAATTTTAAACTCATGAAGTCTCTCCAATTAATCAAATACAATCTCTTCAAGAGAAAAATAATTCACAACTTAATCAATGTTCTATTCATGATTCACTTATTCTCAATTCTTTCCAACAAGAATTTTATTCATGCATTCATCTAATTAACAATTTGAGTACACATAGAAATCTAGAATTTCACATTCAACATAATTGCAAAATCTCAACAAGAGAAACTAATTCTCACATCAAGTCTTAAAAAAAAATCATATTCTTAAAAATAATTAACTTAAGAACAAAAATTCATTCTATCTTCAAATATCTCTTTTACTTCTCAAATATACTTATAAAATATTTTAAGCAATTTCAATAAATCATTCATTACATTTTATAAATACTAGGATTTTTTTCCCATCTTTTTAAAAACCTTGGAATTCATTCAAATCTCCCTTAAAAACCCAAAAAAAATAAATCTCTTTTACTTCTCAAATATACTTATAAAATATTTTAAGCAATTTCAATAAATCATTCATTACATTTTATAAATACTAGGATTTTTTCCCATCTTTTTTAAAAACCTTGGAATTCATTCAAATCTCCCTTAAAAACCCTCTAGCCCAGTATATATATATATACATTGGAGACGGTAAACACAAAAATCCATCCGCCCGACTACTCAAGATCCCGGAGTCCACCGCTGACCCGTCCTCATAGTCCCGGACTAAAATATAATAATCCGTCTCCCACAGGGCAACCTCAGTCCACCAACTGGGTCTATAGTCTTGGAGTCCACCAACAACTATATAGAGCACCCCACTTACGTTTCCCTAAGTTTACTACATCTTCACTTATGTGCCTAAATTTTCTTAAGTTCAAGACATGAATAATTTCCATTCAAAGAATTAGTTTTACTTCCTACCGGACTTAATCAACAAATGCGAGATAGCCCCATGGCCATATCTCCAAATCATATCTCAAATATTTCTTTCAATAATGCCGGTATCGAGGTCTTACTAACTCTAAATCATAAACTTTTATGTACAAGAAGCATGGGTATTCACACCCTTAAATAATCATGTCCTAGACTTATTATATTCACATCTCTAATTTATCCATAATCTAATCAATGTCTCATTTAGCATCAATCGTAATTCTCTTATAATTCCTTCATGAATCAACAACAATAGCAATTTCATTTGCAAATTTTAAACTCATGAAGTCTCTCCAATTAATCAAATACAATCTCTTCAAGAGAAAAATAATTCACAACTTAATCAATGTTCTATTCATGATTCACTTATTCTCAATTCTTTCCAACAAGAATTTTATTCATGCATTCATCTAATTAACAATTTGAGTACACATAGAAATCTAGAATTTCACATTCAACATAATTGCAAAATCTCAACAAGAGAAACTAATTCTCACATCAAGTCTTAAAAAAAAATCATATTCTTAAAAATAATTAACTTAAGAACAAAAATTCATTCTATCTTCAAATATCTCTTTTACTTCTCAAATATACTTATAAAATATTTTAAGCAATTTCAATAAATCATTCATTACATTTTATAAATACTAGGATTTTTTTCCCATCTTTTTAAAAACCTTGGAATTCATTCAAATCTCCCTTAAAAACCCAAAAAAAATAAATCTCTTTTACTTCTCAAATATACTTATAAAATATTTTAAGCAATTTCAATAAATCATTCATTACATTTTATAAATACTAGGATTTTTTCCCATCTTTTTTAAAAACCTTGGAATTCATTCAAATCTCCCTTAAAAACCCAAAAAAAAATAAAATAAAATAAATAAAAATAAAAAGCCTCCCCCCCGGGCTTCGAACCCGTGAAGCCCCAAGCAACACCCACAGTAGCCATAGACAGCCACTAGCCCAAGTGGCTCAGTGTCTTAGTTTGAAAAAATACCATCCATTTCCTGGACAAGTAACCAAGTGGGCTCATTTCAAGTGGGCTCAAGTGGACAACAAAAATACATATCATTTCTACTGAGTCTACAACAAATACCATCCATTTCCTGGTGTCATGCCTTAATGCACACTAAGTTTATAAGCACATCCATTTTTATTTTTTTTATACTATCATTCATGTTCTTCAACAATTGGTATATAATTATACCAATTAAAAACCATTCTTCTCTTTTGTTACAAGAATGCAATTCTTCATTTTAATCAACTAGAAAATTTGTATTACCTTGCAACAAATTATTTGTAATCTATGCATGCTCATTTTATTTTACAAACACTTCTTTTTAAAAGAAAATTCTCTTCAAAATATTTCTAAAATTACTAGTCTCTTCAAAATATTTCTAAAATTACTAGTTTTTATATGTGTACATTAGCATGCAAACTACAAATTTCTCTTCTCATTTGCAAACAACAAGACAAATACTTTGCTCTTTAAACAATTGTTAACATTTCTATCACTTAACATATATGAAAACATGAACTTATCTTCTAATTTTCATATCAAAACTCTACTACTATTTAGGCATGCAACCCCTACAATTAGAAAGTATAGGATCACTAATTAACACAATGCTAATCTATTTGTCAGCATAGCATGAAATATCTTTATTCATCACATCACATTAATCTACTTTACTCATTTATCAAAATTTAGCATGCTCAACTATGAACTAGAAAGCATAAAGACCACCCACCTTTTGAAGCTTGAATAATGAAAGAAAATGAACACCTCTTCTAGCTCCAAAGTGACCTCCTAGATCTTCCCCTTCTAGCAAGAGCCTCCAAGCAAAAAAAAAACTCTCTTCTATCTTTCTTTTCTTTTTCTTGATTTGTTTTCTTTTTGTGTGTGAAATGAGAAGAAGAGATGTGCTATTTATAGGATATTGGGAAGGTGTATTTTGCAAAATTTCACCCCTAATAAATCACCTAATTAACTCTTACAACCCTTCCAATTCTAAACTCCCATAACCTACAACTCTCCACCTCCCCACTCTTCCACTCTCTTCTCACATTCAATCTCTCTGTCCCCCCACTACCGAAAACCAGCATTAGCTCTTGAAACTGTGGCCCCCAACTCTACTCAATGCCACGTCATTTTTTTTTTTTTTCTTCCAATGACGTTACAACATCAGATTGTATTTGCTGTTCTCATCAACAAAGGTGGGGCCACCCACCATCCAACCATGCATTATTACTATATATATATATCATTCCATCCATTCCCTTATCAACAGCACCATTATACATTTATTCACCATTCATATCATATATCCTTATACAATTTACCAACATTCAACTCAATATACATATTTATATATACTATGTATAATGTTATACTATTTATTATATCAAAAGCCATTAACCATATATTAACTTATACATATGTATACACTACTAATATATATACATATACTACTATTTATATTATTTGAAAATCATGTGTGTTATACACACTCCGAAATTTATTTTGAAAAACAAATGCATTTACCGAAAACACGTGCGTAGGAAACACGTGCATCGCACGTAAAATATCAAAATGCGAAAAATTAATTTTATTGATGAAAAATTATTAAATATAATCGAAAATAATATAAGAAAAATATATTTACTAATTTTATGTATTTCATGATGAAATCGCAGCACGTAGAAAACACGTGCATTATACGTGCAGAAAATCGAAAAGTGCATTTTAATCAAAACAAGGGAAAAATAAATTTCAGTTTTATAAAATAGATTTAAATACATAAAAATAAATAATTTAAACCTATAAAAAATATTGTACGTAGTGGTGGAAACACGTGCATCAAAACACGTAAAAAGCACGTAAATCCCAGGGATTGAAATATTATATTTTAGTTGACTGAAATCAATACGGAAAATATATAAATAGTACGAATCCAAAATATGTAATGAAATACATTACAAAATATACGTGCGTAACACCCAGGGACAAAATTGTAATTTCCAATTTTGCGGGGTGTTACATTTCTGCTTTCTCTCTCTTTCTCTCCTGCTCACGAACCCAAAACCTCCTCACCGTTGCTGTCCACTGCCGTCGTCGACTGCCGCCCTCAGTCATCGTGCCCCCGTGCCCCCCCCAACACACACACACACACACACACACACACACACACACACACACACACACACACGTCGCCGTGCCCCCGACATTCCAAGCCCCCGTGTCTCTCTTTCGCAAACCGTAGCCCGACAACTATGCCCCCATGTCGCCATCATCGTCGCCGTTCCCGCTCCATCACTACGATCACCATCATTGCTATATACTGAATATTCGTTTGAATTTAGTATTTGTTACTTAATGTTTGTGTGTTATTGTTTATAATTATAATGTGTATAGAATGGAGAAAAGAAAACAAAAAACAAAGAACAAAAACAAAGAAAAAAACCTATCTCGACGTTTTCCCCAAAAATGCTAGGGTAGATTGAATGTTAATTAAGAAAACAAGTTTAAATAATTAGAAATAAAAAAATAAAAAATCGAAAATATGCCTACTTGGATAGACCCCAAGGCTACTGCGATGCGCACTATCCCGGCAATTCTACCAGTGTTTTTGAAAACGTGAAATGTCGATATGATCTACTCCGGCGTTTGAAAACGTTGGTGTAGGAAAAAAAAACGAGAAAAACTCCTTTGTAGTGACCTGAGTGACTTTGACTCTGACGCAAGTCAAACAAGTCACTAGTCCCGAAAGAAGATCATATGGTTGAAGGGTTCCTTGAGGGCTTAGAGAAATTGACTATTGAAGAGTTGGAAGTCTCCAAAATCTGGTAGTATTACTCGTGTCTCCAGCTTTTAATGACGCATGCAAAAATTGATAGAAACCAAACTCTTATGTAAACTGTGGAAGAAATGGGAGAACCGATGTGTATCAAATTAAACTACAGAAATGTCTATATATAGCCTTACAAGAATAACTGAAAGCTGGAAATATGCTACCCACATTTTACAATCCTAACAGCGTGGTACACGACTAGATCAGAATTACATCAAATAACTTATTCCTAAAGAATAGGACTTATTAACAATAACTGAAACAACCCTACAAACTAGGACAACTAACCCTTACAGCTGTTACCGCTAAATCTGGTGTGGGGGTAAACAGACAGAATTTGTGAGTTCGAGGAAAAACCTGAATGGCGAAACCAAACCTGACCCGTCGTTGACTGATCGTTGACTCCCGCCGTTAACCTGCAAAAAGTGCGAGACACCGGGGGGGATCCCGGCGACGCACCCTCCGACGCTCAAGTCAGTAATCAGAAATGATTAAGAAAGAGCATAAATTGAGAAAATACTGATTACCTCTTAATGGAGATGGATGGGGGGTATTTATAGGCGTCTTAGGGATCAAATTAGGAATGTAATCCCCGTGATTAGATAAGGAATATTCTCCTAGTAATCAGATAAGGAATTGAATCCCTAATTCCCAGTGAAAAGATAGATGTAAATCAGGGCCGTTGATTAGGATTAATCAGGAACCTTGATTGTATCTTGCTGGACCGGGTGTGCAGCGGGTTGGAACCCGTACTCAGTTGACGTGGATCCGTTCATGAGTTATTGGGCTTTGAATAAAGACCCAATTCCCATTTCAGACCCGTTTGTAGGCGAAATTACCGTTTTACCCCTGAGCTTTAAGATTCGTGTCCGATGTGAACGGTCCCGATTTAATCCTATTTTTAGCCATATCACGAGCCCCCCACTTCTAAAGACTGAGTTTGATCAGCCTTTGAGGAGTAGTTTACTGTTCTAATGGCGTACGGGATTTTATCGGTGTTCTTAAGGGAGTTTGGATCTTGTTCGGGGGTGTAACGGTGTTATTCTGGGCTTGTAAAATACCCAAAAATATCCTCAGAATTTTCTGGATTTTTGGTGATTTTTCCAGATTTTTCTGAATTTTTCCTCATTTTTTTGGAATTTTTTATTCATTTTCCGAATTAAATAATTAATCGTCGAAAATATTAAATAATTATTCTGATTAAATAATTATATTTCTCAGAATTTAAAATAATTTTTCTGGATTTATAATTATTTTTAGAATTTTTATTTAATTTTTTCCGATTTTTTAAATATTTTTTCAGATTTTTTAAATAAAAAAAACAATTAAATAATTAAATAAATAAATTAAATAATACCTGGACACGTGGCGCGATCGTGTGCGTTGATCACGATCAAGCGAGCGCGCATCGGGAGGAGGAAGAGGAGGCCATTTTTTGGTGTAAGAGGGTCGGTTCCATGAATGCTCGGCAAAAAGTAGCCGAAGTCCTTATGGACGCCACGTGTCAAGTCAACAGTTGACTTTTTTTTTTCTTTCTTTTTTTTTTTTTTTTTTTTTTTTCGCGCCAGCTCTGTTTCTCTCTTCTTCTCTTTCGTTCTTCTTCTTCGTTCTTCGTCACCAGACCGTCCCCTCGTCCCCTTCTCCAAATCCCCCTCCATGCTCCGTGTAGGTCACGGTCGAGGTGAGCTCCGGAGTTCGACGAAGCTAGGGGCACGGCGAGAGAGATGGAGAGGCCGAGGGGAGCTCGAGCCACGGCTTTGAAGTGTGACGGCCGTTCGGCGATAGGAGGAGTTTTGAGGAGCTCGGCAGCGGTGGTTTCGGCGTAGGCCTTGGAGCTCGTCCATGGGTTCTGATGCTGTTTATTTCTTAGGAACGTGTGGAAGCACCAGGTGTGAGTTCGAACTCAATTTGTATTGAAGGAGATTGCCGCTCGTCTGCCGACCCTGAGTTGACCTTCTGGGACCTACGATGAGCTCGGAAAGATGTTGAAGGTTGGGCTCGGATCGGAAGGGTCGGATCCGAGGTCTTGTGTACCTGCAGACGGTCCTGAAACACCGGGGTTTGTCCCGGTGGCGGACCCTCCGACGCTCTAGTCAGTCTCTGTGAGAGAGTAGCAATAACTAGGTATATTAAGTGGCAAAAGATTGATTACCTCAAAAGGTGGGTGTGGGTCTAGTATTTATAAGAATCCCAACCGGGTTTGGTTCCCCTTGGGGGCCGGGTTTGGATCCGAAAGCCCATGGGCCTGACGTGGCAGAAGGTCCAGGGGGTTTAGGGCGGACGTGGCGATACCAGGAGTGGTATAGGGCTGACGTGGCGAAACCCTTGGCGGTATTTGGAGCTGACGTGGTCCATCGTGAGCCTCCTGTGCCTCTGGGGGGAATCGGAGGGCCTAGGCTGCGCCAGGTCATCCTTCTGCCCCGCCAGAGAGGGGGGACGGCCTGTGGGACTGCCCCGGATCGGACTCCGAGGGCTATTGAGGCTCGTCGGTACGAGGAGGCCAGTACCGTGAGGGCAAACACGAGGTTCGGCACCGACCCAGAAGTGGTCCGGAGCCGAACCAGGTTGTTTATTTTTACTTTTCTGAGTAGGAATAGTATTGGGCCCTGGTTGGGCCTCAGGCCATTTTTACACTGTCACACAAGCCCCCCACTCCTGCAGGGGGTGCGGGAGCTAGCCGTGGAGGAGTGCTCGTGGTTGTAGAAATGGGATGGTGAGTCACTGGGTCTTCGTGAGAAGACTACCCTGGTGCTAGACCCGACCTCGAGCCGGTCGAGGGATTATGGGCCAACAAGGGGGGTGGCGAGCCGTTGGCCTTCCTGAGAAGACCGCCCTGGTGCTAGACCTGACCTCGAGCTTGGAGAGGGTTTACGGGAAGGCAAGGGCGATGGCGGGCCGTGAAGCCTTCCTGAGAAGACTCCCCTGGTGCCGGACCCGACCTCGAGCTGGTCGAGGGATTATGGGCCAACAAGGGGGGTGGCGAGCCGTTGGCCTTCCTGAGAAGACCACCCTGGTGCCAGACCTGACCTCGAGCTTGGCGAGGGATTACGGGAAGGCAAGGGCGATGGCGGGCCGTGAAGCCTTCCTGAGAAGACTCCCCTGGTGCCGGACCCGACCTTGAGCTGGTCGAGGGATTATGGGCCAACAAGGGGGGTGGCGAGCCGTTGGCCTTCCTGAGAAGACCACCCTGGTGCCAGACCTGACCTCGAGCTTGGCGAGGGATTACTAGAAGGCAAGGGCGATGGCGAGCCGTGAAGCCTTCCTGAGAAGACTCCCCTGGTGCCGGACCCGACCTCGAGCTGATCGAGGGATTATGGGCCAACAAGGGGGGTGGCGAGCCGTTGGCCTTCCTGAGAAGACCTCCCTGGTGCCAGACCTGACCTCGAGCTTGGCGAGGGATTACTGGAAGGCAAGGGCGATGGCGAGCCGTGAAGCCTTCCTGAGAAGACTACCCTGGTGCTAGACCTCACCTCGAGCTAGTCGAGGGATTATGGGCCAACAAGGGGGGTGGCGAGCCGTTGGCCTTCCTGAGAAGACCACCCTGGTGCCAGACCTGATCTCGAGCTTGGCGAGGGATTACTGGAAGGCAAGGGCGATGGCGAGCCGTGAAGCCTTCCTGAGAAGACTACCCTGGTGCTAGACCTGACCTCGAGCTGGTCGAGGGATTTCGGGCTAACAAGGGGGATGGCGATCGGTTGGCGCCCCAGAGTGATTGAGCGGGGATATCCCACCATTCCTGTGGAGCATTGAAGGCTCCCCGAGAACGGTGTGATGGTCCAATTTCCTAGGGGCATTTAATGGCGCTGCCTAATAAATGTAGATGGTGCATGGTTTTCCGTTGATTGACCTTCCCTGTGCCTCAACGGTTAGTCCCTGGGGGAGGTTATAAATACCTCTCCCCTCCATTGTAGGTATGATCAAAACAGGGGTGGCCCATTGGCCCTCAGAGGTGTCTGCTTCGGCGGACGCCTGTCTTTTGCTAATATTTTCGACCCTAGCAGCGTCAGAGAGGTGGTTACTCTGCCGCCCGGATCTTCTCTTGGATCTGATGGACCTTGATATGGCAGCCAGATCTATGGGAGATCAGGGCGAGAGGGGTGGCGGCCGAGATCCGTGCTGTTGGAAGAGGAGCTTCGGATTGGTGGTGGTTTTGCCGTCTGGATCCCTTTTCGGGTCAGACTACCCTGTCATGGATGTTTGGCCCGGGAGAGATCCAGACGAAAAGATGCACCAACCGTATACCGGTCTTGGGGCTGAAGGGCCTCGGATGGGGGGACCACCTCCCATCGGGGGTCGGTCAGTCCGTCTTGATAGGGCTGCAGGCGATGGCGGTTTCTGTCCCACCCTCAAACTGTTCGGGGTTTCGGCTGCCGAGGCTGTAAGTCCCGGGCTGTTCGAGGGTGAGAGGGGAACTGGTCGAACGCTGGAGCCCGGGGCGCCTGTCATATGATGGCGCCTTAAACCTTAAGTAAAAAATGTTTTCTCCATCGCGTATCCCTCCCGAACCGACCCCAGAGTTAGGCCGTCAGTCTGGCGTCTGATGACGTCCTCCGCACAGGTTTCGAGGACGCGGCGCGATTTTCCAGGCGGCAGTTGTGCGTCAATCAGTGAACAGTAATCGCGGAAGTCGAGGAGCCGTTCTTCCCTTATATAAGTATTCCCCTCTTTTTCCCTTTCGCCCACTTCAATCTTGCTGCTTTCTTCTTCAAAAAATCTCCCAACCCTTCAGCGATTGTTCCTGCAGTTTGCCGTACTTGGCTCGCCTTCCCGAAGCGGTCCCAGGTTAGTTTGGTAAGTTTGTTTTATCTTTAGGCACAGATGGATAGGGCTCAGTCCGGTTCGTCGGCGTCGTCGTCCAGGGGGGAGGTAAAGCCTGACTCTCCGTCGACGTCGTAGGAAGAGCCCGTGTTCGAGGAGGGGTCGGCGCCCGTTGTGGGCCCTACTGGCTCGGTTTCTCTGGAGGACTCAGTGGGTGAGGGGGAAGCGGTACACAAGACGAGGCCGTCGCGTTCCCGACGTCCCTTTGTGGTGGAGAGTAGCGGGTCGGAGGGAGCCGGCGAGGGTTCGGACGGCATTCGCGTGTTGGAGCTGTCTTCCGATGAGGAGAGGGGCGAGGGTAATATAGCGAGGAAATCCACCGCTCAGGGTCGAGGACCGTCGGAGCGAGTCAAGAAGGAGAAGAGGGCCCCAGGAAAATCGGGGTCGAGGACCGGCGGTTCGAGCAAGGCGCCTGTTTTCCGTAATCTGATGACGGGTTCGCCCGTTCAGCCGAAGCATTTCCGTCAGTATCCCGACGACCTTTCTGACCAGGAGCTCTTCGGAGTGCAACCCTCTTCGCCGAGCCGGAGGAGGGTGATGATGGACGCGATCTCGACCGTTTTGGAGGACGGGGATTTGGAGGTTCTGCAGCTAGCGTATCATATAGGGCCTGGTTACGAACTGCTAATGCCGAGCCCTACTCTGCGTCCCACCGATCCCTTATCAGCTTGGTACTGTGTCTTCCCAGTGGACGCTTTTATCTCTGGCCTGAGGTTGCCAATCCACCCGTTCATTAGGGACGTGTTGAACTGGGCCTCCTTGGCGCCCATGCAGTACGGGCCGAACTCTTGGAAGCAGATCATCTGCTTTATGCTGATGTGCGAGGAACAGCAAGTACCCCTGCGGCTGAATGTGTTCCGTGCGATGTTGATGGTCAATCCGTCGGCCGAGGGTGTATACTATATCTCTCCCCGGAGTGGGGGGAAGGTCGTTCGCCACCACCCAGATTCCATCAAGGGATGGAAGGAGAAGTATTTGGTGATCCGGAGTGAAGAGCCATGGGACATTCCCACTCGATGGAACCACTCCAAGCCGAACCACCCACCGCCAAGGCAGGGGGATCTGTCGGCAGATGAATGGGGGTTTGTCGAGCGCCTCCGCCAGTCACCTAGTATTGATTGGACGGAGGTGACGGAGACCACTCTGGCGAGCGCTGGACTGAGCCCAGCTGTTATGTGTATGTAGTTGTTCCTTTCCGCTGGGTCCTTTCTTGCTTTCTTGCTCATTGCTCTTAATGGTTTTTTCTGCAGATATGGATGAGGCATCGATCCAAGCAAGGTGGCTCGCCATGAAGAAGGAAAATGCTGAGAAGAAGAAGGCGGAGGCGGCGAAGAGGCCGAGGGAGCTGCCCCTTGTTATCTCGGAAGTCCAACTCGAGCCGAGGACCAAGAGGGGTCGCTCTGAGACGAGCAAGGGCGTGGCTTCTTCGAAGGGTCGGGGCCTAGCGGGGGCCCCTGTTCTCGACAAGGGGAAAGGTCCCTGGGTCGAGGCCGAGGAAGAGGATCCGGTGGTGGAGCTGTTGCGGCAGCGGTGGGCTCCTGACTGGTCGGTTCTGATGGGGGACCGCCTGACAGAGGAGGCCCAAGCCGTTGAAGTGGTGGAAAAGCTGGCGACCCCTCGCGATCGCAAGGCGATGGAGGGTGAGCCCGTAGAGGTGGCGTTCGCCCGCCTGGCGCAGGCCACTGTGCAGGTAAGTCTGTCGACTCTGTCCCTCCTTGTTGATTTTTGTGCCGAGGCCTGATCTTTGTCTGCCGTTGGTTGTAGGCTTGCATAAGGGGGCCAACATTAAGAACCTGTACGAGGCGTCCCTGGCCCAAGAGCGAGCTCGAGCGGAGAAGAGCGAGCTGGAGATGAAGGAGATGCGAATCGAACTCGAGGGTTCGCATAAGAGAGAGCAGCAGCTGGAGCTCCAGCTCAAGGCCAAGGATGTAGAGTGGGAGAAGAAGATGGCCTCCCTGAAGACGAAGTTCACCAAGGAGGCGAAGGAGGTGCTGCATACGGGCCAGCAGATGGTGATCGCGGCCCAGGACAAAAGCTATGAGAAGGCCCTCAGCCACGTGAGGCACTTCTTCCCGGCCCTCGATTTGTCCAGGTTTGAGTATGATATGGAGATCGAGGGGACGTCGAAGACTCCTGGCGAAGAAGGGCCCGCCGTCGACCCATCGGCCGACGCTCCCGTGGATCCGTCCGTCGGCGCGGAGGTGGGTCAATGAGTTGTGTGATTTTTGTCTTTCTTTTTCTCTCCCTCGATTGTGTTTGCCTCCCGCGGACTGGCCACCGCATTTTTGTAAGAAACACCTGGATTTATAGTGGCAAGAAAAGTTTTTTGACCGGCCGGTTGTTTTGACCTCGGACATTTCTGAATCTTCTTGAGAATGTGTGTTGAGTTGGTTGGTTATCTTGTAGGTCGCGGCTCTCCTCCCTGAGGGGGACTCCCGTAGTTTCTATGTGGCGCGACTCCGGAGTAAGGTTAAGGTCCTGGAGGCCGCGCTGGCTCGTCATCGAAGGGGGGCTCGGGACACTGATGAGGCTTGTAACTTTTATCGGAATAAGTCCGCCGTCTTAAGTGCGGAGGCGCGCCGGTTGAGAAGAGCGATGTGGGATCGGGAGCTCGGCGGTGCGGACCTTAGACAGGCCGGGCTTAGTACCTTGGTGCCGAGGTCCTCTCCTGGGGGGTTACCTCGCGACGTCTTTGTGGAGAAGGAGATGGAGATGCCTCGTTACAAGGCGATGCTGGGTGCCTCGTTCTCTTCCTCCTTGGGTTGACAGGCGGAGGGGGTTCCCTCTGCGTTGCTGCTGTTACAGTGGGCGCGACCGGATGACGCCCAGAGTTCTGTGGCTGGACTGTCGATTGTGGCTGAGGCTAAGGAATATCACAACGAGGGGAGGGGCCCCTAGCTGCTTGGTCGAAGTACTCTTTGTCCCTCGTTGGGCCCGAGGGGCCCCGATCTTCCTGATTTGAGATGAGTGGAGTGGTCTTGTAACGGTCTTTGTTTTTCTTTCGTTTTATTTTTTCTCTTTGGAACGAAAAATAAAGGGGTATGAAAGAAGAATCCTTTTCCTTCCTCGCTCCGGCCAGTAATGTGGTACGAAATGTCGGAGGCAAGGCCTGGCTCCATCGTTCCGCGAGGGATCGAAGTGGGGCCTTAGGAAGGACCTTCGGTCCGGACTCGTATTGAGATTATCGAGACATTTGGAGTTCGGACAAAAAGGGATATTTTTAGTATAAGGTAGGGAGGGTCGCTAAGGCAGCCCTTTACAAACGAGGGTTTACACAAAAACAGATTTACATTTAGCCGGGCCATAATCTATGCTCGTTCGGCGTCGAGGGGGAACACACCTCCACCGACGGTGGTCATGTAGCATGATCGCACTGCTTCTTGGCTGCCTCGGACGATGCCGACTCCTTGAGGGGTGGGGAACTTGAGCTTCAGATGGTAAGCCGAAGGCACTGCTTGTAGGGAGCATAGTCCAGGCCGGCCAAGTATGGCGTTGTAAGCCGCCTTGACGTTGACCACCATGAAGTCCATGGATTCGGTCCTCTTGACAGGAGTCGACCCGGCGGTAACGTCGAGGGTAACAATCCCTTCTATTACGACAGGGACGCCTGAGAACCCGTGCAAGGTGTACCCAGCTGGCTTGAGTTTACCTCGGGGTAACCTGAGATTTTCGAAGGCTTCGAGGAAAAGAATATTCACCGAGCTACCGTTGTCGACGAGGATCCTGCGGACCTCACAATTAGCCATGTGGAGGTTGATGACGAGGGCATCGCAGTGGGGCAAGCGAACACCTTCAAGGTCTTCCCCTGAGAAGGAGACCGGCCTTGACTGTAGTTTGGGCGAGGGGTTGTCTCTGACAGCGTTCACCTCTCGGAGGAAGGCTTTTTTGGAAGTGTTTGATTCACCTCCCATCGGCCCTCCGTGGACACAGTGCAAGATGAAAGGGATATCCGCGGCTCCCTCGGAATCGGGGTCCCGACCCTGGGTCTGGTTCGGGGGAGGGTTCGGAGGCGATTGCCTCCGGTTCCTAGCGTCTCGTCGATCTCGTGGGCCTTCGCGGGTAAACTCTCGGAGGTATCCTCTGGAAATGAGTTCTTCAATTTCGTCTTTCAGGGCTCGGCATTGGTCGGTTTCGTGCCCGTGATCTCTGTGGAAGCGACAGTAAAAGCGCTGGTCTCGATTCTTGTTGTTATTAGATCGGGGGGGTAGTCGGACAATGCCCTTGTCTTCGATTTCCAAAAGGATGGCGGAGATGTTATGCGTCAGGGGAGTGTACCTCTCGAAGCGGGGGACTGGCGGGACCTTCTTCATGGCCCCCGGGTCCCTTGGAGCTTTCTTTGGTGGTTCGACTTCCTCGGTCTTCCGCTTTCCTTTCCCGGTGGCATCCCTGGGATCTTCGGGATTAAGGGCCTCTTATGCCCTAATGTATTTCTCGACCCTATTAAGGAGGTCGGGAAAGTCGACGGGGGGTCTCTTGGCCAGAGAAGCCTTCAGCTGTCCGGGGCGGACGTTGTGTCGGAATGCCGCTGAAGCGACGCCTGGGTCGAGGGAGGAGACCGACCTTGCCTCAGCGGTAAATCTCCGGACGAACACTCTGAGTGATTCCCCCTCTATCTGCTTGAGCCCAAGTAATGAGGCGCTGGTCCTTTCGGCCTTCCGGCTAGTGACAAAATGGGCAAGAAAATTGCCCTCGAGTTGGTCGAAGGAGTAAATGGAGCCGGGGGCGAGTTTCGAGAACCACTCGCGAGCTGGACCCCGAAGGGTGGCGGGGAAGGCTCGGCAGAGCAGGGGATCCGAGGCGCTGTGAATCATCATGAGGGTTTTGAAACCCTCCATGTGATCAGCAGGATCTCCCTCGCCATCGTAGGTCTCGAATTGAGGGGGTCGGAAATTTCGGGGTATTTCCGCTTGGAGGATGGGGGCGGAGAAGGGTGGACGGACAGGTCTGTACCCCTGAGCCATTCTTTGGCCGCCGTCCCCTATGTGATCGAGGCGGTCCTCCATTTCTTGTAGGCGTCTTAGGAGTACGTCATCGTCTTCCGGCTGGATCGTTGAAGGGCGGGACGCGCTGGCTTCGGCGTCTGACCCCGTTTGGGAATGGAGGGTTTCTTCCCTGGGGGCCCGTCGGAGGGCTCCCAGCATTTCTCTTCGGAAGTCTTGGAATTCCTTATGGGTGACGGGGGCTCCTTCGGCCCGGTTTGGTCGGTCCGAGGGTTGTCTTCCGACTCGGCTGAGCGCGGGTCTGCGCGCCTCGGGCGGTGGCCTCGGGCGGTTCGGGACCGGGTTGGAAGCGGCCCTTCCCCTGCTGCGGGTAATCTTGCGGTTGAGGATTATTCCCCGGAGGTCGGGCTGGGCTGGCCGGCCGACGCTCCTTTGGGACTCCCGAGAGGGAGCCTTGTGTTTCGACGTGCGTGGCCTGGCTTTATCGGTGGGTGGGGGCGAGTCCCGTTGGTTGACGGAGGAAGCAGCCCCCTTGCCTTTGGAGGCCATGAGGATTCGGCTGTCGATGGCCTTTGAGGGTCTGGGTCGGATCGGCTTCTGGAGCAGCGGTTCCCACAGATGGCGCCAACCTGATGCTGTTTATTTCTGAGGAACGTGTGGAAGCACCAGGTGTGAGTTCGAACTCAATTTGTATTGAAGGAGATTGCCGCTCGTCTGCCGACCCTGAGTTGACCTTCTGGGACCTACGATGAGCTCGGAAAGATGTTGAAGGTTGAGCTCGGATCGGAAGGGTCGGATCCGAGGTCTTGTGTACCTGCAGACGGTCCTGAAACACCGGGGTTTGTCCCGGTGGCGGACCCTCCGACGCTCTAGTCAGTCTCTGTGAGAGAGTAGCAATAACTAGGTATATTAAGTGGCAAAAGATTGATTACCTCAAAAGGTGGGTGTGGGTCTAGTATTTATAGAGAATCCCAACCGGGTTTGGTTCCCCTTGGGGGCCGGGTTTGGATCCGAAAGCCCATGGGCCTGATGTGGCAGAAGGCCCAGGGGGTTTAGGGCGGACGTGGCGATACCAGGAGTGGTATAGGGCTGACGTGGCGAAACCCTTGGCGGTATTTGGAGCTGACGTGGCCCATCGTGAGCCTCCTGTGCCTCTGGGGGGAATCGGAGGGCCTAGGCTGCGCCAGGTCATCCTTCTGCCCCGCCAGAGAGGGGGGACGGCCTGTGGGACTGCCCCGGATCGGACTCCGAGGGCTATTGAGGCTCGTCGGTACGAGGAGGCCAGTACCGTGAGGGCAAACACGAGGTTCGGCACCGACCCAGAAGTGGTCCGGAGCCGAACCAGGTTGTTTATTTTTACTTTTCTGAGTAGGAATAGTATTGGGCCCTGGTTGGGCCTCAGGCCATTTTTACACTGTCACAGGTTCGATGAAGACGGAGCTCGCTCGAGGTGGGAGCTCGACGGAGCTTGGTCGCGATCGGAGCTCGCGCCGTGGAGGAACTCAGCACTGGAGCTGGGGCTCGGCAGTGGAGGCGTGGAACTCGGCGCGAAGTGGTTCGAAGGTGAAGCTCGGAGTTGAGGAGAGCTCGACAGCGGAGCGATGGGTTCGAAGCTCGGTCGGAGAGCTTGGTGACGGAGCCTTGGCGAAGGTGACGGAGCTTGGAGCAGCCATGAGCTCATTTTTGGAGAACTCGAGCTTGTCGATGAGTTGGCGGCGGCACTGTGGTGTCGAAGTTGAGGAGAGCTCGGCTGTGGTCGGAGCTCGGCATTGGAGATGGAGTGAAGCTTGATGGAGGAGGCGGTCGGCGAGGTCGAGTTCGCGCGAAGATGGGTTCGGCGGAGCCCGTGGTTGAAGGAGGTGGCTTCGGCGGATAGAGGAGAACGGCTCGTTTTTTACGATGTTGGAGCATGTCGAGGTAGAGGTGAGCTCGTTGTTGAGGAGTGTTGACGATGTTGGAGCTCGAAGCGGTGGAGGAGGTCGGCAACTGAGCTTCGGCAGAGCTCAGTGAAGCTTCGCCGAGGAAGAAGGGCAGGAGCTCGCCGGAGGTCGGAGTTGAGCTCGCGAGAAGGTGGGTTCGGCCATGAAGGTGGAGGCGTGATTGAGCTCGCGAGAAGGTGACGAGCTGGCGTTTTTGTTTTTGTTCCACTGGTTTTGGCGCCGAATCGTTGGAGAAGGAGATGGGAAGGTGGGTTCGGGTTTGGATCCTTAGTGGATCCGAACCCGGCCCCTTATATATATATATATATATATATTTTTTTTTTTGGGGTCTGTGCTGGTGCTGAACTCAACTGGTGCCGAACTCGAGCCCGTAAAACGGTCGGTGTCAAGAATGCTCGGCAGCGGGTGCCGAACTCAACTGTGCCGAACTCAAGCCCGTAAAACGGTCGGTGTCAAGAATGCTCGGCAGCGGGTGCCGAACTCAACTGGTGCCGAACTCAAGCCCGTAAAACGGTCGGTGTCAAGAATGCTCGGCAGCGGGTGCCGAACTCGAATTTTCCCTGCAGAGTTCTTCTTGATATTCCCGGTGCTACGGAGGTCGGCTCGGGGCGTGCGACCCCTTGTTTCGAAGATAATTCGAAGATCTACGACTTTTCTTTAGGAGTGAGATGAAGATTCACCCTCCTTCCTGGTCAAAACAGCCAGGGAATATCCTTGTATACATGAGGTTGAGGAGAGTTTTCGATGTTCCCGGTGCTACGGAGGTCGGCTCGGGGCGTGCGACCCCTTGTTTCGAAGCTAATTCGAAGATCTACAACTTCTCTTTAAGAGTGAGATGAAGATTCACCCTCCTTCACGGTCGAAATAGCCCTGCAACATTCTTGTCTTCGTGAAGTTGAGGAGTATTTTGGCTTTTTGCTTGGGATCGGCGGCAACTTTGTTGGAGAAGAATGGGAGGGGAGAGAGAGTTTGGGTTTGGATCCTTAACGGGTCTGAACCCGACCCTATAGCCCCCCTCTTCTTTTTGTGTTGTTTGTTTGGTTGCTTGTATATGTGAGCATTCGGCGAAGGGGTGCCGAGGTCCGATTTTTCCCCCGTAACGGGGTCGGTTCCACGAACGCTCGGCAGTGGGTGCCGAACTGGAATTTTCCCCCGTAACGGGGTCGGTTCCACGAACGCTCGTCAGCTGGTGCGGAGCTTGATTTTTTTCCCCCGTAACAGGGTCGGTTCCACGAACGCTCGGCAGTAGGTGCCGAACTGGAATTTTTCCCCATAACGAGGTCGGTGCCACGAACGCTCGGCAGTGGGTGCCGAACTGGAATTTTTCCCCATAACGAGGTCGGTGTCACGAACGCTCGGCGTTGGGTGCCGAACTTGACTTTTTCCCCGTAACGAGGTCGGTGTCAAGAACGCTCGGCAGCTGGTGTCGAGGCTCGAGACTTAGAAATTTTTTGGAGATCTTGACTGCCGAACTCCAGCCCGTAATACGGTCGGTGGCAAAAACGCTCGGCAGCGGGTGCCGAACTCAAGCCCGTAAAACGGTCGGTGGCAAGAACGCTCGGCGCGGGTGCCGAACTCCAATTTTCCCTGCAGAGTTCTTCTTGATATTCCCGGTGCTACGGAAGTCGGCTCGGGGCGTGCGACCCCTTGTTTCGAAGCTAATTCGAAGATCTACAACTTCTCTTTAGGAGTGAGACGAAGATTCACCCTCCTTCATGGTCAAAATAGCCCCGCAACATCCTTGTCTTCATGAAGTTGAGGAGTGTTTTGGTCCTGGGGATTTTGGAAGAGGAGCTCCACTCCTAGGGGCGAAGAAGCTGTGCTGGGAAAACTCTTGTGCCAGGAAGACCCTTATAAGAGCCGTGGGAAGACCCATCCTTTGAGGTGAGCAAAACGAAGAGCTTGGCTTTAGGAGAGAGCCATTTGGAAGACAAGTTTGAGGAGCAACTCTAGGAGAGAGTTGTGAGCTCCGATCTTATTGAGAAGAGGTCCGCTTCGGAGGCGAGCGGAGCAAAGAGCTCGGATCTGGAGGAGAGCTATTTGTGAGGCAAGTGTGAGGGGGAACTCTAGGAGAGAGTTGTGCTCCAAACTTGTTCGAGGAAAGGTCCACTTTGGAGGCGAGCGGAGTGAAGAGCTCGGCTCTAGGAGAGCCATCTGGACGAGGAGTTTGAGGAGTAACTCTAGGAGAGAGTTTTAGCTCCGAATTCGTTGGAGAAGAGCTCCGCTTTGGAGGCGAGCGGAGGGAAGAGCTTGGCCCTGAGAAGAGGAAGGAGAGGAGAGGCATTCGGGTTCTCTCCCCTGCCTCGTTCTTTCGCACAGTGAAGAAGAGCAGAAGTGTTGGGTACTTTTGGCGGGAAGACTGAAGAAGGAGAAGAATGAAGGAGCTAAGAAGGGTATGGGTCGGACCGTTGGTATTGGATCCGACCCTGACCCGTTAGCCTCTTTTTCTTCTTGCTCTTCATCTGCTTTGCCGCTCGGTAGATGCATCTTGTTCGGTAGATCCGAGCACGGATTTTGGGGCACATTTTCCGCCACTTTGCTTCTCGGTAGATGGGTAGCTCGGCTCGGATGGTCGTGGGGGCAGTTCGGAATGGCCATCTTCCTCCGGCCCGTTTAAGGACGAGCTGGTGAAGTAAAGTCGAGCCATAGGACCCCGACCATCGTGAGGTTAGTTTGAGGGATGCAGGAGCAGTTTCGAATGGCGAGCTACTTCTAGTCCGCTTAGGAGCGAACTTGCGAAGTAGAATCGAGCCAAGTGTTGGACTCCGATCCATTCAACGGCTGTAGGAGCAATTTCGAACGGCGATCTACTTCCGGCTCGTCTGTGGGCGAGCTCGCGAAGTAGAATCGAGCCAAGTGTTGGACTCCGGAACCATTGTCAGTTTAAGGGGTGTGGGAGCAATTTCGAATGGCGAACTACCCCTAGCTCGCTTAGGAGCGAGCTTGCGGAGTAGGGTCGAACCAAGTGTTGGACTCCGTACCATTCAACGGCTGTGGGAGCATTTTCGAATGGCGAGCTACTTCTAGCTCGCTTAGGAGCGAGCTCGCGAAGTAGAATCGAGCCAAGTGTTGGACTCCGGAACCATTGTCAGTTTAAGGGGTGTGGGAGCAATTTCGAATGGCGAACTACCCCTAGCTCGCTTAGGAGCGAGCTTGCGGAGTAGGGTCGAACCAAGTGTTGGACTCCGTACCATTCAACGGCTGTGGGAGCATTTTCGAATGGCGAGCTACTTCTAGCTCGCTTAGGAGCGAGCTCGCGAAGTAGAATCGAGCCAAGTGTTGGACTCCGGAACCATTGTCAGTTTAAGGGGTGTGGGAGCAATTTCGAATGGCGAACTACCCCTAGCTCGCTTAGGAGCGAGCTTGCGGAGTAGGGTCGAACCAAGTGTTGGACTCCGTACCATTCAACGGCTGTGGGAGCATTTTCGAATGGCGAGCTACTTCTAGCTCGCTTAGGAGCGAGCTCGCGAAGTAGAATCGAGCCAAGTGTTGGACTCCGAACCATTGTGAAGTGCTTAGCGAGTTGTGGGAGCAGCCATGTAGAAGAAGCTGGACTCCGGAATCACCATTTAACGAGTCGTGATTCGGAGAGATTGAGATGAAGCAAGAGCAACAATTTCCAATGAAAAACAGAAAGTTTTATTGAAATAAACTAGGTGGCTGCTTCAATAGGGCGAGCCATTATTACATGCTATTGGCCGGGTTTCAAGCATCGGCCTTATTGAAAATCAAAATCCTACTTCTACGATAAGGTGAAGACCTCTTGGGAGGAGCTGGGAGGTTCTGAGTCTTGAAGCTCGCCGGGCCCTTCGGTTCGTTTGTTGGCTCCTCAGAGGGGAAGCTCGGCCCCCTCTCTTTGGATGAACTTGGTCAGGTGTCCCCGCTGTACGAGTTCTTCGACCTCCTCCTTGAGAGACCGACATTCATCCGTGTCGTGGCCATGGTCCCTGTGAAAGCGGCACCACTTATCTTTGTCCCTCTTCTTACCAGGGGTATTCATTCTAGGGGGAGCGCGGAGTAGTCCTTCCTTGTCCACCTCCATAAGGACTTCTGATATATTAGCAATGAGGGGGGTGAACTTCTCAAAACGTGGAGTCGAACGGCGCTGGCCGTTACCGTCCTTCTGGGATTTTTGGGATCCCTCTTCGCTTGTGCTCTTCCGTTTGTTCCCGGAAGATGTCTCCTCAAGAGTAGGGGGGTTGAGAGCCTCTTCGACCCGAATGTACTTTTCACACCTGAGAAGGAGGTCGGCAAAGTTCTGTGGAGGCTTCTTAGCAAGAGAGGAACGAAGGCTGGAATTGAAGACGTTGGATTGGAAGGCGGCCGTTGCGACGGATTGGTCGAGGGAGGCCATGGACCTGACCTCCGCAGTGAACCTCTTCACATAGTCTCTTAACTTCTCACCTTTCTCTTGCCTGAGCTGGAGGAGTGAGATGCTGGTCTTCTCCGTGCGCCTGCTACTCACGAAGTGGGTGATGAAGAGTGTTTCGAACTGCTCGAAGAAGAATATGGAAGACGGGGCGAGGCGGGAGTACCATTCCCCAGCCGAGCCCTTGAGAGTAGCAGGGAATGTCTTGCACAGCAGGGCATCGGAAGCTTGGTGAATGAGCATGAGAGTCTTGAAGCTCTCAATGTGGTCAACGGGGTCAGTCTCCCCGGTGTAAGTCTCAAATTGTGGAGGTTTGAAGCCGAACGGCACAGGTGCATCCACAATGGTTCGGGAGAAAGGGGGTCGAGTAGGACGTAGGGTCCT